>VOCS01022036.1:0-14515 GCA_007922155.1 Mesoclemmys tuberculata
GGGAATAACCCCAGGGGAAGGAGCAGGTTTGGTTTAAAAGGAGCAGATGCAAAACCCCAAACCAACCATGTCCCCGGGTTCCCTCCCCTTCTCCCCGGAAAGCTCCTGTCAACCCAGCCTGGGTGTGTTAAAGTGGAGAGTGGTGTCTTAGCAGGGTCTAAACAAAGTCAAACCCCTTCTCCTTCCCCACCCTGGGCCCCACTGGGCTGCAGCAGGGCATGTCCTGGCCAGGGGGAAGGGTCTCCACGTTCTCAGGGTCTGAGAATGAGACGGGCACAGACTGGACCCAAATCTGAACTGCAGTGTCTGACCCCACCAAACACCCAGCCAAAGAGATCCCACAGGGGGAAGGGTCCGTCTCAGCCCTCCCCATAGAAGAGCCCCCCTCGGTCAGCCCCGCCTGGGCTCCTACCTCGCAGCACATCGCTGAGGTTGTAAGTCCCTCGCAGGGGCACCGAGGAGGTGCTGTGCTGGATCTGACAGGTGACCTGGGAGCGGGCG
Organism: Mesoclemmys tuberculata; assembly: GCA_007922155.1. NCBI lineage: Eukaryota > Metazoa > Chordata > Testudines > Chelidae > Mesoclemmys > Mesoclemmys tuberculata. The sequence goes on from VOCS01022036.1 coordinate 502, forward strand.
TCTCCTGCGGTCAGGCTCACACCCACGGTGCTGGACAGGTTGTAGGAGACATTCTCTTGTTCGGGAGAAACCCGGGTCTGGGGCTCTGGGAGTTTGGCCCCGTTTTTGAGCCAGGTCACAGTGATGTCCTTGGGGGAGAATCCTCTTGACGTGCAGGTGAAAGTCACTGTGTGACCCGGCTCTGCCCTGCTGGGGGGGCCGGACACAGACGGGGCCGACGGGCTGGCTGCAGGGAGAAGTGTTTATTGGCCAGTCAGACCCCTGCCACAGAACCTGTTCCCCCTGCCCCACGGGACCCGCTTCCCCACAGGGACAGCCTGAGATCAGGGGTGGCACAGCCCCCACCCTGAGCAGATGCCAAAGGGGGCAGGGGCAAGCTAGGAGCGCCCTGGCTGGGGAAGTGTCCTAGCGAAGGAAGAAGAAACATCCCAGTAAGTCCCTGGCTGCAGCAAGCTCTGTGCCCGCTGTGAGACCTACAGGGCATGCGTGGGAGGGGGCGAGGAGACTCTTCCCAGGACCGTGTCTGGCTGCAGTCTAGTTGTGCCATGGAGGCGCTAACTGTGCAGATAACCCAGCCTGCCTGGTCCTCGCTCCCGGTCTCCCGTGGGGTGGTATGGTGGGGGGTGCCCAGGAAACCGGGAGGGGAGAGGAAACCCCTGCAGCGCTCGGAGCAACGCCCCCCAGGAGGTGAGCAGACCAGTCCCAGCGTGCTCGGCTGGGGGCTCCCAGGGGTCGCAGAACCAGCGGGCTCGTCCCACCAGCGCCGGCAGCTCTTTAGGGAAGGGCCGAGTGAGACGGATCCACCCCACACCTCAGCCCCCCCCAATGTCCCCTTCTGCCTCTGCCCGTTCTGGGGGGGCAATTGCTAGGGCTAGAACAGAAACGCCTCCCTCTGTCTCCCCCCCGCCGCCACGCTCCGCATCCCCCGCCATAAAGGCGCAGGTCGCTCCAGACCCACTTGGCTGCAGTCCCAGGGGGTCCGTGGGAATCCCCGCTCCCGGGAGCGTCCGGGCCCAGCCGGGTTCGTTCCCCGCAGCCCCGGGGGGAGGGGAGCGGGGCCGGGAGCTCGCACTCACCGCTCACGGACACGGCGGTGCCAGTGCCGGATTTATACTCGGTTTCAATGACTCCAGACCCCCTCCGGAACTTCACACAGCGATAGACCCCGGCGTCCCCGGGCTGGATGTCGCTGATGCGGATGGTGAAGTCTGTGTCAGAGCCGCTCTCAGCCCGCGTTACCCGGGGGGGGAACGATCCCGTCTGGTTATAGACGATCCGCTGGTCACTGCCCGAGCCCTTGAGCCACTTCACCCGTCCTGCTGGACCCGGCCCCGTCACGGAGCAGTTGAGGGTGAGGGTCCCTCCCGCCGCCACCGACACGGCGCGCTGGGGCTGCAGCACCTGGAGCTCCTGGGCCCCGGCCCCTGCAACGAGAGAACGGCCGGGCTGGGACGGCTCCGCGGGCCCTGGGAATCGGCTCCGGCTCCCAGCCCTGCCCGGAGGAGCTTTGTGCCCTTCCCAGCGCCCCGCGCAGGGACCCAGCGCCGCCTGCCCGAGCCCTGCCCGGCTCCCGGGAGCGGGCGGGCGGGGAGCTGGGCACAGACGGCGCGGCCCGGCCTGGCCCCAGCTCGGGTGGGAATTTCTGGCGGCCCCTGGTTCCCACGCGCGGATCGCCGCCTGGCCCCGCACAGACCCGCCTGCTCCCCAGCGCCGCCTGCCGGTCGGGCCGAACGCTGCACCCAAGGGATCAGACGTCAGACGCCCAGCAGCCAATCATCAGCGGTGACGTCACGTGTGGAGGTGGGCGGGGCAGTGGGAGCAAGGGCTCTGTTCCCAGTATGGAAAGAGTTAATGGCAGGCGGCGGTGGCCGCAGATGTCTCCGTGACGCCGCGGAGCCGTTGGGCCGCCAGGGGGCAGCGTAGCGCAGCGCTGATAGATCCGGGGGGTGCGGGGCCGCTGGGCTCGGAGCCCCTGGAGCATCCCCGGGCCGGAGCGGGGCCGCGCGGGGGTCGCAGAACGTGTGAGCGGGGCGCTGGGCACACGGCCGGCCACAGACCCCCCCGCAGTAGCGCCGCTCCCGGGGCGGGGTGCGGAGCGAGGCAGGCACGGAGCGGGGTGTCTCCCGCTATGGAAAGAAGGGCCCCGGAGATGAGAGGTGGCTCCCGGCACAACACGCCGTGGCTGCCTTTCAGCCTTTCCCCTAGGGGCACAGGGATGGCACCCGATGGACTCGGTAAAGGAAAGCTTTTTACCCACCTCTAACTAACCTGTGGAATTCACTGCTGCAGGGTTTTAGGGACACTAACTGCTCAGTAAGATTTCTACATAAAGATCAGACATTTATACAAAGAAGAATGGCCCCTGCCGGGACAGCAGCTGGGATCTCACCTCCAGAGCATAAGATGAGCACAGGCGGGGATCAAGAAGGTTTCCACTTGTATATAAAATACACAAGGGTTTATTTGTCCCTTCAGAGCATCTGGAACTTACCTCTGTTGCAAAGAACAAGACAGCAGATAGATGGTTCGTGCCCACATGGGCAGCGTCTGTGGTTTACACTCACCAGGGATTTCCAGGAGAAGCAGCAGCACCAGGTATGGAAAAGACCATCTGGACACATGCATGGACATAGCCGTTTTGTTGTCAGTGGGGCGACCTCTCCACGCTGCAGCCTTTGCCATCTCTCAATTGTCTGAAGAAATATTGAGAAGTTCGAGGCTTAGGATCAGACCTTCCCCCACTGCAGAAGGAAGTGGCTTATGGGTCCACCTCTGTGCTGACTAATCTGTTTTCTTCCAGATTAATTTTACTTCTCACAGCCTCAGACAGTCCATCCTTCTGACCTTTTTTCAAACCAATATAAAACCAAACCTTTGTCAGCTAGTCTGGATCCAGTCTGGATGAGAAGAGGAAGAAGGTCTGTGGTTAAAGCACTGGCCTGGGACCCAGGAGAGCTAGGTTCAATTACCAGCAACATTTAGCAAGACACTGAGTCCTTCAGGGCTTCCGTTCCCATCTGGAAATTACTTTGTACCTGGCATGACATGGTAAATTATTCACAGTGGAGTCCTGTCTCTTACTCTGTGTACAGCACCTAGCACAACAGGGCCAAGATCTCAGCAGTGTCCTCTAGACTGCAAAAATAGCCATGATGATAATTAATAAATAATTGGATGGAGGCATTAAAATACGTCGTCCTTCAAATCTGTGCCTGGGTTAGGATTTGAGAGTATTTTTGTTTCTGTCCGTTCTAGTGTTAAAGCTCCATCAACTTCTGCTCCACTCTGTTTTCTCTCTGTGTCGGTTTGTGGACAACGCAGTCTTTCCGAAACAATATGGCAGGCAGCGAGGCAGGCACACAAAGGGTTAATTACACCGACCTAGGTCTTTACCTGCTGTGATTGTTTATTTGCCTTTGCCAGCTGAAGCATCCGACCAAAACCTACAGTTCCACCAAGGCATCTCTGTGCTGCTGACACTGGCTGTCTAGGTTCAGTTTCTGCGCTGCTTTATCAATTTCTCTGCAATGAAAAATTCCTGTGAATACAAAGCAGCCAGGTGATGGGCTCTGTGGAAGGCTGTTCAGCTGGTTTAGTGAGTGGAGAATGAGTTCAGACAGCGAGTGATGTCTGCGCTGAGGGACAGACAGGGCTAGTCATCAAAGTAGAATAAACCAGTTCTAGTGTGAACATACGTATAGGAAATGTATCTATCTGGGTGATTCCCCCCTCTGCTGTGTCTCCCTTCGCTTATTTCCTCTCACCAAGGAGATGGGAGGAAAACGGGTTTTGGTCGGTGCCAAGATCCCGTGGCCCAGCTGCTTCCCCTTTCTGACTCCCCTTCCCAGCACAGGTCTTAAGGCCTCCCAGAGCAACTCCTGCAGGTGGGAAATCAGCAGCCGAGCCCAGCACCTCTTACAGAGACAAACTTCCGCTTTCATCCAAATGCCAGTAAGTAAAGAAAGGGGAGAGAACGATGCAGGGTGTCGCACGCGGGGGCAGAACAGCAGCCTCCGGCCACAACCCACAGCTGGCCCAGACACTGCAGAGTCTACATGGGACTCACCGACACCCACTGAGCCAGACACGCACCGTTGTCTTCAGTTCTTCCGGGGGCGGGAGAGAGTGGCTGTGGCCCCCCAGAAGCATCGCTGGGTCAGGCCCCAACATTCAATCCCCCAGAGCCACGAATGGGTCGCTGTGACCCTCTGCACAGACCTGGCACAGGAGAGGGTCAGGGACCCGGGAATGTCTGGCCAGGGGCTGAAGAGGGACTGCTGTTCTGGCGGGTGGATACCCTTGGGGCAGGATGTGCAGCAGCTACATGCCCGGGGCAAAGCGCCTAATAGGAGAAGAAATGAATTCCCTGCGTGTCCCTGGGCCCTGGCATGCCATTGTTTGGAGCAGGGATTCCAGAGCCCCCCAAAGGCCTGGATTGCGTCCCCGTGGTGCCTGCCCCAGCTCAACCTGGCCAGCATTTACCAAATGGAGGGAGCGCATGGAGTGGAGCAGGGATAACAGCCCTGAGCCCTGGCAGCTGCACTGCTCCAGCCAAACAAAGCTGGGAGTAAAACTGAGACAGGAACTAGAGGCCGGCCCCCTTCATTGTGTCCGTAGCCGAGCTCTTTGCACCCACCAAGGCTCCAGGCATCCCTCCTTTCATAGAATCATAGAATATTAGGGTTGGAAGGGACCTCAGGAGGTCATCTAGTCCAACCCCCTGCTCAAAGCAGGACCAACCCTAACTAAATCATCCCAGCGAGGGTTTTGTCAAGCCGCAGCTTAAAAACCTCTAAAGATGGAGATGCCACCACCTCCCTAGGTAACCCATTCCAATGCTTCACCACCCTCCTAGTGAAAAACTTTTTCCTAATGTCCAACCTAGACCTCCCCCACTGCAACTTGAGACCATTGCTCCTTGTCCTGTCGTCCGCCACCACTGAAAACAGCCTAGCTCCATCCTCCCTGGAACCCCCTTTCAGGTAGTTAAAGGCTGCTATCAAATCCCCCCTCATTCTTCTCTTCTGCAGACTAAACAGGCCCAGTTCCTTCAGCCTCTCCTCATAAGTCTTGTGTTCCAGCCCCCTAATCATTTTTGTTGCCCTCCGCTGGACTCTCTCCAACTTTTCCACATCCTTTTTGTAGTGGGGGGCCCAAAACTGGACACAGTACTCCAAATGCGGCCTCACCAATGCCGAATACAGGGGAATAATCCTTTCCCACCCTGTGGGTCACCTGCCGTCCCCTTCTACTACAGGGACTCCCTGCAATTCCTCCACTTTCTCCCCTCTGCCCACCAGGGTCTGTGTGTGACCCAATTCCACCCTCGCCCCTCTCAGGGTACCCATCATGATTCACACATGGGAAACATTTCCACAGACATCACACAGCCCTGAACGCTCTCCCTGGCAGAATATACCCGGCAGGGTCCATGAGATAAGATGCTACACGAACAGGTCACACTGCAGTTCTGCTCTGCAATACGTCCTGTGACATGGGATCGGGGGTAGATCACGCGAAGGACTCTGCACATCTAGGGGTGAGTTTTCAGGCGTCTGCAGAGCAGCAGCTTATCTTAATACAGAAGCAAATGCAAAAAATGTCCTGCCTTCTTAAGACCCACAGGCAGGAGGCTTGAGACAGTCTCACAGCAGCAGCTGAGGCACAATAAAGCACTATAGAGGGTCTGAGTTCCTTGGTCCCAGCTCTCCAGAGTCCCCGAGAACAGACCAGTATCGTCACCTACAGGATCTGATGCTACTTAAAGCACAGTCTGCTTTTTAAGGTACGGACCAATGAATTGCTTCACTTTCACCTTATTTGGGCTTTTATCTCTCACCGGATTTTTTCCTCATCCCCGTTCTACCCACGCCAGGCGGTTTCACGGTTATCCAAGGTGTCTGGGATGAATCACTGTCACCTGCTTACACCAGGAGGGAGCCCTGTCTGTGCCCGTGAGGGAAAACTCCCCTTTCCACCAGCTACTGGCAACACAGGCCATTCAGCACAACCCGTTATGTGCTGCCCCAGTGCCAGTCCTGTCTTCTGGACACCTGCAGTGCAAAGCCATCCGCTGGCTCCAGGGAAGCCAGCCAAGCCGTGCACCCCCATTCACTGATTTCACCTCGGTTCAACACTCTCCTTAGCACAAGGCACACAGGTTTGTAGTAAAACCAAACTGCAGGTTATTTAAGAGAGTTTGAGATAAAGATTCCAATAAAAACCAAGTACAGCGCAAGGATTTGGAAACATAACTGTCATGCGGGCTGCATTAGGAGGCGGGGGCATTTGTGTTATTTGACATTAATATGTCAAAATCATAGGGATTCATGTGAGACATACCATGTCAGGTGCAGTTAGAAAGGTTATGATATGCTGAATAAGATGATAATATTTGTGTTCATGTGTAATATGTGTGAGGAAAGTTATAGAGATCTTTGATATACCTGTATTTCAAACTGTGCTGTAAAAGACACACTCCAGACAGAGATTCCACAGGACAATAGCCTGCTTAATGGCCCATCAAGACCTTAACAAAAGCCAAAGGCCTAGGAAGAAACTAAAGGCATACCTGAAGAGTTACCAGGATTGGCGCATGTGACTATGGACTCCATTTTGGTTCCTGTAAAGTTCCACAAGCCACATGGCCAGTAACAGAGGGTATAAGCTTGATAAGTATATGGAGGGGATGTTATGATGGGATAGTTTAATTTGAGCAATTGATTTTGGATTATCGGCAGATAAGTCTGCTCAATGGTCTGTGGGAATGCTGGATGGGATGGGAACTGAGTTACTGCAGAGAATTCTTTTTTGGGTGCTGGCTGGTGAGTCTTGCCCACATGCTCAGGGTTTAGCTGACCGCCATATTTGGGGTCGGGAGGGAATTTTCCTCCGGGGCGGATTGGCAGGGGCCACGGAGGTTTTTCGCCTTCCTCTGCAGCGTGGGGCATGGGTCGCTTGCTGGTGGATTCCCTGCAGCTTGAGGTCTTCAAATCTCATTTTTGAGGATTTCAATAACTCAGTCATGGGTTCGGGGTTGTTATAAATGTGTATGGGTAGGGTTTTGTGGCCTGCCTTGTGCGGGAGGTCAGACTAGATGATCATATTGGTCCCTTCTGACCTATGAGTCTATGAGTCTATATAAGATCAAACCACAGAAACCATTTTGTCTTCGTCTTGTTCCTTGTTCCTGTCCAGCTGCGGACACACCTCTGGATCAACACACTTTGCAACTGAACTGAAGGACTTAGACCCATCCAGGTACTGGATGTATACCAGAGGAACTATACAACTCCACAATTGTTCTAGAAACCTGATGTATATGGACTTTTAAATCATTTGTATATATCTGATTGCTTTAAGCCCTTAACACTTCTCTTATTGTTTGTTTTTCTTTTATTAATAAACCTTTAGTTTTAGTTACTAAAGGATTGGCTGGCAGCGTGGTATATCGGGTAAGATCCAAACTTATAGTGAACTGGTACTGTGGCTGATCCTTTGGGATCAGAGGGAATCTTTTAGTAAAGAGCATTGAGTTTAAATGACTGGTCTCTTTACTGGACCCAGTGTCAGTTTGGGAGCTAGAGACTGAAATGCAGTAAAGGGGGCTGTGTGTATTTGCACAGTGGCTTCTTGATAACCAGTGTGGGGGAATCAGAAGCACTGTTTGTGGCTGGTTGGGAAGTCTGACTGCAGTGTCACCCACCAGTGCTGAGAGAATTTGCTCTCCTTTTGCAGCCTGCCCTGACCCTGGCATTATCAGTGGGCTACCCTGGGCACGGACGGGTTACAATAACATTACAGGTAAAAGAAAAACAGAAAACACTCTACAGCCTGTACTTATTAACCTCTTACTTCCCTGTCTAACATGATACAGCTCTGCTCAACCAATGGTTAGTTCTCACAGCACTTGGCCAGTTTTGAAAGCTGGGATCCACTTGTCATGAATCCCACCTTAGTATTGAATAACTATTCAGGCCATTTCTTCGCCTCATACAGTCACAAGGGACTGTCTCTTAGCCCAGGCAGCCCCTCTTCCAAGACTTCTCCTGCGGTTCGTTTGTCTTGGTAAATCTCCATCCTGCATCTAGTCCAAACAATAACTGTGGGCAATCCCCAAGGATGTTCATTGTTTTCATGTTGATCGGTCAGTTCTCAGCCTCCCCCATCTCAGCTCAGAGGTTTCACCCCCAACAGATTTGGGACATTATATTCTGCATGTTACATGGCTGTAAACGTGTGCCCCATACACACATCTTGCAATACTCTCGACAATGTAATTTACAGCAGAGCCACACAGGACCCCTTGTGGTGAACTATTGAGAAGATGGTCAGACACAGCCTGGGCATGTCTGTGTTACACAAGCCCAGTGGCTTCTTCCAGCCAGGAGGAAAACGTAGTCAAACATCTCCAGACAAAGCCTACCAAGTCTGCTCCATTAGTTGGCTGGAAGCTGCAGTTCTAGCACAAAACTATTTCTTATTCTTATTAGTACTACAGTAGCACCTAGTCACAGCCCAGGATCCCACTGTGCTAGGCGCTGTACAAAGACAGTCCCTGCTACAAGGAGCTTCCAAGCTGCGTAGAAGATAGTGCAGTTGACCTGGGTGACGGGTCCTTTGAGACTGGGAGTAATTTGAACACTGCTGTGATCTTTGGTGTGAAAGACCATTTATCACAAAGGTAGGTTCACCTGGGAGGCAAGACAGATCGGAGTACCCCCGGGGACTGTCTGTAACCCCCTATTCAGGCTCTTATACAGTTATAGTGCCTGAGGAGTTTTCATCTGCTAACTTGTTAATTAATCTAAGTATAGATCTCAGCCAATCCGGGCTTGGTGTCCTTTCCCCAGCAGTTTCTCCTGAGTAAGGTACCCAGGGCCTTGAGCCACTGCAGGACAGCTTGACAGAGCTTCTGATCCCAACGTCTTCTCCGAAGTGGGACTTCAAACCATCCCAGCAATGCTCCCTGCAGGCCCTCTCTCCCGCTCCGCCCTTCCCCAACTGTGCCCAGCGAGGGAAGGCAGGTTTTTGTCCTGGACGTCGGACAGCTCTGCTGGCTCAGAGGCAAAGCAGCCGAAGGACTCCACACGTGTGGGGTGAGCTCAAGCATGGCCAGGGCGGTTTATTTTCAAACAGAAATTATTACAAAAAAATCTCCTGCCTCTTCAGGGCTGGGCTGAGGCAAGAGGCTACAGTCAAAGTCCAAAGTAGCAGAAAAGGCACAACCCAGCACTACGGATGGGCTGCGTCCCCACCTCCTCTGTGTCCCAGAGCATGGACCTGCATGGGCACCTACAGGATCCGACCCTGCCCACTGCCCTCAGGGACCCCCCCCCCAGGCTGCTCCAGTGACTGGACGGGGCAGACCCTGCACACGAGACAACTTCTCTGCAGTCAGGTCACAGCGTCACATCTGCAAAGCGCCCAGCACCCGCCAGCCCCGGGAGCAAGTGTCTGAGACTCAAGGCCAAACCCGCAGGAGTCAAGAGCTGCCCTGAGGTCACTGGGTCTCACACCCACACTGTACATAGGCACAAATTGCTTTTCACACCGTATTCCCCATCTTTGCTCCCTGCAGCGAAGGTCAGGGCACACAGCGCCGAGGGATGGGCTGAAGGGGGCAGGGAGCCCGGTGACGATTCGTTCCAGCGGCTGCTCCATCAGTCGGCGTGAGGGACCGGTGGGTACGTCCCATCCCTGATTCATAAATTCCAAGGCCAGAAGGGACCGTTGTGCTCATCTACCCTGACCTCATCTAGAACACAGGCCAGAGACCTTTCCCTATGTAATTCCCAGAGCAGAGCCGTCACAGAAACATCCAGTCTTGATTTAAACGTTGTTCATGGCAAAGAATCCAGCACCACCCTGAGAAAATTGTTCCAATGGCTAATTACTCGCACCATTCAAAATTTAGGCCTTATTTCCAGTCTGAATTTTTCTAGCTTCAGCTTGCAGCCCTTGGATTACACGTTAGACGTTCCTCTGCTAGACAGACGTGCCCATTTATTAAATATTTGTTCCCCACGCCTCGGAGGTTCTTATAGACTCTGGTCAGGTCACCTCTTTAACCTTCGCTCCAAGCCTGGGTTCTATTGCACAGGCCAGCAGGGGACACTGCAGCTCTACCATCCATGGACTCTCGCTGGAGTAGCAGGAGGGAGGCTGCAGACAGAGAAGTTGGCAGGTGGCGACAGTGCGAGGAAACCAGGAAATAGCCATGGGGCTGCAAGAGGAGAGAATCCAAGAGACGAATGAGGAGAGTCAGTCAATGAACCGTCCCTTAGCTTTAACCCAGCCCGGAGAGGAGACCCCCAGAGGCAAACGGCTCTGCACGCCCCATGTCAGCTCCTCTCACCCCTGTGCAGGGCGTCTGTCCGGGGAAGCAGTCCTCTCACACTCCGCGTTAAACCGAGGGGGGATTTAATCGGGCCTTTGACTCTCCTGAGTTTTTAATGACTGTGACAGGTGGGAATTGAATTCCCCCCACCAGGTCAGGGATCAGGACTGGGGGCCTAGGGTTAGGAAGGCCAGAGAAGACCGAGGCTGGAGAGGATTCAAGAGATAACCCGGGTGTGCCCCCGAGGGACGGTGCCACCAGTCACGGGTTGTGGATCAGGCTGAGCAGGACGGAACGAGCTGGGGGGTTTGTGTCTTTGGAACAAGGATACCGGGACCTGGGCAGCAATGCCACGCAAGGCTGGTTAAGCAGGCACATGGCTCTGTAAATAAGGAATCCACTCCATAGCCGCGAATGGGTCACTGTGACACTCTGCACAGACCCGGCACAGGAGAGGGTCAGGGACCCAGGAGCGCCTGGCCCTGGGGCTGGAGTTGGACGGATGTTCTGGCGGGTGGATACCCTGGGGTAGGATTTCCAGCAGCTACATTCCTGGGGCAAAGCGCCTAATAGGAGAATAACAAATTAATTCCCTGTGTGTCCCTGGGCCCTGCTGGGCCCCCCCGACTCACCCGGCTATTTGGGGCAGGGATTCCAGAGCTCCCCAAGGGCCCTGGACTGTGTCCCTGTGGCGCTGCCCCAGCTGAACCCGGGCAGCATTTACTAAATGGAGGCAGTGTGTAGAAAGGAGGCCATGAGTGAGGAGAAGAGGCGCAAGGAGGCTTGAATGTGCCGGAGGCGCAGAAGTCAAGGGAAGGCCTGACCAGCCCCGCCAGCTCTCCATGCAGATCACCCTGCGCCTGCCGTGTCCCCTGGATTGGGACACTCAGAAAACCAGCAGATCACGAGTGATCTAGGCTGGAATTGAACTGGGAGGGTCTGTGTCCTATGAGAGGCCCCAGACACACACAGCCCCACAACTAGGACTCCCTATGAGACTTTAACCCTTGCTGCTCTGCCCCGGAGCTGCACCATTAACAGCAGTTCCCTCTGGTTCCTTTTTAATGGCCCACGGTAATTCACAGAAAAGCTGCACTTACCTTGTTACCCTTTACTTCTCCAGAAAAGGAAGAGGAGGAAGGCGGCCACAAGCACCTTCTCCACGAAGATCCCGATCCAGAGACCAGGGCTGGAAAACAGACTCTGATCTGCAGGAGAAATGCCTGCGATCAGCAAATGGACAGGGACCCCCACGGCGCTCCTGTTGTTTCTTGTGAAGTGTGGGAGTGTGACCTGTCCTAGAGCCCTCTCCACTTCCCTCCCACACACAGCACAGACAAGATAATGGCTGCTTCCCAAACAATCTGCCTGCACAGATGTGCACCTTTACCTGGCTCCCACAACACCGACCTTGGAGGGGCTTGGCCTGGTCTGATCTGTGAGCAGCCGTTCGGCAAAGGGCCTCTGCTGAATTTGCAACGTTGTCTTTGGCAGCTGGAGCCACAAGCTGCTGCTGGCCCCGGGAAGCCCAGACTCTCCAGTGGAGGCCTTGGGCTTTGCCCAGCAGAATAAGGACGCAGGAGCCTCCTGCACTTTCAGCCAAAAGCTTCAAATCACTGAAATCCTGAGCAGGGCTGGAGCCCTGGTGATCCCCAGCTCTGCAGGAGTCACCATGTCACAGCCCTTCCCAAGGGACTCCTTCACACCCTGCATCTGCCCTGGGTGCAGCGTGCGGCCAAAGTGACATTTCCTGCCCTTAGCCGCCCCCTTCTCTACGGGCCACAGGCGAGCGGAGCAGAGCCATAATCCGTGTGTAACAGAGTCACTGTTACATTGTAAAGCTCCACGGACAGAGATGAGCTGAAATGGCCCTTGGGTTTGGGCAGAAGAGACCTGGCATTTCCTAGCTGTAGCAGGGAAGGTTCAACTGCACCTTTACCTGGAGAAGGAGAAGAAGAAGTAGTGAGATTTTTATTTGGCTCAGCAGGCCCCTGGGAGATTCTCAGCGTCTTGTTGGCACTGACAGGGGCCTGGGAATCGTGGACAACCCGACAGGTGAACAATGACTGATGCCTCTGCTCAGTTGCGTTGACCTCCAGGGAGCTCTGGAGCGTGTACGTCCCGTCTGGATTCTCAGCCGGGGGGGAGGATTTTCCTCGATCCGTCTCATTTCCATTCTCCAGCCAGGTGAGCCTCACATTCTGTGGGTAAAACTGCTCCACACTGCAGGTGAATGTCACAGACTTGTTCACTGCGACGGGCAACACCGGGTCAGTGGCCACTTGCAACTTGGGTGGAACTGAGAATAAACAGATATCCTGGGCTTGGCATGTAAAGAAATTCTCCTTTTCCTGCTGAGTTAGAAGGAAATTCTAGGGCTGGATAAACTTGGATCTTCCCAATGAGGCCATGCCCCTTCCTCCTCCTCGGGGCTCTCCCCGGAACACGTTCGGCTCCCTCACTGGAATCTCTTCTTGAAACCCTGCCCTTCCCTCCATCCCCCACAGGGAGCAGGGGCCAGCATTCATCGGTATGTTCCCTTCCTCTCCCCAGCCCCAGACGCCCCTTTATCCCTTTGACACACTGTGTCTCAAAGCAACACCCCAGTACCCCCACATTCCCCACTATCATATAATTACGATATGCTTCATACAAAGATTGCCTTGTAAGGTACCATTTTAAAAGTCTCCATCTGCTAAACATTAATATCCTGTCAGATTCCATGTGCTGTCATTGTCTGTGAGGTTATGGGGTTTTGTATTTGGGTGCTACTGAAAGATGTCCTAAGTAGGGAACGCTCACAACCAGCTTCTCAGGTACAACCATGGAATAGCCAGACGTGCTGATAGCCCATTAAGGGGAATACAAACACTGGTGTACGTTCTCACCACATCAAGGGAGGGGAGGACTAAATCATGAGCTTCCTCAGCCCAGATTTCTGTCCCGAGCAAGAGGAAACAATTCTGGATGCAGGGGGGAAAGGCTGGGAGAGGGAACTGGCTAGTGCTTCTATCCATTGCCTGTTCGTGAGCGGCTGGAAAGCCGTCAGGTAACTCAGTGGCGTGTGTGGCTCCACCTGCAGTCGTGTCGGGTTGTAACAGGGTCCGGAGGGGCTGGCTGTTTGTCACCAGCAAAGCTCTCTGAGAGGCAACCCAAACTGGAGAGTTAAGGGGGCTCAGCGGATCCACGGCGTCCGGCTGCACCCTGACGAGGTATCTTATCACTGATCAGTTCTGGGCAGGGCTCTTTCCAGAGCTCTGATCCCAGAGCGCTCTCCTGTCCCGCCGGTGAGGGGCTGCCCCTGCACAGTAAGGCCACTTGTCCTTTCCACAGCGCCTCCCGCCTGAGGATCTCAAAGCACCTCATCTACACGCATTCATTAACCCTCCCGCTGCCCTGCTGGTAGGTGGGCAGGAGCCTGGCAGCCACTGGACCCCCTCCTGGAGGCTGGCTGGTAGATCTGAACTCAGATGAAATCATTGTCCTTGCCTCTCAGTGCCCAGCTGACACAAGGAAGAGATGGGCTGTGGCGACTGCAGCCACAGCAGTTTTTACCCAGGCACCACCAAGCACAGACCCTGGCTCCTTCTAAGCTGCCTTCTTACGTGTCACAGCCTCGGCCCCTCATGGGAATAACCCCAGGGGAAGGAGCAGGTTTGGTTTAAAAGGAGCAGA
>ML675752.1:845-11141 GCA_007922155.1 Mesoclemmys tuberculata
TTTTTTTTGTGCAGGGGTGGTGTGTTTTTCATACTTGAAGTCTGGGGCAGGCCTTGAGCACATGGTGCTGTGTTTTTAAAAGTTGGTGAGGCTGGGTTTATTTTTTGAAAAGTATCTTGATTGCTTTTTTATTTTTTTGGTGTGAGCACATGGTGCTGTGTTTTTAAAAAAGTTTGTGGGCCTGGGAAAGAGAGAGTTATGGTTGGGGGATTTAAAAAAATATTGCACATTTTTGGTTTTGGGGGGGCCTAGTGGCACGCTAGGGGTAGAAATCAGTGTTTGTTGTGCAACCTGAAATAGGTATTTGTAAACAGTATGGAAAGATTAAAACCAATGAGTATTTTATTTTAAAAAAAAAACTGATAAAACCCCTTTTATAATAATGTTTTGGTTTTTTTTTCCAGTACGGTCAAAACCTGAAAGAACTCTAAGCCTCAAAAGAAAAAGGAAAGAGGAAAATTCACCACCATCAGCGACTGACAAAGCATTGAAGTCCAGTAAATATGTTTGCTTATGTGCTTTTTATTTTAAACAAATATGTAGCAGGGCTTGGTAAAGTAACATTTTCTAAAAAATGTTATATTTGTTGCTAAATTGGAACATCTGTCTTTCTAATCAGGCACATCCGGCCTTCCTGATGCTATTGTCCTTGGAACTCCAACTACACCTCGAAACAACCAGAAATCTTCTACAAGACCGTTGATGACAGCGCCCGCGCAAAACAGCAGAGGACCCCAGATGATGCATCAGGAAAGTTCTGAGCTCATGTGTGTCAAGCCCCAGGACTCTGGTAAAAAGCACCATCACACCTCCAGTTCCTCAGCGGTCGACACCACACCAAGCCCTGAGATAACTGTGAGCGAAAACACACGCATTCACAAACCCGGAGCACGCGCTCTAGGGGTTGTGAATAAAAAACCAAGGACTGAAAGCTCCCACGATGCGGGGGTATCTGAGAATTGTTACGAACCGGGGACCTGCCTCAATACGTTTGATGCAGCTCTTCGTTATTCTGAAAAGATGTGGGAAAAATATGATGCTTTGCTCAGCGCGCGAATGGGCGAGCATGATGCTTTGCTCAGCGCGCGAATGGGCGAGCATGATGCTTTGCTCAGAGCGCGAATGTGCGAACATGATGCTTTGTTCAAAGCGCAAATGAGCGAATATCACACTTCTTTCAGAGAGATAATGGGTGCTGTATTTTCAAGAAGCCATGTAAAAAATGCCAAACCTCTTGATAAATATGTTGAAAAATATTTCCGTTTTCCAGAGGGTGTCTCTGAAGCCACACAGCTAGTCATGAAAAGGGGCACTCGACCGTTAAAGTGTAACCAAAAAGGGGGACGTCATTTGAGGGCTAGACGGAGGGCTGCCAAAAAGTTATGGGTTAGGGTCATTGCCAAAATTTTAAAAAAGGCTAAAGAGGTGATGAGGAGAAAAAAACAAAAAGAGATGCCCCCTAGCGGGCATTCTCAAACTGTCGTGTCTGAGAATGGGGAGGTGGAACCTAGCGGAGATTCTCAAACTGTCGTGTCTGAGAATGGGGAGGTGGAAACCGACTTGCAGGGTGGTGACTCTGATTCGGAAAGCTCTCTAGGCGGGTCCCCCTCTGCTCCTGATGACCCCTTGGGGTCTGACATAGAAGAAGGTCCCATAGAGGAACCCCCAAATGACCCCAGCCCCGATGTGTATATGGAGCGGGTGAGAAGCTGGCAAAGGGAGTTACCTAGATTTAGGGGTTTGGTGTATTGTGAGGAATTCCGTTTTGTCAATCTTGAGCGAATCAGTTCAGCCGAGCAGGTCATCGAAGCCGTGCACAGGGGGATACAGGCGGTTCTCGACGATGTTAACGTCAGGCTAGACCCAGACGATTACGTTCAGTTACGTTTAGAGGGTCGCGATTTAAATAATCCTTTGTTTTCGGTCAGAAGAAATAAGGACAACTTGTCTGCTGAGGATTTCTTAAATCAGGCCTCTAAACTGTTGCAGAGTAACAGAGAGGTGCACGTCGACGGGACGTTACGCCTCGTTGTGACGGTTGTGAAAAACATGGGCGGGGGCAGCCGCAGGGTTTTAAATTCTATCCTCAACAGTCAAATCATCCATAAAAAGAGACAGTGCTTAGTGGACCTGACTTACACAGGTACCAATCTGTGTTTTGCGGGCGGGCTCTTGGCCGTCATGTCCGACCGCAAACCTACAGAGGCAGAATTGCTAGATGGGGCGAGAAAGTTGCATGAAAAACTGGGTTGGTCAGACCAAAAAAAGGTTATGCTCAGTGACGTGGCAGCACTTGAACAGCATTTGCGTGTCAACATACAGGTGGTGCTTTACACGGCGAAAGGGAGGTGGGGTTTTTTTAAAACAGGGGGGCCTGTGTACCCCAAGACGTTTTTCATCCTGCTGCACGATGAGCATTACTATGGGGTTTTAGATGTTAAAAGGCTGTTCGGGGCAAAAAATTATTGTGAGTTTTGCCACACGGTGTTCAGTCACGACCACTCTTGCAGATACCGTTGCCGCCTCTGCTTGAGCGTGACGTGTTCGGCCAATCTGGGTACACCGCTCAGGTGTCCTAGCTGCAGACTGTATTGTCGGTCCCGAGAGTGTTTTGACGGTCACGCAGAAGCTGCGTCCAAAAACCAAGTTGAATGCCTGTCTAAAACTTTGTGCGATAAGTGTCAATCTTACGTGGACAAGGGGCATAAGTGCGAAGGGCGGCGCTGTAAGCAGTGTCACGCTTTCACCACCAGTGGTGTAGATGGTCATTTGTGTTTTATGGACAGCATTAGAAAACCCGAAAAGTCGGAAAAGTATATTTTTTACGATTTTGAGTGCACGCAGGAGATGGGGTTGCACGTGCCCAATTACATTTTCGCTATGTCCCTAAAGTCGGAAAAATATTGGGAATTTAAGGGTGGCGAGTGCCTTTCTAATTTCATTAAGACCTTCATTGGCAAAAAGTTTCGGGGGTACACGTTCATAGCACACAATTCCAAAGGTTACGACGCTTACTTTGTCGTCAGGGAATTACTGAAGGAAAAGATGGGCATAGAGTTGATAACTCAGGGCAGTAAACTGCTCTGCGTGGAAGTTAAGACTCTCGGGGTCCGTTTTATAGATTCTTTGAACTTCCTGCCCATGAAGCTTAGCAAGCTCCCCCAGGCTATGGGTTTTGAAGGCTGCAAAGGGCACTTCCCACATTTTTTTAACACTTTAGAAAACCAAAATTACGTGGGACCGATGCCCGGGGTGGAGCACTACGGCATTGACAGCATGATGCCTCGGGAGAAAGCAGACTTTCTCGAGTGGTACAGGGACCACCAAAATGATACGTTTGACTTGCAGAAAGAGCTCGCGTATTACTGTCAGCAGGATGTCAAAATTTTGAGACAGGCCTGCATGCTGTACAGAAAGGAGATTATGAAAATGACGGCCAAGTCAGATGTGGTAGAGAGAGACTCTGGTACCTTCGTGGAGGTGAAATTGTGTATAGATCCCTTCCAGTACATAACTCTAGCGTCTGTCTGCATGGCAATGTACAGGTTTATGTTTTTAGAGTCTAACACGGTAGCCCTTCTTCCTCCCGACAACTATCACCGGCAGAAAAAGCGATATTCGACCCCGTCTATTCAGTGGTTGCTGTATACCGCTCACAAAGAAAATATAGAGATACGTCATGCGTTACGGGGTGGGGAGTTACAGGTGGGCCCCTACTTTCTAGACGGTTATGCTGTCATTGACGGGGTACGCACGGCCTTTGAATTTAATGGGTGCTTTTTTCACGGCTGCGTCACCTGTTACCGTGAAAAAGCCCTGAACCCCATGACAGGGACGACTTTCGGGTTTCTTTATTACAAAACGCAGCTCAAGACCGACTATCTGAATAGGCTAGGATATGTAGTCAGGACTCTCTGGGGACACGAATGGGAGGAGATGATAGAAAGTGATAGGGAGCTTGCGGATTTCTTAAACGAAGCGCAGCTGCCTCAGCCTCTGGTTCCGAGGGATGCTCTTTTCGGGGGTAGGACTAACGCCATCCGTTTGTATTACAAGCCTGACCCCGGTGAAGAGATCCACTATTACGATTTTACCAGCCTGTACCCTTTCGTAAACAAAACCAAAGAATACCCTATCGGGCATCCCGATGTCATTGGTGACAAATTTGGACCTCTCTCAAATTATTTTGGAATCGCGAAAGTTAAAGTGTACCCCCCGCGAGGGCTCTTTTTCCCGTTGTTGCCTGTCAGAGTGGGTTTCAAACTCATGTTTCCGCTCTGTCGGACCTGTGCGGAAACAGAGCAGCGGGAAACATGCACCCACACTGACGAGGAACGGGCTCTCCTGGGGACCTGGTGCACAGTGGAACTGAACGCGGCCTTAGCGAAGGGGTATGCGGTGGCAAAAATCTACGAAATCTGGCATTTTGAAAAAAAATCTGATAAACTCTTCTCAGAGTACATAAAATTACACCTGCGTCAGAAACAAGAGGCTTCAGGGTACCCCAGCTGGTGCACGGACGAAGAAAAGCAAAATAAGTACGTTAATGATTTTTATCAGAAAGAAGGCGTGCATTTACGCCCACACGAAATCGCCATGAACCCTGCTAAGCGCCAAATTGCTAAACTGTTTTTAAATTCTCTGTGGGGTAAATTCGGCCAAAGAACGAACCTGCCCAAGACCAGCATAGTGAGAGATCCCGATGAACTCTTTGGGTATTTGTTTTCCCCCAATTATGAGGTTTCGTCCTGTGAGCTTATTGATGATGAAACAGCGTGCGTGTCTTGGAAACACGCAAAAGACCGCTACACGGTCTCTGGCAATACCAACATCTTCATTGCCTGTTTCACCACCGCTTATGCCCGTTTGGAACTGTACAGCCTGCTAGACAGGTTGCAAGAGCGGTGCCTGTACCACGACACGGACTCGGTGATATTTGTGCACAGGAAGGGTGACTGGAATCCCCCTCTGGGGGATTATTTAGGGGACCTCACAAGCGAAATCCCGCCAGATCAGCACATCACCGAGTTTGTGTCAGCTGGTCCGAAAACGTATGGGTACAAGCTGTCGGGAGGAAAGGCCTGTATGAAAGTGAAAGGGTTTACCCTGAACGTAGCAAACTGTGAAAAGATCAACTTTGACAGTTTGAAAGATCTGGTCCTGCACTATAGCGCTGACCTGGGGGGAGGAACCTCCAAAAAAATAGAGGTGCAGCAACCCTCCATCGTGAGGAACAAAAACCAGTGGCAAATAGAGACAAAGACCCTTAAGAAAACGCAGAAAGTCGTTTACAACAAGAGGGTCCTCAGAGAAGGGTTCAAAACGCTGCCCTACGGCTTTTGAGAAAAAAGATATGGACACGCGGTGGAAACACCCGTTTTCTGTAATCCTCGCAGGGCCCAGCAACTGCGGGAAAAGTTACTTTATAAAAAATGTGTTGGATAACGCCGCGCGAACATTGTCTGTCATGCCTGAGAACATCGTGTGGTGTTACAGTTGTTGGCAGCCTCTGTATAAAGAACTGCTCTGTAAATATCCCTTTATCCGTTTTGTAGAGGGGCTGCCCGATGCTTTTGACGATGACCGTTTGTTTCCCACTAATAAAGTAAATATGGTTATCGTAGACGATCTGATGAACTCTGCTTGTGAAAGTGCTGAAATTGAGAAAGCCTTTACCAAGTATGTGCATCACAGGAACCTGAGCATTATGTATATAGTTCAGAATGTGTTTTGTCAGGGAAAAAAGAGCCGCACGATTAACTTAAACGCCAAGTACATGGTTCTGTTTAAAAACCCCAGGGATAAATTACAAATAGCCACGCTCGCCCGGCAAATGTACCCTGGCAAGACGCAGTTCTTTCTAGAAGCTTTTGAGGATGCTACCCAAAAGCCTTACGGCTACCTGGTGGTGGATTTAAACGCTTCCACACCGGAGGCTTATAGACTAAGAACCGGTCTTTTCCCCCCAGACCTACCCGTGGTTTACACTTTAAAAAGAACAACAGCTGGGTATAAAAAGAGGTGACTTGTCGGCCGGGCCTTTTTTAACAGTCGGGCCGGTCGACCGAAAACATGTCTAGCCGTGTGAAAAGAAACCTGGTCCTTTTAAAATTACTTAGCAAATCATCCCCGCAGCAAAGGAAGGCTATACTGTGTTCGGCTTCTGACGATTTAGTGGCGGCCATCTCAGAAATAGCATTGAATACTTTAAAAGGAAACATACCTTTGACACAGAATCAAGTGCGCGTTCTGAAAAAGAGACGCACGTTTATAAAAACTCTCTGTAATAAGAGGGTCTCGCTTAAAAGAAAAAAGCATCTGGTGAAGCAGTCCGGAGGGTTTATCGGACCTCTGTTAAGTTTTGCTGTCCCGCTGCTAACTGGACTTTTGACTAATCAATAATGGAGTACGCGGAAAAAATGTACCTGGTGCCCAGCCGCCAGCTGGAGCAATTAAGGGCTCCCCTGGAGGAGGAAAATATCCAAAAGACCGCAACTCGCATGCTGGATGCTGAAATGAAGTCTGTTCTTCAGAGGACTGACTTAGATGAACATGAAAAGGCTAAGCTGTACGCCGCCGTGCTTCAGAGGTACCTAACGTACGTGAAGCAGAGTGAAGCAGCCCAAGGGGAAATAAGCCTCTTTCTACCAAAACAAGAACAGAACACGCCCCTAGAACCGCCAAAAAAAACCTTTGACTCTGTTGCTCAGGAAGTATTGGATAGCGTCGGTAAACGCTATAAGAAAAATGCAGCAGTCTTGCTAAATAAGCTGGGTCAGGATAAAAATATATCTTCGTGGGACGACAAAGGGGCTTTTGTGTACAAAGGCTCAGTGGTTAACGGCTCTAACATGCTCGACTTAGTCAGGTCCGTAACCCAAACGCGCTCTGTTCCTAGCGGACACAAACCAAAAGGATGGGACATGTTCATGAGTGCCATGGCAGAGCTAAATGTGCCATCTTCCGTCATGGGCAACGTGGCCAACAGGGGTCTTCTGGAACACCTGAAGACCACGGCCGGGGCTGATCATAAACCTTTTTTGCCTCGTAAAAAACGAAAACTGACTAAAAGATCCGAATGGCTCAGTGTGTAAATGTTTTTTTTTTTTCATGCTCTAAATGTTAATGTGTTTGCTTTAAATAAATTTTTTTTAAAAATGAATATCTGGGCTTTTTTTTTTTTAAAAAGAAAAACCAAACAAACACAAAAAACCCTCAGACACCAATTGTTTTTTTTTAAAAAAACCCTCGCTAGGGGCACTTTATTGAGAGAAACGGCTATGAAAGGCATTACAAGATACACATGTCTGGGCTTGTTGAAACATGTTTTGAGCAAGCCCTGGCATGCCCAAGTATTTACTTTTTATATTTCTTACAAAATTTACCACCAGACGATCATTTTGCACTAAGTCGTTAGAATACAATTTTAAAATCTGGTCAAAAGGTAAGCCCTTGCTACGGTGGTGTAAGAAAAACACGCAGTGATAGCCGCAGGCGACGGAACAGGGATCTTGTAACTGTCTAGTGTGAAACGCGATGTCCGTGGCGTTTTTTTTAAAAAATTTCATGATGCTTCTGGGGAACAACACGCTGTTCGGGGGGTGTCCGTATGAGTCGAAAAACTCTCCATGGTCACGCTCTGTCAGGTACAAGGCGAGCCAGTGTTCACCCGGTCGGTTATGCGGATGCGTGTTGACCACCAAACCTAGGGGTCTCCGCGCCAGCCTGCCACCGGGGAGCCAATCGCTAGGGAACACATCTAAGAAACTCTCTTTCGTGTCAGGGTCCGCCGATAAGAGGCGCGAGAGCTGCATGGTGTCCATGTTCACATGTAGTCAAACAGAACGTTTCTCCTCTGATTTATCTCTATGACGTTGTCAAAAACCCCATATACGATCATATTGACAGTGGCCGTCAAAGCCCTCGCAAAACGTATTTCTGCTCTCAGGTTCCCGGTTTTAATCAGGGAATAGTGGTCGGCGCAGTCCTGGTCGGGAGACAAGTCAAAGGCAAACAAGGTGTAACCCTGTGCAAATTCCACACGGTCGACGAGCAGCGCTCGATCTTTCATGTGTTTACCAGCCTTCTGTACCAGATTCATGTACTCCCTCACGCAGCGCCCTGCCTCGAAGTCCGGTTGCAGAGGCTTGGTGGGTATCTGTTCACCATCCACGTACAAGGCCACAAAATTAATATCATAATGTTTAAAGTGAAAGGGGTTTTTAGCGTAGCTTCCGCTGAAGGCATCATTATCCACAAAACCCAGAACAAGCATTTTGGGTAACTGTCCCAAGAACAGATTCTCCTGGTTAGTGACCCTGCTGCCGGCGGGGATGCTAAACACTTTCATTCCCACGCGGTCCACCGGGTATTTAGCATTAGCGGTGAGCAGGGCCTCGGCGTGCCCCAGACGGACGCCCGGGGCCACCCGTACTTTCTTCACAAAAAGGGATGCTGAGACGACACGCAGTTTATAGCCTTCGGCCGCGTCGCCCATTAAGCAAAAAGCGTCTTTACTGCGTGTCAGCTTAATTTTCACATCCACGCCGTTCAACAAAAGTTTTTCTTGAAAAAACAGGTCACTGTGCAGATGGCCCAACAGCTCTACCGTGCTGCTCTGGGCCGTCAGCTTCGCCCTCCTGACAAACCCTAGGTTCTCGCCGTCCGGCGCCTTGTCTTTGTGTTGCCCAGGTGTGTCTTTGTAAAACAGGCCTGTGGAAAATTGCGTGGCAAGGGTGTCGTCGCTGTAATTGAGCACCGCTTCTATAAAGGCCCTGTAAGGATAACAGTTGTTGCTTTGACTTATGAGGCGGTCTCCAAGCGTGACATCCAGCTGGCTGAAAATAGACGCCACGGGGTAATTCACCAGGCCCACCGCGGCGTCCTGGGGGAGGGCGGTTCCGTCTCCCTTTACAATCTTGCAACAGAGGTATAGAAGCGTGTTGTTTAAATCCATATAATCTATGCCGTTCCCAGCTATAAAGAAGTCGAGGGGGGACGCCTCCGTAATGGCCGACAGTGGCGGCACCTCGATGTAGATGCTTTTCTCAATGCTGGTCTGGGTGGGGGCTATTTGGAACAAGTCTAGTTCGGATTTGGCGCACTCTTCAGACCCGCAGTGAACGAAAGCCATGTTGATTAAAAAATGTCTTTTTTACCCGGTCGCGGGCGTCTTCCACGCTTTCCCTTGGTCTTTCGCTTATGGCCGGCCCCGCGCTTCACAGCCTTTCTTTTAAAGGGCTTTGGGGGACCCGTGCGTCGCGGGTATGACGCGCTCCTCTTTCTCTTTCTCCTTTTAATGTACATCAGCCCCGCCCCCTCCTGCGCAGGCGGTTTCCCCACCTTCTCCAGAACCGCCCGGGAGACGTTGCCTACCACATCTCTAGCTATGTTTCGAGCGGCAGTTTTGACGTGGGGTTTAATAATCTCTAGCCCCCTCCTCAAAAGCGGTACAGCTTTTCTGAAGAGGCTACGGAATATTCCGCCCACTCCGGCACCATACATCACGGGGGCCCCGTGATAACCGGGAAGGGCATATCCAGCCTGGGCTCTGTAATAGTTGCTGTAGACGGCGGGGTCGCCGTAATCTTTTAGGATCACCATAATGTTTTGGTTTGGTTTTTTTTAGAAGCCGCGCTCTCTCCGGGAACGCAGGTGCAGCTTGACGATCACCTTGCCGGAGCGAAATGAGACGTGTCTGTTCTGGTCTGTCTTTATTTCAATGGTGATGGTGTCGAGGTGGTGTTTACTGACAGGGACGTAATGCGGTTTGTCATAGGTGATGGTGACAAACTCGTTGTTCGTTCCTCGGACGGGGACGCAGCGTAACAGGGGAACGGAAAAGTCCCCCACAAACTGGTGTTCCACGATGTCTGTGTACAGATACAAAGTGTTGAAACCCCCTGTGATGTCTGCCGAGAAGGGGATTTTATGGCTGGCAATCTTGGGGTACAAACCCAGAATATTAGCCAGCTCTCCGACCGTAGAAAACATATAAGCAACGTCGGCGGACTTCATTCTGACTTTTCTACCCACAGGGTCGTAGTTCATGACCAGCATGGGTGCCCCGGGCTGACGAGCCATGGTGCTGTTCATATGTTCCAGTAATTCGGGCATGGACGAGTAATAACCACGTCGTAGGACGAAACTCCATTTCTTGTCTCCAAAGGTGATTTCGAAAGGGGTGTCTTCGCTGATGTTGTTCCAGCTGTGAGGATACTGTATTTCCACTAACCCGACCTCCCAGCCGCCCGGGAGATCCAAGGGTTTAATTAGCTGCACGGTAAAGTTCGAGTT
>ML675753.1:0-13868 GCA_007922155.1 Mesoclemmys tuberculata
ACGTTCTGCAGCCACTGCACCGACTTCATCTGGTGAGACCCCCCCAGAGCCCCCCAGTGCCCCCAGCCCACGTTCTGCAGCCATTGCACCGACTTCATCTGGTGAGACCCCCCAGTGCCGCAGCACCCCCCAACTCCATACCCTTCCCCTAGTGACTAACATCCCTTCCACCCTGGATGCCCCCCAGCCCACGCAGCCCTCCCCCAGCCCGGGTTCCCAGCACCTGATGGGGAAACTCAGGTGAAGCCGAAGAAAAAAGGCAGGGGAAGAAATACACCCCCCCGGGACTGTTCCCTCCACTCTGATCTCTCCTCCTCCACCCCAGCTCTGCCAGTGCCCCTCAGCCCTGACCCACAGCCCCCTAGGCTTCCCCCTGCCCTCCCCCCCATAGCTCTGCTGAAGCCCTTCCTTCAATCTCAGCATAGTTGGAGGGACTGGTTGGTTCAGAGCCAGGGATGGAACCCAGGAGTCCTGGCTCCCAGCCCCTCCTGCTTTTAACCATTAGACCCCACTCCCCTCCCAGCACCGGGGATAGAACCCAGGTGTTCTGGCTCCGAGCCCCTTCTCTGTGGCACAGCAGATGTTGGGGGGGGAGTGGGGCGGGTGTTGTATGGGTTTGGAACGTTGTCCCTGGGTATTAGGGTGAGCTGAGGGTGGGCAACTCGTGACAGCTGTGACCCCAAAAGTGATGTCGTGTTTCTCTTTTGCTTTCAGGGGGATCGGGAAGCAGGGACTGCAGTGTCTAGGTAAGAGACCCCCCCACCCTGCAGTGTCAATGGGGGTCACCCCACTGAGACCCTTGCTTGGGGGGAGACAGCCGTTCCCGGGGTCTTCTCTTCTGCCCTTGGGTGATGGGTCCCTGTATAACCAGCCACATCCCCCACTCCATAGGGGTCCTGTCTCTGCGCTCGCCAAGGGACCCGTGTGTAACCGGCCCCTGCGCCCCCCCAGAGGCAGTCGCATGTCAGGGGTGGAACGTTGCAGCCTGCTCCCGGCATGAGCCATGAGCCGGAGATTTCTCCCGCTATTTTAGGGACGGGCTGGAAAGTTCCATGTTACTGCTTTTAAAACCCCCCAAAGAGCTGAATTCAGGTGGCCTTTTAAATGCTCGATGCTTTATTCCTTCAGCTTCTTTGACAACTGGGAGCCAGGACTGGGGA
Organism: Mesoclemmys tuberculata; assembly: GCA_007922155.1. Lineage (NCBI taxonomy): Eukaryota > Metazoa > Chordata > Testudines > Chelidae > Mesoclemmys > Mesoclemmys tuberculata. The sequence goes on from ML675753.1 coordinate 1,161, forward strand.
GGAGGATCTGGGGGGTTTGTGTTTGGGGGAGTTGTGGTGAGGGGTACGGGGTATCTGGGGGGGCTGCGCGTGGGGGAGGAGGCCTCTGGGGCTAGCTGGGAGCCTGTGAGGTGGCTGTAGGGAATCTGGGGGCTCTGTGTGGGGAGGTTTCTTCCTGCCTCCCCCCGCCCATGGTATGTGTGGGGGGGAACGGGGAAATCCCCTCTTGCCCCAAATGAGGAGTGTGGCTCTGCGGCTGACTGGCAGAGGATGAACTGGGGGAGCAGTTGCCAAGCAACGAGCATCTCTGGGCAGGGTGGGCGGGAGGGAGGCGGGATGGTCTCCTCATGAGTAAAATGGGGGGGGGGATTCTTGCCAGTCCTAGAACGGGGGTGGGGGGCAGAGTTTCTAGGGGACTCTGCCCCTCTCCTAGCTGGCAGCGTGAGGCCCTATGTGGTGGGGGTGGGATCGGAGCATTCAGTGCTGAGGCTGGACCAAGTGGATGGGACGGGGGCGGTTCTTAGCGTATCCCCCGGGGGGGTTTGTGCACACGGGGGTGGATGGAGGGGGCCGTGATTGGGGGGCGTGCAAAAGCAAGGGGGGTGTTAGCGTGAAGCTGCTGAGGTTGTGCATGAGTACGTTGGGGCACGGAGATGGGTGCGCGCGTGCCCAGATGGCACGTGGGGGTGTGTGACACCCCCTCGCACAAGTGTGTGGCCTCCAACTAGGTGGCGGGTGTGTTTATGCCCTGGTGGGGGTGGGTGCGACTGGCTAGACCTGTTGACGGCGGGCATGAGTGGTTTGGCTTTTGCACACGCGTGTGCGTTGGTGCAACAAGGGAGAGCGGGTGGGCACGGATTGGTCAGCTTGGGGGCTGCGCATTTGCACACGTGCCGGGTGTGCACGAGTGTGCGTATTTGCACAAGTGGGTGGTGGCTGCATTTGCAGCCGTGCGTGGTGTGGGTGTGTGCACAAGCCCGTGCGTTGGCCCGTGTGTCTGGGGTGGGGAGTGCAAGCAGGCCCTTTGTGCCCGTGCAGCAGTGCGGTGGGTGGATGCACATGAGGAGGGGGTGCCTTTGCACACTCGTGGCTGGGGGCGTGCAGGGATGGCCCCAGGGCGTGGGGGCGTGTGTGCGTGCAGGAGGCACCTTCAAGACGGGTTGATGGGGCCCGCAGGTGTGCGTTTGCCCCAGGACATGGCTGGTGGGGAGCTCGGGGCTGCGGGGCAGGTCCCTCCTGGAGCCTGGGCAGTTGTGGGGGGAGCCCGCAGGGGCTGCCAGAGCCAGGGTGGCTGCGGTGGGATGCAGCAGGTTCCCGGACACCCGCCCCCCTCCCTTCGCTTCTCGCTGCAGCTGTCCAGGGGGAGGCAAATGTGGGGGAGCTGTTGCTATGGGAACCAGCAGGCAAGTCCAAAAGGGGGGGGATTGTTCATTGCCCCTCCCCATAGGTAATGAGTGCGCTGGGCCCCAGCCCGGATCCCTGGGGGGCCCCATCACTCCCCCGCTCAGGGCAGAGAGGTTGGCTGGGGCTGGGAGCCAGGGCTCCTGGGTTCTCCGTCGGCTCCGGGAGGGGCGTGGGGCCTAGTGGTGGGAGCAGGGGGCCAGCCCGTGTGGCATGGAGGGGCTGGCCGGTGCTGGGGATACAGGGGGAGTTGAGCCCCCACCTCAGCTCCCCCCAAGCCCAATCTGCCCCCCCCAGCTCCTGGGAGTTGTGGTTTCTGCTCCTGCCTGTTTCCATGACGACCCATCTTCCAAATTTCCCGTCTCACTCCTCCGGAGCTGCCAGACGGGGAGGGGGAGGGTGGAGAAATGACCCCCCCAGCTGTCCTCTGCCCCCCAACCCTCCCCCACCTTCTCCCCGAGCCTCCTCCTGATCCGGCCCCCCCAACCTTTCCCTGCCATGTCCTCCCTGACACCCCTCAACGCCCCCCCAACTCACCCAACCCCCGAACCTTCCCCATCACCCCCGAAATGTGCCTCCCAGCCTCAGCCCTGCCCCACAATGTGGCACCCCCGAAATGTGCCCCAGCCGGTCTGTCTCTCTGGTGCAGGCTGCCCCACGGTTGGGGGGCTGTCCCCCCACAGCGGAGAGGAGACGCTATTTACCTAAAGTCTAGGGGTCCCTTGAAGGCCTGGGAGTCCTGGATTTCCCTGCCCCGAATCTGGGCTCTGGGTGGGGTCTGAGCGGGGATGGGGGGGGGGTCGCAGTTACTGTCTGGGGTTGCTCTAGTCATTGCTCTATTTGCCCCCCTTCTGTCTGCCCCCTATTCCCCCACCCAGTCTGCAGCTTCGTAGTACACAAGCGGTGCCATGAATTCGTCACCTTCGAATGCCCCGGAGCCGGGAAGGGACCCCAGACAGATGTGAGTGACGGCTGCCAGGACGCCTGGGTTCTCTCCCCAGCTCGGGGGAGGAGTGTGTGCGGGGGGGGAGCCAGGACACCTGGGTTCTGTCCCTGGCTTTGGATGAAATATTGTGGGGGAGGAGGTAGGCCTGCCCCCTCCAGGTGAGTGTCCCAATTTCACCTGCTATTTTTACTGCCTATGTGGTGGGGGGGACAGTGGAAAACACGGACACGGCCCAGATTTTACTGTCCTTGGCCTGGAAAGGGGGAAGGAGGAAGGGAGGTGAAAGAGGAGAAGAGGGGGAGGAAAAGGAACATGAATATTGTGAACAGCCACATCCCTTCCAAGCACCCCCCCGCTCACACTCATTTTTGCACACTTAGACTCACCCGGCCTTGTACATCTTGCATTCCCACCCCTTGCACACACACCTGCCCTGTGCATCTCCCTTTGGGCATCCACGCAGGGCCCTCTGCAAGCTCCCCTCTCCCCCACACGTTCAGACTCTGTTGCACTGCCCCCGCCAGCTCACATTCCTGTGCGCACACACGTGCTTGTGCAATTCCCTGGGCAAGCTCGCGTTCACATGCTTTGTGCACACAGGTGCGTTCTCCCTGTAAACTCACATTTGCACACGTGCACACGCTCGTACATGACGTAGTGCCAGATCACACATGCACGCTTGGGCACACTTGTGCATGCTCCAGTGCAAGATTGTGTGCACGTTCAGGCATACTCTTGCATGCCCCATGCTTGCTCACATTCGCAGCCTTTGCACATGCATGGCTGCTCACTATGCAAGCTCACATTTGCACGCATACACACACACTCGTTCTGTTCCCCATGCAAACTCATGTTCACTTTCTTTGCACATGCACACAACCCCACCGCGTGCAAGGTAACATGGGCACACATAGACACTTGTGCATGCTCCAGTGCAAGCTGGGGTGCACACTCAGCTAAGTTCATGCACTCCTCTGTGCATGCTAAAACACATTCTTGCATGCCCCTGTGCACACTCACATATGCACACTTGGAGATACTTGTACACCCTCCTCCCTTGCACACACTCACATTTGCATGCACCCACACCTGCTCATGCACACTTATGTTTACACTCCTTACACATGTACACAGTTGCATTCCCTTCATGCAAGCTCACGTGCGCAAGTTCAGACACGCCCACGCGCATCCCTGTGCAAACTGTCCTGTCCACGCTGACGCACACTTGTCACGCTACACTGCACGCTTCTGTGCACACTCAGCTACGCTCCAGCATGCCCCTGTGCAGGCTCCCGAGTGCCCACTTAGTCACACTTACACACGCGCCACCCTTGGTGCATGTAGGCCCGCTCCTCGTGCCAGCTCCTGTGGGCACAGTCGGACACGCCCTTGGGCAAGAGCATTCACCAGCCCTTGTCCAGGCGGGCACATCCCTGGGGACCTGCTGTCCGTTGTCTGTGCGGCTAGTTGTGCACCACCCGCCCCGTGCAAACTCACCCCTCGTGCCCACACAGACATTGAGCTTGCACCCCCCCTTGTCCACGCCTGGGGGGGCTCTGATCCATCTCCTCTCACCCACCCAGGACCCCCGAAACAAGCACAAGTTCAAGATTCACAGCTATAGCAGCCCCACGTTCTGCGACCACTGCGGCTCCCTGCTCTACGGCCTGGTTCACCAGGGCATGAAATGCTCCTGTAAGTGGAGGAGGGAGGAGTGGGGGGGTGGGATCCAGGCCTGGGAAGTGGGGGCAGGGTGGGGCGGGAGTCCTGGGCAGGGTGGGGGCAGGGGAGCAAGGCTGGGGGGGGGTGGCAGGATGGGGGCAAGGCTTGGGGGTGAGGTCAGGGGGACAGAGAAGCAGGGACTGGGGGTGCGGGAGCCAGACGTGGGGTGGGGGTGGGTTGCAGGAGGGGGAGGCACAAGGCCCCGGGGCATGGGAGGAGTGGGGGGAGAAGCCCAGGGGCGAGAACCCCTTCTGCCCCTGCTCTCTGCTGTCCCCCGCAGGCTGCGAGATGAACGTGCACAAGCGCTGCGTCCAGAGCGTGCCCAGCCTGTGCGGGGTGGATCACACTGAGCGACGTGGCCGTCTGCAGCTCCGAATGGAGACCCTCGGCGGGGACGAGATACGGGTCTTTGGTACGGGGCGTGGGGGGGAGCCGCTGGAGGGCAGAACGGGCGCGGGCATGAGGTTATAACTAGAGATCTCTCCGTCCCCGACTGGAGCCCTCCACCGCTTGCAGGGAGAGGGGCTGAGAATCCTATGGAGGGGCAGAGAAGGGAGAATGTGGGGTGGACAGGCCAGCCCTCTACTCCTCCAGCCCTACTCCCCCAGCACCGGCGTGTGGAGCATATTTCCTTCTCCAAATGGGGGGCGGGAGGATGCGCCTTCTGCATTTTCGCTTGCACCGGGTGACATTCCCACTCAAAATCAAGATCTCTGTCAATTTCGGCTGAGACTCGGCCTCAAACCGACAGCATCCGGGCTGAAGCTCGGAGCCCTGCCTCGATGTAGACGCTTCCTCTGCCGCTGGAGGGGGTTTCTCTGGGCTGCCAAGCGAAGCCTGAGCGCTGGGAGCGAGGCGGGGGGAAGAATTCTGCCTCCAGGGTCCAGCCGGGTTTGCTCTGGCCCTCGGATCTGTGGATCCCCCCTGTCCCTGAGCGAGTAGATCCACCGGGCCTCGAGTTCGACAGCCACTGCGTCTCCCTCCAGGAGTGCCCCCGGGGGGCCAGGCACTAGCTGCAGGGAGGGGACGACAATGCGGAGCTGCGATGTGTTGGGGGCAAGGTCGGAGCCCCGTGGCGGGCAGGGAAACCCCTAGCCAGGATGGATCAGCTTGGGACAAAGGCGGGGGCTGGGGTGGGGGGGATGCATCTCTGGCATCCTGGCTCCGGTCGCTCCAGGTTTGGATCACCGACCTGTCCCTTCCCTCCTCCCCCCGGCCGCTAAACACGGCAAAGTCCAAGGCAACCCCGGGGCCCGTGTGGGGTTTAGAGCCTCCGTCGGCTGCCAGCCAGACGGGGCTTCTCAGCTATATACAGTACTGGCACCCCCTGCATCTGTCTGTCTGTCTCTCCGGCCACCTGCCCCCTGCACATCTGTCTGTCTCTCCCTCCTCCCTCCTCACATCTGTCTCTCTCTCTCTCCAGCCCACCCCGTATTTGTATCTCTCTCTGCCAGCCATTCGTCCATTCCCCCCCCCCCCGCTTCTCCCTCTCCAACCATTCCCCCACCTCTCTGTCTCATTATCCCTGTCTCTCTCCATCCGTCTGTCCATCCCCCCACTCCTGCATCTCTCTCCATCCACGTTTTAGTGGCCAAGGTGGCCACCTAGTGGTGACTTCGATTTCGGTTTGCAGTGGGGGGCCGGGAGCCGGGTCCTGGGGGTCACTGCTGGCCCCACGGCGGCACTAAGAGGTGCTGTGCAAGAGGGAGCCAGGTGGTCTCAGTCTGACTCTGGGAAGGGAATGGGGCCTAGTGGTTAGAGCAAGGGGGGCTGGGAGCCACGTCTCCTGGGTTTTATCCCGGGCTGTGGGAGGGGCGTGGGGTGGGGTGGGGTGGGCGGGAGTCAAAACTCAGGTTCTATTCCCAGCTTTGGAGCTCGGCACTCTCTTCCTCTCCCCGTCACACCCTCCCTCGCACTCTCGCTTTCCCAGCGGGAGCGCGTGGGAGGTGGAAAGAAATCCATCCAGGGGTGCTTACATAACGGGGATTCCTCGGCAGCTCCCTGTGTGCAGCTCCCCCCAGGCCATGGGCGAGTCCAGGGGGGCATGGGATACCAGGGCACTTACACCGCTGTCTGTGATGAACACAACACACAGCCCAGCGATGGGGATAGAACCCGGGAGTCCTGGCTCCCAGCCCTGCGCTCTAACCACTAGACCCCACTCCCGTCCCAGACCTGGGGAGAGAACCCAGGTGTCCTGGCTTCCAGCCCCCCTCCCAGAATGGGCTGAGATTGAGCTGTCTGTGTTGCGGGGAGGGGGTTAAGCCCTTCTGTGCTGCACGTGGGTGCTGATCTGCGGTTCCCCCCGCCCAGTGGGCGAGGCCCGGAACCTCATCCCCATGGACCCCAACGGCCTGTCGGACCCCTACGTGAAGCTGAAGCTCATCCCAGACCCCAAGAACGTGAGCAAGCAGAAAACCCGGACCGTGAAATCCACCCTGAACCCCGTGTGGAACGAGTCCTTCCTCTTGTGAGTGCTGCGGGCATGGGGCGCGGGCGGGCGGCTGTCAGTATATGGGTGCTGCCACGTGTGGGTCCGTGCCTGGCCCTGAGACCTGGGGGTCCTCCGGCTGGGAAACGTGGGCATGCTAGAGCCCCCACAGGTGACTGTGGGCACATAGCCAGACCTCTGTGCTGCATCCTAGCCCACCTTCCCCACAGCTTCTGGTACCCAGAGCGTTCCCCCCTCCTTGGGTTGGGGGCAGTAGCCCCTCCCCACAGCCACAATCACTCCCCGCCCCAAAATAAGCAGGACTCTGCAGCCCCTCCAATGCAGGCTGGTCCACTCCCGGAGATCCCTCCACCCACGTGGCAGCAGCAGTAGTAGGGCTTTTATTCACACTTGTCTAGAGAGTGAGAATTCTCCCCCTGCCGCCCACTTAAAGGAGCATGCGACTGGGCTGCTGGTTTAATCCCCCCCACCCTTTAATCTGCCCCCTTCCCCCAGCACGCTCCGGCCAGGAGACATGGAGCGGCGGCTGTCCGTCGAGGTGTGGGACTGGGACCGCACCTCGCGCAACGACTTCATGGGCGCCATGTCCTTCGGCGTGCCAGAGCTGCTCAAGGGACACGTGGACGGATGGTAAGGACGGGCAGGGCCCCGGGGGGGGCGGGGCGGGAGGGAAGCCAGGCCCACGGCTCATTCTCTCTCTCTCTCTCCACCGTTCTGTCTGTTTGGGTATTTGTCTGCGCTCGTCGGCTGTGCCCGGCTGTCCCGGCACTGCCACGTCGTCCCCCGTGCTTCCTCCGCGTGCGGTTCCCGCACCTCTGCTGCCTCTGCGCTTCCCTCCCCTCTGCACGCCTTTCTGCTCCTTTCCTTTCCTTTCCTTTGCACACTTCTCGTCTTTGCACACGGTCACGTTTTCTTTCTTTGCACTCTTCCACACTCTGCTCACGTTTGCACTTCTTTTTTTGCACACTTTCACACTCCTTCACATTCTTTGTTTGCACGCTTGCATTCTTTGCACTTCCACACTTTCTTTGCACCCTGGTACTCCTTTTATCTTCCATTACACATTCACTCTTCGCACACTTTCACACTCCTTTTTCTTTGCACACTTTCACACACTTTTCTTCAAACTCTTTGTTTGCACGCTTGCATTCTTTTCTTTCTTTGAGCTTTCATACTTTCTTTGCACTCTTGTACTTCTTTCTTTCTTTCTTTCTTTCTTTCTTTCTTTCTTTCTTTTCTTACCTACTCCCCCCACCCCCTCCCGGTGTTGTGCCTGTCTCTGTCCCTGTCTCAGGTACAAGTTACTCAACCAGGAGGAGGGGGAATATTACAATGTCCCTGTGGCTGATGCTGAAAATTGTGGGCTGCTGCAGAAATTTGAGGTAACCCCGCCCCTGCCCCCAAAGCACTCCTGTCCATGTCCATACCCCACTGGCTAAGCAGGGTCCGGCCAGTTTAATTCTTGGATGGCAGACTGAGAAATTCACACACGCTGCTGGGAGCAGGGTGGGGGCTCGGCAGGGGCTCCGTGCCGCAGCTATGGCATAACCCCCAGAGCCCAGATGACTGTGGAGTCGGGACATGAACCCCGTCTGGCCCCCCTCCTTTCCTGCCCCTAGCGGCTCTGGGGCCTGCTGAGCTGGGGGACACACGTTCAATCGCTCACCCTCTGCCTCTCTCTCTTGCAGGCCTGTAACTACCCTCTGGAGCTGTACCAGGTAACGCTTGGGGCTCGGGCCCCTCTGTGCTGGGGGTCAGGGGAGGGGGCGGGGGACTGACGCAGCTGGTGATGCTGTGGGTGGCTGTTCCCTCTCTCTCCAGCAGAGGGCAGCGAAGCCAACCACAATGGGGCGTGGGGTCTAGTGGTTAGAGCAGGGAGGCTGGAGCCAGGACTCCTGGGTTCTGTCCCCAGCTCTTTCTGCGTCACCCTCCTGGCCTCACTGGTCTCTCGCTCCCCAGGGCTTCCAATTCCCCCTCCCCAAGGATGCTCTGAGTATTTCTTTACTCCAGTCTCCGAGGTACCGGAGACGGGGCTTGTTGGGGGGGGGGTGGCACAGGTGGGTGGAGTCAGGGCCAGTGTGGGGGATCCCTGTTCAGGGTGGGGTTTGGGGGGAAGCCAGGGAATCTTCCTCTCCCACCCCACTGTCTCATCTGCTGCACTGATCTGGCGTGGGGGGATCTGTGGGGGGGACTTGGGCTGGTTGGGGTTAGACGTGGATGGGGAGATGGATGAAAGGGCAGGGGGAGGTTCAGGGCTGCGGGTCCCCCCATGGGGTGTAGTTGTGCAAGGGGGGGTCTGCCTCGGGTTGGGGGTCCCTCGACTGTGACCTCCCCATTCTGCTCCAGGCACCCCCAACCCCACCCTGACCCCCAACAGCTCCCTCACCCTCCTGTTCTGTGCCTGCCCCATTCACACCCAGTCCTGCCACCTCGAATCCCACAACAGTGCCCTCCCCACATCTCCCCTGCCTCCATTCCTATGGTGCCCCCCACCCTGACCCACATCGCTGCCCCATTTCCCCTCCTCCATCACTCCCTGCCCCCCCACTCCATCTCCCCTGGCCCTGATCACTGCCACCCCCATCTGTCTCTGCCCCCCTTTTCCCTCCCCCCAGAATGGGGGCTCACTCTTCACTGTGCCCCATCTCTGCCTCCCCCCACAGAAAGTGCGCCACGGCCCAGGCCCTTCGCCCACCCCCAGCCCCACGGACTCCAAGCACGTCAGCTTCTTCGGGAGCAGCCGCTTCCACATCTCCGACTTCAACTTCCTCATGGTGCTGGGGAAAGGCAGCTTTGGCAAGGTGGGGGTGCCCCGGATGCTGGGGTTCTCTTCCCGGCTGTGGGTTGGGGGGGGCTGGGAGCTATTACACCTGTCCCTGGCTCTGGCAGGGGAATGGCCTCTAATGGCTGGATCGAGGGCGCTACCTCCGGGACGATGTCGACGGGGTCCCGCGGAAGGTCCGGGTGGTTGCTCTGGGGAAGACGTTCTCCCTGCACGTCCCAAACCTATGACCTTAAAGGGGCCCTTGGCGTCCTGGGGAGAGACACAGCCAGGCTGTCGCCTCTAGGGGGTTCCACCGCCCATTCATAAAATGGGACGGGGGGTCTCCTCGCCAGGTGAGGGGTCCCCGTATACCCAGGGCAGGACATTGGCTGGCGCAGGGGGCAGGGAATGGCGCATGGGGCCCGTCTCTATGGGCTGAGGGCTGCGGGTCCCCTCAGGTGATGTTGGCCGAGCGGCGGGGCACGGACGAGCTCTACGCCATCAAGATCCTGAAGAAGGACGTGATCATCCAGGACGACGACGTGGAATGTACCATGGTGGAGAAGCGGGTCCTGGCGCTGAGCGATCGGCCCCATTTCCTCACCCAGCTGCACTCCACCTTCCAGACCACGGTAACCTCGCCCCCCCCGGGGACGGGGGCACAATACTGGGGGAGATGGGTCCGTGGGGCTGATCTGGGGGGGGGCTGTGTGGGGCTGGGATATCGGGGAGATGGGTCCGTGGGGCTGATCCCGGGGTGGTGTGTGGGGTGGGATACTGGGGTAGATGGGTCCATGGGGCTGATCTGGGGGGCAGTGTGGGGGTGGGATAGCAGGGTAGATGGGCCTGTGGTTCTATTCTGCCTCCCACGGCACCGTCTCACCCTCCCTGTCCAGGACCGGCTCTATTTCGTGATGGAGTACGTCAATGGTGGAGACCTCATGTACCACATCCAGCAAGTCGGGAAGTTCAAGGAGCCCCACGCAATGTACGTGCACCCCACAGCTGCTGCCTGAGCTCAGGGAGGGAGCAGTTTGGCAGAGGGGCCGTGTCCCAGTGTACCCAGCCCCCACGCCCCACCCCAGAGGGGCCGCGTCCGAGCGCCGGCCGACGGGTCCCCATGTACCCAGCCCCACCCCACCCCAGAGGGGCCATTTCCCAGCGCCAGCCGAGGGGTCCCCGTGAAACGCTCTGGGGCCGTGGAGCAGGGAAAATGTTGAAAGTGATGAATTGATTTTCCGGGTGACCTTTAATTTGTTCTGCGCCCCCGGCCCCCGGCTCCCTCCTGTCCTCCTCCGGTGCTCGCAGGTTCTACGCGGCAGAGATCGCCATCGGCCTCTTCTTCCTGCACAACAAGGGCATCATCTATCGGTGAGTGGAAATCTGCCTCTGCCGGGTCGTTGGCTACGGTCTCTTTGCCTCCCACCCGCCCTGGGGCCGGGTGGGAGCTGGCGCCCCTAGAGGCGAGAGCCCAGCCCTGTCTCTCCCCGCAGGGATCTGAAGCTGGATAACGTGATGCTGGATGCCGAGGGCCACATTAAGATCACCGATTTCGGGATGTGCAAGGAGAACATCTTCCCCGGAGTGACCACCCGGACCTTCTGCGGGACCCCAGACTACATCGCCCCGGAGGTAGCGCCCCCTCCCGATCCAACCCCTAGATCCCATGCCCCTCCGTGAGCCGGGGAGAGAACCCAGGAGTCCTGGATCCCAGCCCCTCCTGCTCTAACCACTAGACCACACTCCCCTCCGTGAGCCAGGGTTACAGCCCAGGAGTCCTGGCTCCTGGAGCCTTTGCTTGGTGGGGGTGGGTCAGTGGCTGCTTTTTGGGGGGGTCAGGTCTCCTGGCAGTGACTCCCCCCCCCATGCACATTACCTCCTAGGGTTGGGTGCTGGGGGGGGCAGGAGGGGAGGGATAAACCAACTGGGGGGGCTGTAGCAAGGATGGCCCCGCCTCCCCTGCTTTAGTGCCACCCTCACTGCAGATGTTTCCCCCCCAGCTTGCTCACCAGGGTGGGGGGTACTCAAAGAGGAAGTGTGCCTTTGAAACCTGGGGGGAGGGAGATAAGAGGTTGTGGCTGGGGGTGGGGGAGAGTTTCCTCTGCCACCAGGTGATTCCCCTCCCCGCATGGAGTTGGGGGCCTTGGGGCCCCCCCTAACTTGCCCCCCTTTCTCCCTGCCCTAGATAATCGCCTACCAGCCCTACGGGAAGTCGGTGGATTGGTGGTCCTTCGGGGTGCTGGTCTATGAGATGCTCGCAGGGCAGGTGAATCGGAGGGAGGGCTGGGGGTGTAAATCCTGGGGGGGGGGCTGGAGGAGTGAGTCCTGGCACTAGCCCCACATGTGGGGGAAGCTGGGGGGAGGCATCGTGGTGCTAACACCCAGGGGGAGGTGCAGCTTGGCCTCAGTGCCTTGTGGGGAGGTGGATCCTGCTGGGGGGGCTGGTTCTGACATCCCCCCCACCCGCTGTCCCTCCAGCCCCCCTTCGACGGGGAGGACGAGGACGAGCTGTTCCAGGCCATCATGGAGCACACGGTTTCCTACCCGAAGTCACTGTCCCGCGAGGCCGTCTCCATCTGCAAAGGGGTGAGTGACCCCGGCCTTGGCCTGTGGGGGGGGCACAACCCTGGCCTTTGATCCCCCCCTCTCTAATTTCTCAGGGAGGGGCAGGCTGGGGGGAAGCCATGGCAGGAGGGGAGTTGGGGTGAGGGGAGGATGGACGCCCCCAGGTGCCCCCCAAGGGGCTAGCAGGGGTGGATCAGCTGGTCTCGAAGTTCTGTGATGTCACCGTGTCCTCCCCCCCCCCGCCCAGTTCCTGACCAAGCACCCCCTGAAACGGCTGGGCTCCGGGCCGGCGGGGGAACAGGACATCCGGGAGCACGGCTTTTTCCGCTGGATGGACTGGGAGAGGCTGGAGCGCCTGGAAATCCCGCCGCCCTTCACCCCTCGCCCGGTGAGTGACCCCCCCCCACACTCCCATCCCCCTGCACTTCCTGCATGGTGAGCGACACCCCCCACCCCGGCCTCCTTCGCTCCCCCAGTGAACGGCTGACCTCGCCTGGCCACCCCCAGTAACTCCCTTGCAGAGCATATGGGGGGCCCTCTGGCAAATCGGGGTCCACCCCGTGGGAGCAGTTCTACCCTAGCCTGACATGACCACAGGGACGGGGTACTGGGGGGGGGCAGGCAGGGGGCACCGGGGTATGAACCAGCAGGAGTGGGGCTAGGGTTCCCAGGGGGGAGCAGCGAGGGGATGGGAACCCAGGAAAATAACCCTTCTCTTCTTTCTCTTCCCCCGCCTCCCACATTGTCTGTCTCGTCCATCCGTCTGTGTCTGAATCTGTCTCACCGACTCGATCTGTCTCACTGTCCGTCCGTCCGTGCCCGGTCTCGCCGTCTCTCTGTCTACCCATCTGTCTGTCCATCCATCTGTCCCTTGGTCTG
>ML675754.1:0-59644 GCA_007922155.1 Mesoclemmys tuberculata
TTGGTCCCTTCTGACCTATGAGTCTATGAGTCTATGAGTCTATTCACTTGGTGGCCACTGACTGGACACAACATTCCTATGCTCATTTAGTTTAAATTTACATCTGTGTGGAGGACTGGTGGACTAGGGGTAAATTTCACCTGCTGAGAGATAAGAAATGGCTTTCAACACAGCACAGTATAATAGTGTCTTACTGTCATGTTTTAAAATAAAAAACAACAGTTTTGTTAGGGAAGTTGCTGTCATGAGTTCCTTTTATGCAATCTCTGTAGTTCAAGGCTATATAAACTGATAAAATATACCTCATTTGTTTCATAATGGAATCGTTCCCTTTTCCCTTCCTCTTTCACTTAACCCTTTCAAGCAGGCTGTGTGTAGAAGGAAATTTTTGGGTTAATGTGCAGAGAGGGATCAAAGATGTAAAGGAGTCAACTCCTCAGGGACCCCTTTTATAAAACTTGGCTGCTTGAAAAATCAGTTAAGCCAATAGCTAATAGCCAGGAGTATTTTTTGACAGGTTTACAAAGACATTTTAAAACCCAGTGTAAATACTAAGTTGCATGGTGCTTTTTGGAGTGAATCAAACAGCGTGTGGAATGAAAATATCTTCCTGCCATCACCAGGATACTTGTATTTGGATTCTACATTTTGAAGACATTGAACTTAAAAAAAAATAAATAAACCCAATAGTTTGCTGAACCCCACAGAAGTATGCACCTCATAAGGCAGCTGCAGAGACAGCCCAATTCAAATCAGTCCCCCAAATTGCTTTTATTCTATCGTGACATTGTCATGGATTTCTGATCTGCTGCCACCTAGACCAGCCTAGTGCCCAGAGACGGAGAATCATCGATCATCCAGGTCTTATATTTTGTACGTGCGCACACAGTTACACACACACACACACACACACACACACACACACACACACACACACACTTCCTCCCCTCAGGCATGGTGTGGGCAAGCATCGCTCTGCAGGGTGATGAGGCACATGGGGATAATAGGAAGGTGACATGAGGCAAGCCTATTATGAAAGCTGAGGACAGAAATACGATGAGTTGCTATACTGAGAGCTCAGGGTACCACGGTGTGAATTTTCATCTTTGTCAGAATAGGTTTTCCAGATTTTCATGCTGCAAATCCTGATCTGAAAGTTTCTGAGACAGGTCTGCCTAGCATTACTGCCCCTCACTGGCAGCAGAAAGGCACCTTTACTGACTGACTGCTGACCTTTGGGGTGGGCCAGGATACAGAGGGGATGTCTATTCAGCCAGGCCCTTCTGAACCTTTCTTGATATAATATATTGTGACACACTCTAGGAAGATTCCTTTCTGCGATAGGCCCATTGATCAAGATCTTACTGTGCTCACCAACTAACACCTTGATCCCTTTCCCTTGGAGCAGCCACCACCATTCCACTGTAATCACTGAGGCCACATCCTCAGCCCCACCATACTGCCTTTGCACCTCTCCAGTAGCACCAAAAGAGCAGAAACTTCCCACATTTTCCCTGCCAGGGAGATCCCTGTGAGTGTAGTGAGAACAGCTGGCACCTATGCCATCCTCTGCCCCAGCAGAGGAAACAGGAAGGGAGTATGGTCAGAACATGCTACAGCTCTGCTATACCCAGTTGGTGGATGGTACCTGGAGAACTGTTGCCAGCTGGTGCAGATCAGAGCAACGCCAGGCAGCTCTAAGCTATGTGGAGATGGGAGCAGGAGCTAGAGTAGGGGTAGAACCAGGTGAAAGCATAGATGAGCTGTAGCTGATTTCTCCATGCCCCCCCCTTCTACTGCAATGAGTGGATCTCAGATGCAGCAAAGTAACAGCCCACTGGTGTCCAGGTCTTGCTTCATGCTATTCTGCTGAGCAGCAGGCTGTATTGCAAGAAGGGACTAGCTCTGCAAACAGCAAGCAAGTCAACTGTCCAATGTGAGGGTCTCCCCTGGGGTCAGGAAATGGAAGCCCCTATTGCTCCTGCACTTGTAATGAGAAATTATCTGCTGCCATTTGTCAGCCCATTTCCAGAAAAGCCTTCCTTGAACATCTGTTCTGTAGAGCGTGGAGAATGTAAGATTTGAAAAACAGCGAGGAGACGCCTCTCCTCAGCTCATCAGAGGGTTACTTCAATATGAAACATTTAACAGGAGACCCCTTTCTTTTCCTGTCTACAGTGAACCAAGCTGTCTGGTGCGTTAGGTAGCTCATGCTTATCAGCTCACCTGGAAGGGAAGGCACTCTTATCAGAGCTGGGTTTTGGTTCCCCTTAACTGTTCGCCACTCTGACAGAGTGGCCAGTCTCTTTTGCTTCTCTCAAGGCACAGCGTTTATTAAAGCACAGCTGCAGACACCAGTGGAGTGAGGAAATGCTAATCACAGAAGGGATGAACCATCTTACTCACAACTTTTCAGCTTCCATTTTGTAACGTACAGAATGCTGCTTCATTAGAAGCCAACCAGATAAATACAAAAGCAAGGCACACTAGCTAGGAGCAATAGATTGCTGCACTGGGGTGAATGTACTTCCTCCCACCTCCATACTCCAGAACTCCACTGAAACTTTGGAAGAGGCTTTTCCCTAGGATGCCAGTCTGGGGAGAGCTGTCAGAACTCTTTCTAAAGCAGTCAGAATCCTAGCTGCAGTCCTGGTGGCAATCCTATAGCAGAGACCATAACTGTGAGCACCAAGCAGCTTATGGTTTACCTGCATTAAGAGTCGAAGGGGTTTTCCAGCCTTCTGTTCAAGGACTCTGAACTTCACACCAGCTGAAAAACAAACAAAGAACCACAATGGAGGAGAACAATCTCCATTCTCTACTCGGCTCAATTAGTTGCAAGGGATTTCCTAAAAGTCACACAAGAGACCAAACCTGGGGATCATGCAGCTAGCACGGATCATGGCAAGGGAACTACAGTGATCTTTATTTGTTCCCAGCAGTCCATCAGAGAAGAAGAATGCCCTACCCCATGTAAATGAGGGACAGAAAACTCTCCTTTAGTCATTTTTCATATGCTACTGTACATGAATAAATCTCCCTTCTGCTTTCAGACTAAGTGGGGGTAGGCCTGTGACTGTGGATGACATAAAGACATTTGAGTAAATTCAAAACAATCAATGATTATTGATCACAATAAAGCCATTCATACATTTTCAACATGCTATTAACAGCTGCAGCTGTTACTCCAGTCTTTCACTTCTGTATTCCCTCCAGGGCACACACAATCACACAGTACCTTAAAGTCAAACAGGGGAGACAGTGGCTCCAAATATGACATATTCTACATAAACACCACTTAACGTAGCATTTAAAAGAGGGAGACTATTTTGCACTTTATAGAGGGGCCTTTCATTGGAAGTTCTCAAAACACTTCCCAAAAAACAATACATTCCCAGAATACCCCTACAAAAGAGGCCTGTATTATTAACCCTTTTTACAGATGAAGACACTGAGGTACAGATAGCTGAAGTGACTTGTCAGAGGTCAGTGGCAGAATCAGGAATAAAATCATTTATAAAAGTACTTATATAATCCCAGCACCATTGTATCTAAGTGCATCTCAAATTTTTTAAAAATAAAAATAATCTCTCCCCTTTATTAATCTCTGGATTAGTTTATACTTTGTTTTTGTTTCTGTTTGTGTAGAAATTAAGTGAAAGCTATGTCAAACGAGTACAGCATTTAAATTCTATGTTGGTGAGTGAATTCCCTAATCTAAAGTCCAGCTCCTGTGTACAGCAGAATTTACACAGCAACTGGACCTTAGAATAGGGAATTCACCCACCACATGAGACTCCCCTAGTGGATACAGTTTCACTGTCCCAGTGGAATGTAAACGTCATGGAAGGTCATAGTGATGGAGGGAGAGGTATTTCTCAGTAGCTACGGCCAATCCCATGGGATGCTTTGAATATCAGGACCAAGACCTTGAACTGGATTCTGGATTAATTGGGGAACAGGCGTAAAGCAAAGCACCAGAGTGATGTGTTCTGGTGATCTGTGTTGCTAAGTAGACAGACTTCCAGATTTTGTAGCCTGTGGCTCCATTCCCCGATGTAATGCGTTGCGGTAATCAAGCCTGGAGGTCAATGAATGAATCTCCATGGGCAGGTTGCTATCCAATAGGATGGGGCGCACTCTTCTGGCCAGACACAGATGGGAGTGCATACGAACCCCAAGGCTGTGGACTTAAGAAATTTGAGGGCAGATTCCCTTGACAGTGCACAGCGTTACAGAGGAGGCAGGATCTTTGAAGCACTACCCTGTGCCATCCAGCATCACCTCAGTCTTGTTTGGATTCAGCTCTAGCCAGCAGCTTGTCATCCAGGTATTTATTCCGGTCAGTCATTGAAGAAAGCTGGGAAATTACACTATTTACATTGGACATAAGGAGATGTAGAACTGGGAGCCATCTGTATGCTGGTGGCACGTAAGCCCATGTTGCATCAACGGCTCTCAGTGGTTTCAAATAGATGAACAACATTGAGCAGATCGAGCTTTGTGCATCTAAGCAGATGATGGCTCTGGAGAAGAAGGAAGAACAGCTGTTCATAGTGACTTCCTCCATTCAATCTAAGAGGAAGTATCTGAGCCATTTCAGGCCACTTCTTTTCTTGCCTGCAACTTAACAGAGATGGGACAGGAATGACCAAGTAGTATCAAATGCTGCAGAGAGGCGTAGCAGGATAGGAACAGTTGTGTTTCTCCTGCCTACGGGCCAGGCTGGACCATGAAGTGACTTGCCTAAGGTCACAGAGCAGGTCACTGGCCGAGCCTGAAACAGAACCCAGTTTCCCAGACTTGCAGTGCAGTGCCCCACTCGCTACACAGTGCCACCTTCCAAAGAAAAACTGCTCTGCCCCAGAGAGCAGCATATCCACCCAACCCAAGGTAACTTGTTTCAATCTGTCTCTCTTTTGCCAATGCTGGGCAAACAGCTCTCTTGAATGGAGGACTACAGCTTTGATAGATTTCCAAAAGGTTTTATAAAAACCTGTCACTTTAGGTGTGTAGGAGTAAGATCTATTTGGATAGATCACTAGCCATCTACACTTGTTAAGGTGACAACAGTACAAGAGTTCTGTCAATTTGGAGTCTGAGTCAAGGAAAGCAGAGGTCAGATGCCAGGACTGAACTGAGTTGCAGTTAAACTCTGCACTATACACTCAATGATACTAAAGTGATACATTCAAAACGTTGAAACAACCTTAGAATCATAGAATATTAGGAGTTGGATGGGAGCTCAGGCAGGACTAACCACAGCTAAATCATCCCAGCCAGGGCTTTGTCAAATCGCAGCTTAAAAACCTCTAAAGATGGAGGTTCTGCCACCTCCCTAGGTAACCCATTCCAATGCTTCACCATCCTCCAAGTAAAAACCTTTTTCCTAATGTCCAACCTAGACCTCCCCCACTGCAACTTGAGATCTTTGGTCCTTGTTCTGTCATCTGCCACCGCTGAGAACAGCCTAGCCCCATCCTCCCTGGAACCCCCTTTCAGGTAGTTAAAGGCTCCTATCAAATCCCCCCTTACTCTTCTCTTCTGCAGACTAAACAGGCCCAGTTCCCTCAGCCTTTCCTCATAAGTCTTGTGCTCCAGCCCCCGTATCATTTTTGTTGCCCTCTGCTGGAATCTCTCCAACTTTTCCACATCCTTTTTGTAGTGGGGGGTCCAAAACTGGACACAATACTCTAAATGCGGCCTCACCAATGCTGAATAGAGGGAAATAATCACTTCCCGGGATCTGCTGGCAATGCTCTTACTAATGCAGTCCAATATGCTATTTGCCTTCTTGACAACCAGGGCACACTGCTGACTCATATCCAGCTTCTTATCCACTGTAACCCCCGGGTCCTTTTCTGCAGAATTGCTTACCTAGCCCATCAGTCCTCAGTCTGTAGCTATGCATGGGATTCTTCCATCCTAAGTGGAAGACTCTGCGTTTGTCCTTGTTGAACCTCCTCAGATTTCTTTTGGCCCAATCCTTCAATTTGTCTAGGTCCCTCTATATCTTATCCCTACCTTCCAGCGTATCTACCACTCCCCCTAGCTTAGTGTCATCTGCAAACATGCTGAGGGTGCAATCCACCCCATCTAGATAATTAATGAAGATGTTGAACAAAATCGGCCCCAGGATCAACCCCTGAGGCACTCCGCTTGTGACCGGCTGCCAGCTAGACATGGAGCCATTGATCACTACCTGTTGAGCCTAATGATAAAGCCAGCTCTCTATCCATTTTATAGACCATTCATCCAACCCTTATTTCTTTAACTTGCTGATAAGAATACTGTGGGAGAATATATCAAAAGCTTTGCTAAAGTCAAGCTATATCACATCCACCACTTTCCCCACATCCACAGAGCCAGTCACCTCTTCATAGAAGGCAATCAGGTTAGTCAGGCATGACTTGCCCTTGGTGAATCCATGCTGACTCTTCCTGATCACCTTCCTCTCCTCCAAGTGCCTTAAAATGGATTCCTTGAGGACCTCTTCCATGATTTTTCCAGGGACTGAGGTGAGGCTGACCGGCCTGTAGTTCCCTGGATCCTCTTTCTTCCTTTTCTTGAAGATGGGCACTATATTTGTCTTTTTCCAATCATCAGGGACCTCCTCCAATTGCCACAAGTTTTCAAAGATAATAGCCAATGGCTCTGAAATCACATCAGCTAACTCCCTCAGCACCCTCGGGTGCATTGCATCTGGTCCCATGGACTTGTGTATGTCCAATCTTTCTAAATAGTCCTGAACCTGTTCCTTCAGCACTGAGAGATGTTCACCTCCTCCCCATCCTGTGCTGCCCAGTGCAGTAGTCTGGGAATTCACCTTGTCTGTGAAGACAGAGGCAAAAAAGGCATTGAGTACCGCAGCTTTCTCCACATCCTCTGTCACTAGGTTGCCTCCCCCATTCTGTATGGGGCCCACACTTTCCCTAATCTTCCTTGTGTTGGTAACATACCTGTAGAAAGCCTTCTTGTTCCCTTTCACATCCCTTATTAGCTGCAACTCCAATTATGCTTTGGCCTTCCTGATTTCATTCCTGCATGTTTGAGCAGTATTTTTATAATCCTCTCTAGTCATCTGACCAAGCTTCCACTTCCTGTAACCTTCTTTTTTGTGTTTAAGCTCACCAAAGACTTTTGTTAAGCCAAGCTGGGCACCTATCGTATTTCCTATTCTTTCTGCACATTGGGATGGTTTATTCCTTGATGATCTTTCCAAGACCAACTGATCAGTAACATATGCAAAAATGCAGTACCATTGGGACATGACTCTGTAATTAGCAACACAACCCAAGCAGCAGGGAAATGAAGGAATGCTGTGTGGCTCTTGAAGAGCTCTCTCTTCTTTGAATTCTAATCTGATCCTCTCTCTCCCCACACCTGTCAGATAAATTGTTCCTGTTCTGGGCTTGGGGGCGGTGTGTGTGTCACAGACCATAGAAACCCTAAAAGATGACCTCCCGTGATATCCCTCCTGCACAGGGGTCCTAATATATTTTCATTTTCCTTCTTCTTAAAGGCAGGATGGCATCATAGTGGAGTTTTTATTTATTAGTTATCAACATCAACATGATTTCCTTCTAAATAATCACTTGATGTTTGCTGGACAGCTTTCTTCAGCTGCATTTCTTGTCCCACAAAGAAAGCTCCTACCAAGTCAAGAAGTTCTTGCAAGTCAATACATGGAGACCTACTGACATCAGGCACTGAAAAGCAGCATAGTCAGTAGCATTCCCCACCTTTTTGCTGCCAAATCTGAGTCTGCCACCCCCGCAGTAGACAAGGCCACTATCATCAGCCTTGGGCTTCCTTTCCATTCGATGACCAGTCTTAGTTTGGTGCTGATCAACCTCTTTGCACTGTTTCTTTTTTTTAGAATTCTGTGCTTCATATTCTTAAATTTGCTTGGGGCTTGTGGTTTAGCCTGCTTGATTTAAATTGGCTGAGCTGTATCTATACTCCATTTCAGTGTTACCCTTTAGCCAGGTCCCAAAAGTGGCTGTCAAACAGCAGCCTGGAAGAAAGTAACTTTAAAATGACAACAAGTTAACCTCAAAAAAAAAAGATGGCTGCTTATCTGAAACTTACCCAGAGGTCTTTGGCTCTGAAATTAATCTAGAAACCACAGGTCAGATCCTTAGCTAGTGAAAATAAGCACAGCTCCATATAAGTCAATGCAACTATTCCAATTTACATCGGTTGAGGATCTAGCCCTTTTGAAGAGCAGATTCTCTGGAGGTATATCTAGACCTTGGTTCCCAGCCACATAGGGAAGGGTGAAAATCAAAGAGAAAAGCACAAGTTAACAACTTATTTGAATACCAGAAGATTTGAGGTTTGGACCAATCCCTGTTTACCTGACCCAGCTGGCCTATTCATACATTGAAACTGCTATAAATAAACTGAATTGGTTTAAAAGCTGTCTGACAGAATAGCATGTTTTGTTTCAACATTCTTTGTAACGCTGCCTATGACTCTGCTTTAGTATCACATTCATTTCTACTGACTTTATCATCGGGCTTCTCAGGACAATTGGTTAATAGCATTGACAATTGCTTGGCTTTTGCATTCGGAACCTGACTACTTTTCACGCATCCTGCATCTTTCAGTGCAATAAGCTACCTGTGCATTAGATCAAGCCCACTGACAATACCAGTGTGAATGCAAAAGCCTGTGCTTTGGCCAGTGCGCTGGTGTAGGACCAACCTGCGAGTCTGTATGATCTGCAGAGCCGAAGGATGACCGAATAAAGGGGCAGAGAGTCAATGAGGTCCACCAGCAGATGGATCAGGCCCTGCACAGTCACCACCAGCAGACGGAGCTAAAAAGAAAGAGTTATGTAAACAGCCAGGACTGAGGAAAGCAGCTGCACTAACAATATCAGAAGGGACTAGTGACTTTGGGGGCTTCAAGTTTTGGGTGCTCACCATTAGGCATCTTCGAAGGGTTAGATTTCCAGAAAGTGCTAAGCACCCAGCCTATCAGAATAGGGCTCCTTGAAAATCTTGCCCTAAGTCTAAAACAGTAGCCTTGGTGCCAGTGGCAAAAGCATGTGATATATTCTACTTTCAGATAATGGGCTGGCATATTAAAGGCTAATGTGGGGAGTTCAGGCTTCTGTTTCCAACAGCATCCATCATTCTGTCTAGCAGTTGCTGATAAATAGGTATAAGCCCTTGTCTCTCCTGCAGTGACTAGAAATAGCTTGCTTGTGACTGAAGAATCCATTTATAGAGCATTTAAGCAGGAGCACACTGGTTAGAAATGAGTTCTCTGCTTTATATCCTAACACAGCCCCTTGCGATTGCTGATTTGAGCCCCTCCTTTTGTCATACCATCTATCATTTTTTCTGTCACACTCATTTGAATTCTGTGCTATTTTTACCCTTCTCCCTTTCAAAGAAGAGGCTAAAACTATGTGATGGTTACAGCCTTTCATGGAAAAATGTCATCCATGCCTCAAATAGGACTGGTCAGAATGGACAAAGAGTCCAATTCCTTTCCCAAAGTCTTGCCAAGTAGATTTTAATGGAAAAGGTTAATTTCTAGATGGAAAGTTCTGGGTCAAACTAGAGGTGCAGCCACCCCAGGAAATGGGAGGGCTCCAGGGGAAAGACAGTGGAGCAGTTTATCCTGATGACTTTGATTTTCTCGGAATTCCTTTCAGAAAAACACAAGCATGGATCCTGAATTCCTTCTGTTTGGTCCACATTGCCTCTGCGCAAGAACCCTTCCTGGGACAATCAAAGGAATATGATATTTGTATGTGGCTGGGGGAAAAAGATGAGGAATCATTTTTATATTTCATTCACATATCTAGAGGAGATGTGAGCATCTCTAAGGGTTGAATCTTACCAGGGTAAACACCAAGTAATACAGTGCAGTCGTGGGCAGAAGAAACAGCAGTATTGTAAATAACAAAGTGCCAATAAATAACTGGAGGAAAAAAGACAATAAACCCAATGTTAACAGAGTACTGGCACAAGACATTTAGATAGTATTAAGTGGTTAGACTCTAGGCATATGGAATATTTTCAACCCCCCTTCAACCCCTGCTACTGCTTTTGAGCATACCTAGTTGGTGAGTAATACTTTATTACTCTGAATACTTCCAGTGACCCCCACTTCAATAAATGCCCCCCCTTTTTTTTAATTCAATAAATTCCCCCCCCCCCTTTTTTAAATTTTTTTTTTTTAAAAAAGGCTCCCTCTTATGGCCCTCTGTGCTGTAAGGATAGGACACACCAGGTCCTGACAGCTTTGACTCGATTACAGATGACTCAATGTTTCTATTTCTTTTTAAATATAAAATTTTGGGCCAGATCCTCATCTGGCATAAATCAGCACAGCTCCGACCTGGCTCTTTAGCTTTAGATTCCATTTTCTATAACAGAGAGGATACAGGAAACTAATAATGATCTTTTCTTCAGAAAGAGAACATGGCCATGACACACTGATACCCCTTGAGAGTCCTTCCCCAAAGGCAGAACAACATCACGGATTTGAGCCCATAACCAGAAATACAGCATAACTCGCTCACAGCCAACTTGTATTTTACACTTGTTTTTCCCAAAATAAAGGCTTTTCTCTCAACCCACCGCCTTTACTTAGCAAAATCATCATGCATTAGCATCTCAGAAACTCTTTCCACGTCTGTGCTTTGAAAGCCTGTTCCCACAGAAGCTACTGACAAAAGTCCCACTGGCTTCCATGTCAGCAGGAGAGGCTTCCAGTGCCAGCCTCATTATCAACAGCATACAATGGGCTGGAACTCTGTCCCAGCACACGCAGCCTTTTCGACACGGATGTTCTGACTTGCCTATCAATAGGGAAAAGAGGAAAAATAGCTCTTCTAGTATTGTGTAAGAGGCTTGAGATTATTTGTTGCAATCCACCGAGATGCACTGTTCCCGGAAGTTACCAAACACTTCAGCAGAGATTACAAAGGCAAGGTCAGGAGTTGCAATGGAACTAGCCACCCTCTCAGTCTATTTATCACTGTACCTGCAATTCTCAAGTTCAAGGCAAGTGGAAACATAAAAGCGTCTTCAAGAAGATTTTTATACTCAGGGCTATTTAAATGATTCGTTTTAAATCCAGACAGAGCAGACAGGCTCTGACCAACTCTCACATTGTTTCCATAGCATTTTAGGGTTTAAAAGGTAGATTGATTCGATTTCAGAAAAAATGTTTTCTACATCCTGGTGAAAATGTGTGGGCCAAGTGCCAGCCCCATGTGAATTAAATAGGGTCTTTTAATAGAAACGCTAAGAGGCATGTTACTATGGCAACACTGCTGGGCACCACTATAATTATTTGGTATATTATTTAAATTGCCTCCCTCCCACATATCCACTCCCCTACCCATATCCTGAAAGTGGTGAGCACCTGCAACTTTCATTGAAATTGCTAGGGCTGCTCAGCTCCTCACAGGATTAGTCCCCTAGAATATGAGGAGAAATGATGGACCTGGGGTACAGCAGATGTACCCAAGAATTTGCTTGAGGAGCCATGTAGACAATTTGCCAAGATCTGTATCAATTTGCATATAATGGAGCAGCTGATGGTCTGCACTCCAGTATTCAATGATGTATGATCAGGCCATGCTGCAGGACTTTGTGGCCAGAATGTATCAGAGCACATCCTTGATGCTCTGTCACTACCTGATCCAAGTCATAGGAGCAGGAATCCACCCGCTGTCTCAGGACATTCCACTTCTTTCCACGGAACAGGCGCCACAGAGACGACAAGCCATAAATCTTCAGGCAGTAGAGCCTATGCAAAAGGGAGGAATACCACAAATTAGAACCAAGAGATCCACAAAGCAACTGCCATCACGGCACTCTCACTCTCAGTTCAGCAGAGGCTGGATATTACCTACTGAAGTCTCGCAAGTTCAAGGAGATAAAACACATTGATCAGTGAGATAAAACAAAATATTGAATAACTGCTCATTCGGTGAGCAGTGGCAAGCCTGTGCCCTGAGTGAGGCAGGGAAAAAAGTGGTTAGGGCACTTAGCCTAGGATTTGGGAGACCTGGGTTTAAATTTCCTGCTCTGCCACAGACTTCCTAGATGACCTTGGGCAAGACCCTTAGCCTTCCTGTGCCTCAGTTCACATCTGTACAATGTAGATAATTCTAGTTCCTTACCTCACAGAGGTATTGTAAGGATAAATACATTAAAGATTGTGAAGTGCAATCTACTAATATCTTCTGATTAAAAACACTATATAAGAGCTAGGTTTACTAATTTATTATTATTATTATTATTTATAGACTTCATCTTAATGCATATGTACAAGGGGGCCAAATTAAGGGTTCCACCAACTTTAATTTGCGGTAGTTTTATTATTTGGGTGTTCTGAGCTCACTGCCTGGTTCTCCCTCCCCACCCGTCCCTCCCTCCACGGCTGAGTAAGCTTGCTGCAGGCCTCAAGATGAAGTGTCTTGCATAGCTACACTTCTAACAAGGACACATGAACCCTGCAGATTAGCACTCCAAAGCCCACAAGACAGAAGTGACTGGCATGGAAGGAGCTTCTGCCTTCTTCACCCCTGCTCACCCAGCCTCCTCCCTAAGAGAAGCAAAGCCCCTCATGCCCTTTCTACAGCCATGAGGAGGGACTTCCAGTAAAAGAACTCTGTGGATGAGTTTCCTGCTAGGCACTATTGCTATTAGTCCTAAATCCTCTAATTAATACAGTGTGATTCTTAAATTAGACAGCTCTAGACATCTAACCAGTCCCAGTCTACCTGGGCAGCCTCCTCTGAAATTCCTTCTGCCCTCTAACCTCCCCGCCACACTTGCTGGGAGAATGCTATCTCTATACTTATTAGGCAGATACTTCCCTATTTATCCCGTCAGCTGTTTTGTCTCCTCTATAAAGGCTGCTATTCTCTATCACAGTTTGTGATTTAGTGGATGCACCCGTGTTAATGTAGATCATCAACAGAATACATTGGGTTTTGAATTCTTATTGCAAGAATAGCTCTGACATATTTAGTACAGAATGGGGCACGAAAGGCAGTACAGAATGGGCCACGAAAGGCAAAATGAGCTTCAGCCATTTACACACACATCCTTGGCCTTCCCAGTTTGCACTCATTTTCCCGTGACTGTAAAGTGCACATGGCCCTCTAGTGGGCCAGAGGGAGAAATACAGCACCAATTTAATCTCAAAATCGGGCAAACTGAGTGTTGCAGTTGAAAATCCAGACAGGATACTCCATATGGATGCAAAGGGTTGCCAGATTTGGTTGGACGTATTCTTAGAGAATTCACCACATGACATAATCTTTAATTAAAGTTTAATCTTTAATTCCTGGAGACTCCAGGACAAGCCTGGAGGCTTGGCAACTGTAGCAGAGAGGTCACTTCTGAAGCAGTCTTAAAGACAAGTTATTCCCTCAAATCTAGGGCTCCTGGACAAACTGATGTCTCTCATTCCACTCCTCGGCATACTTTTACTTTTCTAGCTGCCACTGTTGAAAGGGAGAAGACACTTAGATGTAAGACACTTGGGATGCTTGTATAGCTCAATGCTGAGACTCAATCATTTGGACATAACATAATTGACCAAATTCATTTCTGGTTTACACCTATTAAATCAATAGGGTGACACCAGGGATCAACTAGGCACAATATGATGGTTGGATCAGATATGCCTGAGAAACAAACAGGTAAAATACACCCACCTGGCTCCATAGACATAGAAGCAGTAGATATGGAAGGTCAGGAGTGCAATGATGTCAGAGAGGATGGAAAGCGCCACAGTTAGGCCCAGACAGGCTGACAGGCCAACATACCAGAGGATCATCTCAATGAATGGAGACATCAGATGGATATAGCCTGGTGGAAGTTGGAAGAGTAACACTGTACAAAGGATATTTAATTGCTCTCTGGAGCCTCTTACAAATGAAACTCTTGATGGCCTCAGTTTCTCTCCCCCATGACCCCTCACAGAATGCTGCTGCAGAGATTAAAACCAAGATCACATGAAAGTAAAAACCGCAAGTTCTGTTAGACTGCACTCTTTACAATGATTGACAAATAGCACCCATTTCCTTCCTGATCCTCTCAGCCCAGGTATGGCAGTTTTAGTGAGACACACGTAGGGTGACCATATGTCCCGATTTTATAGGGAAAGTCCTGATATTCAGGGCTTTTTCTTATATAGGCACCTAACAACCCTCACCCCATCCTGATTTTACACACTTGCTATCTGATCACCCTAGACACCTGGACACCGCTCAGCCTGTCCACACAAGTTCATCTTGCTGAACTTACACAGATGTACAGATTTCTATTCCTCTATCCTCCAGGATCAATTTTTCAGGAACATAATAATCCATTACTGATACATTTTCACCAAAATCTCCTACTCCAACAGAAACCATCATAAAGGAGTTTTTACAAAAATGGTCTGTGAAACATTTTTTGCAGCATGAAGCTTCTCTGATCATCATCAACGTAGAGTGAAGCCTTAGATAAACAGAGCTCTGCTTCATTCATTAACAGAAGGAGAAAGTTATTGTTTATTCAGTGTCCAACGTGTCTATTTTCCCACATAACAAATGTACTATTTATGACCAGTGAGATTCTATTTCAAAGTGGGGGAAGGATGCAGGCAAGAGACGGTTAGAAGTGCTGTAAACTAAACTGAAGTCAGTTACAGGACAGGTCCTGTATGTCAACCCCAAAATAAGATTTCCACCACCACAGGGTCAAACTACTATTTGTAGGGGAGAAGAAAAAGTCTACAAGGGAACCTGAACCTTGTCTGGGCACATTGTTGCCAGATAAACTAGCTCCACTATGTCTCTTACTTTCTGCAAAGCATTAGCTGAGCACTGAATTTATTTTGCATCATTTCCTTGTGTGGATTCCATGAATCCAAATTTGGCTCATGTTTCCAGACCAGAAAGATTCACAGATCAGTATGTCCTTGCAATACAAATTTTGATTAATCATACATCACTAGCACAATCTTAGACACTAGGAAGGGAGAAGTGAGAAGGCAAGACAAAAGGTTAAACAACTGCACTTACTAATCCATAGGTGAATGTGGTAAAGGAAGAACCGGCCCAACACCTGGTCCAAAGCCCGGTTCATTTTTAAGCCAGCTGGCACTCCCATTAGCCATTGAAGCAGGTCCTGGAGCTCTTCGGCTATATGCTGCCAACATAAGGAGACAAGCAGTCTTCGCTAATAGAAAGCTATTACACTATACATGCACAACTCTCTTCACATGCACTGATAGAGGAGTGGTGAGATTTTTCCAAAGCTAAAACCTTCGGAGAAAAACTGCCTCAGAGGACCCAAACAATGTTATAGGACTTACATTAGAAATAGCATATATCTCGTGATGAGCCAGCAATCCCTTTCTGAATGGTAAGATACCACCACCTAAGAACATGATCTCCTTAGAAGCATTGTCAGAAGTTAGATAACAGATTGTGCTTCTGACTACCCCTTTGCAGGGTAGAAGAGCAACGTGAGTGAGTTTCACTGAAGGATCTCATGAGGTAGTGAAACTCTTGAGAGCTGAGTAAACTTAGGTTCCCAAAGTGACATACAGCACCTTAAAGACTAACCAATTTCTGTTGGCTTAAGCTTTCATGGGCTGCAACCCATTTCATTAGATGCATGAAATGGAAATCACAGATAAGGGATGGCCACATTAATACCACCCTATAACGAAAACCAACTGACCGCAATGCATACCTTCATGCCTCCAGCTTCCACCCTGGATGTATTACATAATCCATTGTCTACAGTCAAGCCCTAAGATACAACAGGATTTCCATTTCATGCATCTGACAAAGTGGGTTGCAGCCCATGAAAGCTTATGCCCACAAATTTGTTAGTCTTTAAGGTGCTACAGGACTCTCCTTGTTTTTGCTGTATACAGACTAATATGGCTACCCCTTTGAAAGTGACATATATTAGAGATGATCAAATAGTTAACACTGAGAAATCTGTCTGAGAAAGATTACTATATAAATAGGCTGGGATTTTCAGAAGAGCTTGAGGCTATGTCTTTAGTAACAAAAAGGGCACTGTATAGTTACCACAGGAACACGTTAGCTATCCCGCTGTAAAACACACACTTGAAGTATGACAATGCACTTGAAGTGTTTCCCACAAGGTAAACTAGGTGAGATCAACCACAGGAGGAGGGCATAGTGCGGATCTTGGCTAGTCATCTTACAGTAAATGCTATAAGTGCCTCATCTCCAATTTGTACAGCAAGATAACTATCACGTGTTAATTACCTTGCTCTAAAAAACGCCTTTATGTCATTGAAGACAAAGCCGAAGGGAGTCAAGTGCCCAAATCACAGACTCCTTTGAAATCCCATCCATAACCAAAACCGTACATATGCCTACAAGGATGGATCATGCAGGAAAATCTAGACTTAGTACCCAAGACTAATCTCCCAATGAAGCATGTGAATAATGTCTATTCATCCTAGTTACACAGACGCCCTTAGTTTATAAACATAAAAGCCACACATACTTTTAGTTTAGTAGCACAGTTACAAGTTACATTTTCAATGTGAGCAGAGTTTTCTTTGCCAACAGGATTGTCTATTTATCTCATCCAGTCTCCTTTGCCCTCACATCCTTTAAAACACTCATTGCAAGGCAGAGCTGGCGTGTACCAATGAAACTTGCTCTCATTGTTGAGAAAGAAGTGCCAGATGCTTTATAAATAGAACTCCTTTAATATTTAAAGTGCTGTAGCTGTAGCTTAGCAAAAGGGCTTTTTATTTTAATTAAATATTTAAATGTTTGACAGCAGTCCTTCTGCAAGGTTGTTTTCTGGTATGGAATATTACTGAAGCCCTTAGATGATTCCATTTGTAGTTAAATCCCGACTATTGCAGAGCATTGCAGCATGGCGCCATGGCTATTGTTGCTTAATAGGCCCTGGGGTGTAGCTTCTTGTGGCTTCTGTGCTGCTGGATGCTTTGGAGCCGATTGACAGCAAGAACAAAGAGACTAAAAGACATGACTTAAGAGTCCAATTCTCTAGCTGCAGTCCTTAATACTGAATGTGCCTGAAATTAATAGATGAGATGCAGTGCCTTACATGGAAGTCATTTCATTAAGGTGCGGTGGGAGCATCACCAACCCTGAGAACACTGCTAATGTGGTTTAGATCAGACCACTCTGGAATGACTCTCTTGTTTAACTGCAGGACATCTGTTCTTTTCACTACTTAGAGACTTTGATGGTGGTGTGGAATCAAAGGAGAAGAATATGTGCCCGTTCAGAGTAGGTAGCAGGGGCAAAAGCAGGGGCAGGAAAGAGCTCTTACTGGTGATCTCATAAAATTCAGAGAAAACCATACTTTTCAAAACTAAAGAACTGTTTATCTGCTATATGTTTGTATACTGCCTAGCACTATAGTTTCTAGACTCTCGACACTACTGGAATATTGCTAATAAATAATAACTTTCAAACCAAGGTCTTTTCTCCTTGCTTTATTTATGGATTAGAAGAATATGACTGACAAGGGACTTGCTTTGAAGTCTGACTTGAAATGCATTCAGTTATCACTACTATATCATCAGAAGTATTCCATATGGTGTACTTGGGGCATAATCTGTGACAGATATTAACAGGTGACTGCACCAAACAGCTTACAGTTTAAATGTAGGAGCAAAATTAATATAGAACATAGATAGCATGAGGGGGGATGGCCTTTATAACCATAACACTTCACAGAGAAGATGGGGAGTTATAAAGGTTTGTTTCTTTATCAGACAAAGCAGAGGACTTAGTGCAGATCCATTATGTGACTTTTGGGAGAAGGGGCAGCTTGGAGAAGGCAGAGTTAGGAGCTGCCAGCAGGGAACCTTGGGCTGAGCTGAGAAAGTGGGAAGGTGTGTAGGAAGAGGTGAGGGCAGATATGGAACTAAGAAAGGTTATTTTGCACTATATGTTCAGACAGCTGACTCCAAAACTGGCCTTTTGTACTGCACTCAGCTACTCCTTAGAAGTCTCTGAATCACATCTGCTTCATTTACTGACAAAAGCAACTTATTACTGGATTAGATAAAATAATAAAACAAGTTTATTAACTAACAAAGAGAAATTTTAAGTGAGTACAAGCAATGAGGTATCAGAGTCAGAAACGGTTACAAGAAAAATAAAGATAAAAACGCTTTCTAGTGCCTAACTTAAACTATATTAGATTTAAAGCAAAGCTCCTCACCACATGCTTCCATCAATATTACTGGACAAGGTCAGGACCCCCTCTCCCAGACTCCATTGGCTACTTCTTTTGTCTTCTCAGGTGCAAAGAGTAAGATGGACAGGGTAAGAGAGAAAAGTCTCTTGGCATGTTTGCCCCTCCTGTTTTACAGTTTCAGTCCCACCTGGCTAGGATGTCAGCTTGCCCTTTATTTTTAAGAAACTGGTTTAGCAGCTCACATCAGGCATGTTTTCAGCTTATGTTTAAAACTTTACACATAACGTTGCTACATGCATTTTACCATGGTAGTACTGATCAGCAAGTTATGAGTTTCCAAATGATACCTCCCAAGGTACGCCTTGTACAATGATCATTACAATAGTGTGTTGGGTGTGAATATAGCGTGCATTCCATCACAAAAGGGATGGAAGGTTCAGTGAGTCTAACCTACAGTATGCTGGATAGATTCCAGTTATCATGGAACAGAAGAAAGGAGCAACAGGATGTGATCTCTAGAAGTGAGAGAGACAAGAAAGAAGAGGCTTGTTTTGAATGGGATTAATAGGAGAAAGCTAAGAAAACTATGCATTGCATTTCTTTCTACACAATTAAAAGCATTTATGTATAACATTGACAGGCAATTCTCTTCTCTCAAGGCCAGAAACTGTAGAAATAAGAAGACAATCTATTTTTACTGTCAGACCTACTGATGCAAGCAGCCAAAAGACCAATGCCATTAGCCAACCTAGGGTATATATCAGAACTAGGATAGCATGGAGAACTCGGAAAAGTCATAGTAATCCAAAACAGAGGGGAAGTTTTTACCACCAAACTTGGCAACATTTAACAAGCCTGACAGACCTCCATTGCCAGAGACAATGTGTGCAAGATGGAGATGCTGCAGCTAGTGAAAACCCACTGTAGGACGGATCAGAGGAGATTTTGCTGTCACAGTGGAAAACCAAGTGGTGCTGGCTTGCACCACAAGAGCTGAAGTCATCAGGGTGGTATTTCTGGATGGCTCAGGCCACATCTTTTATGTGCACTTGATGCCTGATCCGTGCAATCTGAAGTCTATGAAAGAGCTTCCATTGAATTTGGAGGGCACGTTATGTGCCTACAGTAAAGAAACCAGGTTCCTGAAGCAAGGAGAAATTGTAAGGGGCATGAAATCTCACCGATAATCATGAACATACCAGTAAAGCAATATCTTGACTTAGACAAACGGGGGGAGCAAACAGAGAACGCACAGCAATCCTGAGCAAGGTTCAAAACTCCCAGGAAGTAAGCTCTTGATTGCATACCTCTCTGTATTTCTGAGACATCATAGGCTACTTAGGTAAGGGGCCAGAAGGAAGTAATGGATATAGCAACCTCCAGGTGAAAGCGAATGATTATCTGCATGATTGAAAGAAGAGAAAAAGAGCCACTCATACTGCTTGCCCATCCAGGACAGGTGGTATGGTCCAATGCACTTTGAGCACAGAGAGTATCCATCTGCCACTGACGCTGGGCAGATGGAACACTTCTTGAGTCCATGCGTGCACATGGGAACTCAGTCAAAAGCCATCGTCCTCCAGCCTTGCTAAGAAATCAGATGCAGAGAGCTGGGGATTTCCACTGGTAATCGCAAGTAAAGGGCAGATTATCTTCCAGCTAAAAGATCTCTACACAGGAACAGACTTCAGAATAATAATTTACAAAAATATTCTGAGTTTACGCCTCACATTAATCCTACCATTGGATCAAATATTTGAAGGGGAGATGTATTCCAACCATCACCCTCTCTTCTCCCTTTCCTAGCAACACTGCTGAAAGAGCGACTGCAACTGGGCCCACCCTTGAAAGTTTGACTAGCCAATAGAAATGAGCCACATTAGGTTTGTGTGGTAAGTGCACGATAGGCACTTTTCTTGCTGTGTCTGTGTCCCATACAGAAAGATGATCACAGGAGTGGTAGTAGTTTTGCTCAGTATGTTATTAGACACTGTGAGGAGCACTGAGCAAATGAACCAACAGCAGGGGAGCTGTAAGTTCCTGCCAATAAGTGGAGGAAGAGTAGAAAATAAGTTGCTGATGGAATTCCTCATAAATTGGACTGGAGTCCCTTCCCATCCAGAAGCTGGAGACAGAGTAAAGTGAGGACACCTGCAGCAGAGGCATGGTAAGTCAAAAGGAAAGATCTGTCCCTCTCTCCCAGAAACCAAAGGGATGGGAAGGGAAGACATTGCGCAGCCTTATCACAGCACTCATCAATAGGTGACAATGCTGACACAAAAAATGATGGAACACCATCACACATAGACACAACATCACAACACAAATGTTGCAACTCAAGAGCAGGATGCGCACATTTTGTGGTTTTCTGCATCTCCACTGAATGACAAAGTGGTCCTTTACCTATTAGAGTTCTACTTACATCATAATTTACACACACACGCACGCACACTATGTTCCTAAGATAAAAAGTAACGGTTAAACTGAAACTAAGGTTCCTGGTGCTATATTATCCTGACAGATATGTTCAAAGTTACACATTCAAAATATATTAAATTAGGGCTTGTCTACACGGCTAGTTAACGTACAGCAGGCTGGGAAAGAACGGACGGTGCACTAGCATGCCAGGTACCCATTAACCTTGTAGAGAAGTCCTTAGCACCAGAAAACCAGGATGCTCTGTGTCATCCTCACTCTTAGGTAATTTATACTGGCCATTTAGGGCCAGAGGTTGGAGAATGGCACAGGAGAAAGTGAGTTTCCCCAATATATCATGAGCACACCTGAGAATTTCATTGTTACATACCCTGACTAGCTACTGCCCACAGAACCCACCACCAACATGCTCTCACCAGACATAGCTGCCTCAGCTTCTCAAGTTTTTTTTTCTCGGTTTAATGATTTCTGAGACCTAATTGGGTTAACTTATTTTCTTTCTTTTCCCCTCCCAGACACCCGGGAACTTTCTGTTAACTCCATAATAAAAATATCCTGGGCCTAATAAGCACTCCATTCTCAAGCCTCAGAGTTATTTATTGTGCCCATGATGTAATTGTTACCATGTGAGCAGGAAATGCCCTTCAGAAAACATCTAATTTGTATTCATTGGATACTCAGAGGAGAGCAACATTTCTTTTGATTAGTCTCCATAGGTTTGGTTTGACAATTTAAGTGCTTTTGAGGAGATCTAATTTTTGTGACTTTAGTCAATGCTTCTCTTCTCTACTTGAAATCCTCATCCATAGGCACTACCTCTCTAGAATTACCAGAAGCAACAACAGCTGGTCACCTTCTACACTATAGATGAAATATAAACGATTCCAGCCAGACTTACATCAGCCGCTGGGATGAGAGTGTCAGCAAGCTGACCAATCCGATTCTCTCTGTACAGCCAGGACATTAGCAGTATTCCCAGAGCCATGTCAATGAGGAGGGAAACAAAGATGTTGGCTTTCCTGCATTCAGGATAAAGAAAAACAAAGTCAGAGCACAAGAAGAAGGCGGTTTCATGTTTGGATAACAATTATCACCAGCTTAGTTTACATAGCAGCTTTCATTTACTGACCACACATGCAGAATAGGGATTGCTCTCCTATGACTAGTATATTGCTATCTCTGGGGTCAAACACAGCAGCCATGCTGAGCCAGCAACACTACACACCAGTTTTTAGCAGGGGGAGTGAATAGTTGGATTGAAATTCCAAGAGGAATGTTAAGTAAGCAGAGTGAAAGTGCTCAAATTGGAATTCAGCTGTGATAAATTCACCAACACTTGGAGTATTTAAATTGAGAGCAGAAGCCTTTCTAAAAGAAATGCTACAGTTCAACCACTAGTCATGGGGCTAAATAATGGTTAGTAGGGTAGAATAATTCCCCCTCACTGCAGGAGTTTCTGGATGAAATTCTATGGCTTGGGTTATGTCAGAAATCAGACTAAATAATGATAGTATTACTTTTGGCCTTAAAATATATTAGTGTATTTTAATTATTCCCTCAGAGCTCATTATTATAGTATCTGAGAACCACACAGAATAAGATTTGCCCGGTGATGGCCATAGGGAGTCCAGATCTGTCTCTGGTCTTTGCCTCTCCCTCTTCTACTCATTGTGGGATTTTGCATTTGCTTGGTTTTTCTGTTACTTTGATGTTTATTGCTACTATGGGTATTCCTTCCCAGTTATCAGAGGATGGATATTCCAGAAGACTGGGAGGCAGGAGAGGAATTAATACTCTTACTCGTGTGGTAAGTGCCATGAAACCTTGTTTTATATCCCATCCGATTAATTCAATGCCCATGAAAGCAAAGGATCTACAGAACTGCAGAGAAAGCTTTCACTGTGCAGCTCTGCCCACAGTTCATCCCAGTTCTGTTTCCCAAGATAGCTTCAGTAACACTAAGTTTCTGAATGGAAACATAAATATTTCTTAGCAGTAGCAGTGGTGTTCTGGAGGCACAAGTATGAGTTTTGGACAGAGAAAGGAATTATGTGAAGAAGAGACAAAAAGTAAAGTCAACCCCCATATATTCCTGCACAATTATATTACTGCTAAAAACAAGATGCCATTTCGATAACAACAAGCTGACCATCCAGTGCAGAAAAACAAGAGGGTGGCAACCTCAGTAACAGCTATATGACAGTGCCAGAGCCAGAGCAGACTGAATTTTGTTAAAGCTAGAGAAGAAATTGGTTGGGTCACTGATGATGAGGGCTCCAGCTGGTGACACACACATACAGAGTGGGCTGTAAGACAGACACACACACACACCCCTACCTCATTAGCTGGGTCTGGTTCTGAGCCTTCCTGTTGCTGCTGACGATCTGGAGGTGCTCCAGCCGGTGCCCCAACTGTTCACAAGTTGAGAGTTTACTCCAAATGAAAGACAAAGGCCAAAACTTCAGCACCCTGCAAAAACACAAGGGGAACCCTCCCTGATACTTTTGCCAGTGGAACAGGTGGTATGAGGCTTGTACAAATTTCCACACCAAACTTTTACTTAAGGTGAAGTTAAGGCTGTGCACACCTATACGTGGTTTGAGTGCAGAATAATATAAAAAAAAGTTAGAGATTTAAAACATTCCACCATTAGAAAAGTAAGCAATGCAGATTCAAGGTACCCCTTCCAAAACAAGACACCCAAATTACCTGAACTTTGCCCCCACAAAAT
This sequence comes from Mesoclemmys tuberculata, assembly GCA_007922155.1. NCBI lineage: Eukaryota > Metazoa > Chordata > Testudines > Chelidae > Mesoclemmys > Mesoclemmys tuberculata. Next base: position 23,371 of record ML675754.1, read on the forward strand.
GCCAGTATACTAGCTTCCCTTTTGTCAAACTCATTCTCCAGAGAGGGCTGACTTCCATTTTTAATTACGGTCTGTGGGTCAGGATGTGTGGGCAGGACTGCACGCTACCCCCAGTCCACAGCAGATCTCCTGCTAATGGGCAGTTTGCACAGTGACCAAAGTTACAGTATGGCCTTTTTGCATGAACTACATTTTTAGGCTGGGGTTATTCACACCCAACCCTTACTGAATTTCACTGAAAATTGGGCTCCTTTGAAAATTCCAGCCATAGCTTTAATTACTGTCTATTTAAGCGTCCTGGCTAAGCAGGAAGAAGTCAACAGGAGTTGCCCCCATTTCCATCAGAGCTTAGTTTGGCCTTGTGAGTATTGGGGAGGCTGCAGCATGCATTACAGTAAGAGTAAGTGAGCTGCTTTCTCTATGCCTACCTGTTAGTTGCCTTTTCAAGGAACTCCCTCATCCCTTCCAGTTCCTTGGCATATTCATGTGTCACTCAATCTACACCACCACTGAGTGCCAAATCTGTGCAGGGTACCCTACTTTGCTCTTGAATTTGCATCACTGCTGGAATCTCTGGATTTCCATGGGGCTTGCACCTGCTTTCTCTAGACTACAATTGGCTGAATAGCATGTGGTCTAGCAGCAGCATGTGTTTATGAGTGGACAGTATAACATACCAGCTGGGCCTCACGCTGCAATTCATGCAACATCCTAGCTATCCAATCAAGAGCAGACCAAGCCAAGCCACAAACGGTAACTGGGTGGCTGGCTGAGAACTTTGCACTGAGGGTGCCCCTCTGGGCCTCTTCAGCTGCACCTCACAGAGGGTTTGTCAATTTAAAACTCAGAGCCCTGAAGGGCTCTGCCATCCCTAGGGCAGGGCAGGTCGGGGCGACTGCCCCATGCTTTGGGGGCCACTCTCCAGACCAGGTGGGAGACTGGTGGCTGCAGCCCTCCCAGCTGTGCACTGGGCCCTGGCGGTAGGCAGGCAGCTACTGCCAGGCGGTGGCGTACCAAGGGGGCCAGGACCCCGGGTGCCAGCCTGCGGGGGGAAGCCAGCCTAGCCCTTCATGACGTGCAGTGGCAGTCACCCCTCAGAGCCTCCTGTGCCTCCCGCCCCCTGCGCATTGTGAAGGGCTGGCCCAGCATCCCCCCATAGGCCGGGGGGTGAGGCTGCCCCATCCAAGCCAGCTGTGGGGCTGGAGTGGGAGAGGCAGGCACCTCATCATGGGTAAGTACGTGGGTGGTGACAGAGCCCAGCCAGAGCCAGGGTCTGCTGCCCCACACAGGAAATAAGCAGCGTGTTCCCCCCATCCCTATCCAGGGCAGCTGGGGGGTGGCACCATCTTGTGGGAGTCAGGGACCCCTCCTGTACAGTGCAGAGGGGAAGGGGGAGCGTGAGGCCTGGGGGGAGGCCCAAATGCAGGTTTGGCTCCCTGGCGCCAGAGACTTAGGGTGTGCCACTGGAGCCAGGCAGGGGGCCCACACAGTGTGGTTTGCTCCAGGCACTGCACACCCCTAGGGAAGGCCCTGCCCCCTTCCTTCCCCAATTCAGTTGTTAGATGCATTGGCTTTGAATCCCATGCAGTGTATTGTGAATCATTCTTAATTCATGGCTTCTGAATTATTCTGCTCTTCACTACAGCCATCCACCTCACAGCCAAATTAATGCACTGCTGTTCAACTGGCCTGGCAGGGCATAACATCCAAAGTGACAGAGGAAAGAACAGGTGGAGGAGGGGAAGCTCAGTAGGTTATTATACTGGCCACTGATCCTGCAGACCTGGGATCACAGATGCAATGAGGCACAAGTGGAGATGAGTTCTCTTTTGTGATCATGTTCTAACCCAGTGGTTCTCAAATTATGGCCTGAAGAACATTTGCTGCTACAAAGGTAGGAGAGAAGGAGAGTTCTTCTTCCCTTTCTCAGTGAGGCTGTCCACAAAAGGTCAAAACTAAAAAACCAATCTTCCAGTCATCATCTGCAAGTTCCTCCCAAGAGGTAGCTGATTTAGGGGTTGGAAATCTCCCTTGCCCCATCCCTCACTTTGAATACTGGTAAGAAACTTGAGAACAAAACTGGTTTCAAAATGGTTTGTCTCTCACATGTCTTCAACTTTGACATCAATGTCTGCGATATCTTCATGGACCTTTGATATGAGATAATGTCACAGCTGAACTTTGTGAGAGCTCAGTGTCACATTTAATCCTGGATAGCCCACCCAACGCAGCAGCAAAGAGCTGTGATAAAAATACTAATCCCTAACGGATGTTTGTCCAAATCACCAAATCACTACAGTCTGCACATGGCTCAAGGGAAGCCCAGCACTGGAACAGCAGAAGCTACTCAAAATGTTGTTTTGGGGAAGCCTGTGCAATGCTTGTCTGTCTGTTGCCTGACTCTCTCACTTTTCTCAGTATTAATTTTCATCAAAACCAACTTCCATTGCTCACTCCTAGCCAAAAAAAATAGAAAGAGGGAAAAAAAGCAGTAATCTTAATATATCCAATACAGATACACAGAGAAAGAGACCAATAAATTGACTACAGGATCAGCTATGGAAATCTCCATTTGTAATAATATCCAAGCAAAAACCGAAAAATACTTCCTGTATTGTATATTATCCTGCCAACATAAGGCAAGTAGCCACAAATGCTCCTGTTTGTTTTTCAGCCTTATAGGATGCTAATTGGTTTCTTATAAATGTAACCGAAAACAATTCTAATACAGAGCAGAATGAGTGGCTTTTATATTGTTACACCGTTTAAAGGGAAAAGTTCTGAGCAACGAGAGTGGGGTGCTTTCAAATGTAAATAACTCAAGGGACTCTGCACACACAGTCTTGATTTTCCAATTCAGATAATTTGTTCCAAGACTGTGGATCGATACCACAGTCTGTGGATGAAAAGCAATATATCTGAATCTGGACTGCACACAAAGGTGAAACCTGAAATAGAGCCTTTTAGCTGCCTTGTTGCTCTGTGCTACAATACCAGGAACAAAGCCTCCCTACTGAGTGAGGACTCAGGGGGTCAGATAGTGTCAAAAGGAGGCCATTAAGCAGCTTAGTTTTAAAAAGAAGAACACATGGAGTTTACTACCCCAATATTAAATTCTAATGCTCCTAACAATGCACTGGGGACCTTTCAGTGTTAATGGCATTTCTGCATGCAAAACTCCACAAATAAAGCTGCAATTACCACCACTAGGCACTGCGTGGTGCTGAAGAGATGCTATGTTTCAGATCAACGCACCTGCTACAGAATGTGTGGGCTTTTTATAAGTCTGACTCACAGTATGCCGCCAATGTTGTTGCCAGGGGAGTCTCATTTATTCATGAGATTTTACATGCACCATGCTATCTGCTCGGTGCAGGTGTAGATTCTAAAAGAAACACATACAAAAAGCCCTCACTTTGGGTGGATTTTATTAATCAAATCCTTCAGCCTCCTGCTGAAGCTTCAAGACCTGGCAGGCATACCCCGCTGGACAGAACCCCTCACCCCACTGCCAGGCAGAAGCCCCGAGCTCTCCCCGACAGTCTGGTAGGAGGAGAATGAGGAAGCGATGGGGGGTCTCCGTGAGCTGCACTTTAACTGTAAAAGAGCCACATTTATCTCTCAAGCCACAGTTTGGTCACCCCTGTACTATGGTATAAGACTGTGACTACGGTACCTTAGCTGCAGTATCTACGGTAGCCAGGATCCAAACCAGTACAGCTTTACAGGTTAAAAACAACACCCCCAAAGTCTCCTTCAATAAAATCATCAGCTCACGGTTTGATTTTAACAGCCTGGATGAAACCAGCATTCACTACGTAGACTGAAGCTCCCCAAACCCTTTTCAAGCTCAGTAAGGGACATCTGCGGCAGCTCAGGCAGAGATGATGTCATGTGTGTGTCCACCAAATACAATTCTATTACCACAGGGATTACCAAAACGAATTACCCCAGGGGCAGTAGTGAATGCCAAAAGTCATTGCCATATCCAGCTTCTCTGAAGTCAAATTGCAGAAAATCTGAACCACCACCCTCTACGTAAGTGATGGAGAGGCAGACTTCAATGGTCCTTAGGAGGCTTTGCAGGGGCCCAGAATTGCCAGGCTGCAGGTCCTCCCTCCTCTGGCCTGCTCCAACCCACCCTGGGAATGCCCCCAGTGACTGGAGGCAGCACAGATCTAGCAGAATCAGTTCTATGCTAGATATAGATGCCCCCACCCAAGACTGAAAGTATTCCATATAGAGGTCGGGGGGAGGAGCCTTACATCTGCTGTATGACTCTTGCACCAAGTAGGCTGACACAAAAGGAACCTTAAGCCACTAAATGAACTGGGCCCAGTGAGATAAAGTGATATATAAAAGTCATACAGGACGTTTGGGGCAGAATCAATAACTAAACCCAAATCTCTTAAATCCCAGCCCAATACCTTAGAACACCTCCGTTAGGTAGGTATTACGCCCATTTTATAGATAATGAAACTGAGTCAGACTGAGACAGTGATTTTTTTAGGGCCACACAGTGACTAAGTACAGAGCTGGAAAAAGAACTTGGAACATGTCTCCCAGCTGAGTGCTCTAACCACTAGAAAATGATTCCATACAAGCATAATCACGAGGCTGAATTCAGACCCACTATAATACTGAAATTTCACTGGAACCAATGGAGTTGTATCTACTTACACCAAGTCTGAGTGTGACCTTAAAATGTTTTTTAACCAACAATTACAAAAAATTAGAAAAGTTCCAGCTTTTCACATCAAGCAAAAAAATCCAACAAACCATTCTGTATGAAATGGTTCACTGTAATTTTTCATGACAGTATTATACAACTGGAAACCTGTTAAAAGATTGCATTTCCCATAGCTTGAGGCTACACTTGAAAAGATTTGCCCAAGAACGCTTTAGTAGCTGTTATCCAAATCTGATTAATCAAACTGTCCTCTTCCAGCTTGAAAACTGAACTCCAATCCACTTTTTGGCAACACAATACAATCTCACTAGACGGCCTGCCCAGCCATGCTACTAAGCGTTTACAAGAGCTTTTTTCCCTTCAGATCTGTTCAGATTTCCCCTTTGGTGCCAGCACTTGCAGGATGTTACTCTAGAGGCATCATATTCACCCTGGTGAAACTCCATTTCAGTACGTGAGTTAAGTAAAGTTAAGAGAGTCCCAGCAAGGATGTATTCGATCCACCTTGTGCCCATTAACTTCCTGCTATCCAGTCCCAGGGCTGCAGCAGTGCCATTTGATGTCCAAAGTTGGAATTAGATGCCCAGTTTGCCAATGTTTCAGAGTGTTTCTCAGCTAGAGAAGCACTTCACAGTGAACAGAGATTAGGGCATCCTGGCTGCAGAGCTAGTGGGGTGAAACAATGAACTCTCTTTGCATCATCCTGTCATTCAAGGAAAACTCAAGTTTCTACTCGTGAAGCTGAGGCAGAGGATTTGCCCTCGGTGAAAACGGGAAGAAGCTCAGCTCGCAAAACCTCACAGCTCCCCTAAAAAGCTCGTGGAGTTTGAGGGAACCTTAACCATGGCTCAGTACCACCCCTGCACACATGCTACCCCCAAGTAGCCCCAAATATGGCTCTGATAGACGGTTTCACTCAGGGGCTTCCCATCCAGCTGCTGCCCAATATTTAGCATTAACTTGTACTGGGCTGGCCCACAGGTGTTAGGGAGATGGTCATAGACAGCAGGTCTTTGCCCTCCCACTTATATAGGGTAGGGCTACTATCAGTAGCAACTCCGCAGGGTAGGAACTGCTGTTGCTGTTTTGAGACAGATACAGCATGGTCTTTACTCATTGTGTGGAAATTGGCTCTCAGTTGACTAACAGGTCCTAGGAGGCCACTCAGACTGTCTCACTCCCACCTTGGTTGAGATATTTTAACAATGCACATTCCTTGTTGGGGTTGAGTAGGAAACTTGTCCCCTACTGATAGCCCTGGGTTGGACATGCAGTACACAAGCTGCCCTATCTTGCATCACATACCTGCTTTTACAGACACTGGAGACAAGTGAAAGCAGGAATGTCAGCAGCATACACACAGGCACAGAAGCCTGCTTCATCAGCTCCACGATAATACTGGCTTCCACGCCTTCTGACTGCCAGTGTGTCAGCTTGATGGGCCCATCATCGTATCTGTCCGTCATGAACAGTACCTTGCTCTTTGCAACCGTGTCGAACACAGCAGTTAGTTTTGAGGCATCGTCTCTCTTGTGGCCAGCAGAGGTTGTCAAGTTGTCTGGGGGATGTAGTTGTGAAAGCATTACTTTGCGCTGGTCATAATATACTAAGATGAATTCATCTTCCTTGGGGCTGCTGGGATGCTTCTGAAAGGCACAACAGCTCCAAACCTTCCTGTCTTTCTCTTTGCTGAGCTGAATCCAGGGCTCATGGAAAAAGATGGTGCTGAGATCTTCCAAGAACTTATCCAGGCTCTTTTCCTTCTCCTGTTTGCTGTTACTCCATGAGCCCAGCACAGACATATTGATCTGAGTCACCCGCTGGACTTCTGAGAGATACCGCTTCACCTGGCCAGGAATAAAAGGGAAGTGGACCACAGCGAGGACAACAGCAGAGTTCTGTTCTGGGATCCAACGGCCAATCAAAAGGCCACTTTCTGCTGAGGCACAGCAAGAGGGGAAGAAGACCTTAAACACCATGACAGCAATCCTGGAAGAACGTTATACCTGCCAATAAATACAAAATAGAACTTAGAAACTGCAGGTAAAGACAGAAAAAAATTAGAGCTTAAGGAAAGCCATTGCTGAGGAGATCCAAAACACCAAATTCAAGAGCATGCTGAGAACTGCCTCTGCATTACGATTAAGAAGCTGACATTGGTTCTATTAGCCCACTGGCATTTAAAATCAGAGACAAAAGAGATACTTGGCATGTTTCTGAGAAACACAAGCTCTTTAAATGACCTTGTAATGGAGCTTCCAACACAAGGTCATTTTGCACACAAGTTACCACACAGGCTGCAAGTATCCTACATCTTGCCCAGTATCCTGTTTTCCCACAGTGGCCAATGCCAAGTGCTTCAGAGGGAATGAACAGAACAGATAATCATCAAGTGATCCATCCAGTCGGTCATTCCCTGTGTCCCAGCTTCTCCACCTGTAAAAGGATAACTATTGACCTGCCTAACAAAGGGAATAGGAGGCTTAACTGATTAAAGTCTGTAAAGTCTGACTAAATTCCTTGGATGGAAGATCCTAAAGAAAGGCAAATATCTGATCATCCTGCAATCTAAAGTGGTTTGGGGTTTTTTCCAATTCAAGAGAACACATTTCTATAGTTTTATAAATCACTTTAACAATAAAAAATACATTTTGAGCTTTGAACTAGCTGACAATGTCTCTCTACATAATTCTGAAGCATCTAACAGAAATATAATTGCAGTAAGGAGAGTGTTTCCTCAGAATAATCAGCATCCGGTGACTGTTGTCCTTTTCTGTCCTTCAGTGCTGTGCTAGGGATGTGAAAACTCCATGAACCCCTCAGGCTGGCATCTTTGTGATGGGAGCAGTCAATTGGAAACAGAAATACACAGTATATGTATAACATGTTGAGAGTACACAGAACAGGGAAGTCCCTGTGTGTGTGTTTTTCTCTTTATTTAATAAAGTACAATTGATCTACTGAATTTATGCACCTGGCAATTTGCTATGGAAAAGATGTACCTGTCTGTGATGGGGAGGCTGGCAGGGAACAATTAAGTCAGGTCACTCAACTAGTCACATAACCACCGACCTGCCAAATGCAGTGGTAGGAACTGTCTGCTCACGGATGAGTTCTCAGCCCCTTGAGGCAGAAAGGTGAAGTTTTCTTGTCATGTGTTGGCAATGAGGAAAGCACCACAACTGCTGCTATCAAAGGCGAATTTCTCCCAGTCTGAATTTTCCAAGTCATTTCACCAGGGCTGAGGTCACCCCAATCCTTGCATTAGAGAGGGCGTATATATATGTTTCTGGGGATTTTTAGGGTAGAAACAGAGATTCAGAACTCTGAATGTTGCTGTGAGCAGACAGTCCCCTCATCTCCTGAGGGGAGCAAGCCTCTTGCCTTGCTGTCTGACAGTCCCCTCTGGCTGACTGTAAGAGCAGCATTCACAGTCCGCACAGGGAGTTACATCCTTTTCTCCTGGGCCACAGGGTTAATTTCTGCTGTGTGGAGCCTTTGAGGAAATGGGATCTTAGAAGAATCTCAAATAATTATATATATAAAAGGATGCCAGGCTTCAAGCAAGAAGATGGGAAACGGGTGAGAGGACAAAGAGTAATGACAGAAATTAAGAGTATGAGAGTACAACACATCAAATCCAAAAGGGGTTGCAGGGAACTGAAAGCCACAGCTGAAAAGCTCAGTCAACAATCTCATACCTGCCTAACCTTAGCAATCATTAATGGGGCCCAATGTTTTGAAAATAACATCAGGACACACCTTTAAACTCCACTGAAATAGTAGGGACCAGAATCGCTTTTTAGAGAGAAAAGAGAGGAAAAAAGTCACTGTCCTGCAACAAACTAGAGCCTGCCCTTCCTAGGTAAGAACAAGTGACATGCATCCAATCTGCTTACCAGTGATGGACAATTGGAATGGTAGCTGTAAGCAACTTAGAAATGAAACCGGTCCCTACTCTTCAGTACATCTCCTTTTTGAAAGATTGTGGGATTTATTCAAGAAAGTCTACCTGGTATCTTTCACACATACCCTAAGACTGCTAAAGGAAACTTATCAGGTGAGATCTGGTGAAAAATTTAGTTTTAGTAAAAAATGAAATGCTTTTACAAATATAAGGCCAATCAACATGTGCAGGAGTTAAAATTACACAGACGCAGGTGCACACACAAATGAAAAAAGTGAAATTGATCAGAATATATCACTTCCCTAGAGACAAATGCAAAAAGTCAACAGTGTAATGGTGAAAGGTGAGTAAGATTTTAGATGTTTCAGTTTTAATAGTCTATGGTATTGTTAGTAACATAGCATAAGTAAGGACATTTATTTTTTTCAAATGGTGATGCTTATCCTGCCAGTTTACCTTTAAAGATGAATTTTTATTTTTAATTTTTCTAGGTAGTGTCAGCAGTTTTTAAAGTGCTATTATAGCAAGAGATTTCCAGTGTCCCCTGCTACTATCCCCTCCACAGAGTTCTTGCCAATGCAACCACCATTTTATAAATGGATTGCTAACTGTTTCATGGAGCTTTAACATTTATTTTGTTCTCAACTTTTTATAACACCCACTAGGAAGAATGAAGGCAAAATGTCTATTTTTTTCTCTCTCTATTTGGGAAACATTGTATTTTTTCTCCTCTCTCATCCTGCTCCTCCCCCCATTAACATGGAGTTATTTGATGTACTACCTCGATTGTTCATCAACACAAATAATAACACTTATTTGTTAGTTAACTGTTGGAAATCTAACAGAGGCAGCTCAGATATTGCTTTTATAGGGACATATAATATCTCTGCAGTAGGAAAATAAATTGTATCATGATAATAGGTTACTGCAACATATTCTAGTAATCAGGGAACCAAACTGGAAACTCATGACACCTGGGCTATATTTCCAACTCTGCCAGTGTAAACTGCCTTGTTTATTTCAATAGATTATATCTGAAAACTAAGGATTACATTCTAAACATCACCACAAACTAGTATTTCATTGCTGATCATTTGAGCTGAAACATCCACTTAATGTGCTTATTCTACACTCCCAAACTGTCTAGCACGCCCTCACAGATGCCTCCACTCAAGTGCCCCCATCTTCCCCCAACCCCCAAAGTTTTCCAATGCAAATATACATTGCCACTATGAAAATCTTTGGAATACTGAAAATGGAAAATTAATAAATGAATTTAATACATAAACAAACAGCAGTTAAGGTACTGATTGTATTATTCATATTCAACTAATTAAAAACCTATTTTAAGGTACCATTTTCTGCTTTTCAAATCTGATTATTTCCTAGGGGATCCAAGTCTCTGAGATAGCATTCATAAAGGATTGGCTGCATCAGAGGATGGGTAATGGACACAGAGCATTAACAGTGTTGCCAGCTCAAATCCAGAATTGAGTGGAAGTGAATGAAAGCTGCTACTGCCATTGGATGTTCAATTGCCTCTATGAAATGTGTTGGGAGCTCCTTCTGCCCCCTTAGCATTACTGCTGTCCACATCACAAAATCACCTCAGCAACTGGCATCGCCTAGGTACCTTGTCAGCTCTCTCAGTAGAGACGCCAAAGACTGAATAAGCCACGGAGTCAGAACTCCCTTCTCACCCAGACACATGGTTTGTCCAGGACAGAAGCAAGAAACATTGGCAGATTGACAGAGGAAGCTTGAACTGTCACTTTCCATGCTCTGGAGCTGAACAAAAGAACTTCAGTCCTAGGGGGCGTCAGGCTCAGTTGGTACTATACAAGAGCACTAAATCCACGTCCAATCCCTCAAGAGAAATCCTTGTTCAAATGCTGCTCTGTGAGCTGGTGGCCACCAAGCTGCCTCCAACAGGCAGGAGTTCTCTGCCTCCAGAACTGGCATACAAACTGTGGAGTCACTGGCAGAGGAAACTCTCTAGCTAGCATCTGAAGCTGAGTGCCTGCCTGGAGGAGGAATATGTACAAGCAGAGAACTGGTGTACACAGCAATTACCTTCAGGCTGGCAGAACTAATGAGGCTCATTCTCAGGGCTTCATTTTAACTACTTCCTGGCTATATACATACTGCATAGCTCTTGGGAGTGCATTCCCTTTTTGAAGAGCATTTTATTCTGGTGATGAAATCACTCGTGGGGGCATTTGTTCTAATGGGTTCTTGTCACAAGCTCAAACAGCTTTGGCTCACCAGAGGTAGGGGAATCACCAGATCCTGGGTTCTGTGTAGAATAAGAAAGGACTGAAGCACAGGGGATGAAAGAGCCTGACTGTGGGTGCTCAGTATCTCTGACCCCATCTGGGTCATACAGTGGAGCTGCCAGCATCAGGGAACGGAGGATACAGGGCAGGGACCCCAGAAAGAGACATGCCCCTCACCAGAGCAAGGAACCGGAGAAGAGCAGAGAAGGCCCTGGAATGACCCCTCTCCAACCAATGTACCCCACATGCTTTCCCCTGCAGCCCCCACTGGGAGCCCACGCTGCTTCGCGCCACAGTTCACACCCTTTGCCCGCGCCCACAACACCAGCTCTCCCCACTGCCCCTCCATGCCCTCGTATGACCCCTTCCCAGCACGGCCCCTCCCTCCAACAACCCCGTGACACCCCTCCCCCGCAACCCCCAGTGACCCCTCCCCCCGCAATCGGGGTTATGCCCCCTCCCTCTCACAGCCCCCCAGCGTGACCCCAGCCCCCGCCCGGCTTCTCCATGCCGTCCACGCCCTCACCCCCCCGTACCTGCCCCGCCCCCCGGCACCGAGCCCCTCCGACCAGCCAAGCCTCGGCGGGACGGCGCCGCTCGACGCTCAGCCACTTCCGGGTGTGGCCGGCCGGTTGCTAGGAGACGCGGACAGCCGCTCGGAGCAGCCCGTGCTGTGCGTCCCCAATGCGTCCCGGGCAGACCGCGGCGGCCGTGCCTTAAGGTTCCGGGGCCTGCAGCGCTCCATCCCTCCCCGAAGGGGAGCCCCGGGCCTCCGGTCCCCGGCCCCGGCTTCCCTGGCTAGCAGGAGGGGCCTGGCCCGTGGGGGGCGTAATATAAGCCGACAGCTTCCACTCCCCCATAATGCCTGGCCGGGGGAGCACGTGCCCCGCAGCACTTCACGCCGCCAGGGGCCATCTTTTGCCCCAGCGTCCCTCGATGGGCATCAGATACATGGACCCCGGGCTGGGGACCCGACAGTGTGAAAAATCGAGGCGGGGGTGGGGGATAACAGGCGCCTGTAGAAGACAAATCTATAATCTATGGACCTATACAAGTCACCTTTAATTTAAAAAAAGAAAAGGAAGTTTCTAGCCATGATGCTTCCAGAAAAAAGCCTGAAAATGTGACTCAGTTTCACCCTGAAATCTCAAAAACCAGAAGACGAATTAAAAGAATTCAAAAGGTAGTTTTGTATTTAAAAACTCATGATCTTTAAGCTAGTCTCATGATTTTGGGGGACCTAACTCATGACTTTTGAATGCTAGGATCTAGCAGAACTGTCATGCCAGCTTCACACTGCAGTGTGATTTGCGGTCACAAGGAGAAGATGTAAGCGCTCCGAGGTGAATGTCATGTCTTCCCAGGGCCCAAATCTGTGGTCTCAAGCTCTCCAAAATGGCAGCTCCCTGGGATATAGGTTTCAAAGCACTTACTGCCACACATAAGTCACTTTCAGGCCCTTCCCTCAGGGCTCAGTTTATTAACTCAAACACAAAATACACAAATCATCAAAACAGAGCAGCTCCTTTGCCCATCCTGGCTTACAGCTCCCAGAGTTTTTCCCCTGGCCTCTCCCAGGGCTGAAAGAACAGTACCCTCTTCCCTTCAGCCCCTGGCCATACTCCAGGGCCTACTGCAGGAATCCATCCCCCTCCAGCAGCTCCTGCTAGCTGAGCACTTTGAGCCTTTTATAACAGCACCTGACCTGACCTCTTCCCAGCTGGGTCTGATAATTCAACAGGGCTGGCTGGGCAGGCCATGCTGTTACAGTAAGAAGTCTGATTGTGTTCTGGCTCCTGCATGAGGAGCTCTGTCTTAGGGAGCAGGAATCCTGCAGTTAGAGTTAGTTGGCACTTTTTTGTACATAAGGTTTTCTTGCCCCAAAATACAGTTTAAAAAACACTGAATTTTTTCATGGGTAAGCGTCGATTCGAAACATTTTAATTTTGAATTGGTTTGAAACGTCTTGTGAGAAAACCAAAATCAGCCAAAAAATTTAGACCGATGACTTTGCTCATTAAAAATTTCTTGCAAGGAAAATGCAGGGTTGTTGTAGCTGTGCCAGTCCCAGGATATTAGAGAGACAAGACAGGTGAGGTACTGTGTGTATGTTTCCCATACCTGAGGAAGAGCTCTGTGTAGCTCAAAAGCTTGTCTCTCTCACCAACAGAAGTTGGTCCAATCAAAGGTATTACCTCAGCCACCTTGTCTCTCTTGTGAGGAAAATGTCCGTTTTCTAACCAGCTCTGCCTGCTGTGTCCTATGCTCTGATCACAGCCCACTGCCCTGTAACCCAGTCCATCTGCCTCTGTGCATTCCTCTCAGCTTGTCCTGCATGTTGCCACCATAGAACTTCCCAGCTCAGTTATGCCAGGAACACCACCCTGGATGCTGGACCAGCCTGGTTCTTTCCTTTCCTATCAGCAGCTCTCGATGCCTTCTTCCCCCATATTTTAGCAACTAAGTGGAGCAGCAGACTGAGAGATATGCCATAGCAGCCACAGCCACCTGAGCATTTGAATCCAGATCCTCAAAGGTACTTAGACGTCTAACTTCCCATAAATCCACTGGTGGCAAAGCTCCCCGTAAACAGTTGGCCACTAAAGCTACCCGGAAGAGCACGTCTGCTACTGGGGAAGTGAAAATGCCTCATTGTTACTGAACCAGCACTGTGGCCCTGAGAGAGATCTGCCACTTGAATCACAGGATCCTAGAAGATGAGGGTTGGAAGGGACCTCAGGAGGTTATCTAGTCTAGCCCCCTGCTCAAAGCAGGACCAACCCCAACTAAACCATCCCAGCCAGGGCTTTGTCAAGCTGGGCCTTAAAAACCTCTAAGGATGGAGATTCCAGCACCCTACCAAAAATCCACTGAGCTGCTCATCCACAAGCGTCTGCTCCATGAAATCATTTCGGACTTCAAGGCTGACTGCTTCCAGAGCTTTGCCTTTATGACCCTGCAGGAGGCCAGTGAAGCCTACTTGGTGGAGCTCTTTGAAGATGCCACCTTGTATGCTATTCACACCAAGAGGGTCAGTCACCATCGAAGAAAAAAAACTTCCACTGAAATCAGTGGAACACGCCCTTAGTGCTGAGCCTGTCCTGCAAAGAGGAAACTCAGGCAGGGACAGCTGTAAGGGAGCAACTTACCCCTTGCCTGCTTCTTTCCTCGCCTTGGCTCTCGGGGTAACTGAGAGCAGGAGATTGCTCTAAGTCCAACTGTCACGGCTCTGCTACAGCAGGCGGAGCCTACTGATAAGGGTGAGCTGCCTGGCTTAACTCTTCAAATGCTGGACCCAGCTGGGGTACCAATGTCTGGCCTGCTGAAAAAGCTAGTGGGCCATCTTCAGCCGTAGGCCCTGTCGTGGAAAGAATCCCGCAGCATTCAGTTTTGGTTGGATCGAGCAGAACTTTAATCTTACCAGGTACCTCGAAGGCTATAGCCATAGGGGAGCCCAGGCGGCACGTCTCTGCTGAGCTCTGGCACTTCCACTGGTTTCAAGTTACAGAGGGGTTATGTAGGTTTATCGAAGGTTACATATTACAGACAGGACCCTATAGTGGATTTTCCAGAACTGAACAAGTCATTTACCACATATTGGGCACTGACACCTCACGCTGGGATTCTCCCGGTATCAGTACGTCCTGGTGATTCTCCTGGAGCCAGCAAGTCCTGAGGCACATGCAGTCTTTGGTAGCCTGCAGGAATTCCTGACAGGGTATGGCTGGGAGTGGCTGCAAAAGCAGTTACTGTCTTATAACATAACTCAACCAGTTTGCATTACTAGTGTGGTTCCAGTCTAAGGCCTTCTACCTATATTTTTATTCCACAGCCCCCATTCTTCCCCTCCTTGCAAGATATGAGTAACTCCATAGACCTCAAGGGAGCTGCTCTCACTGTATGGTGGATGAATAGGGCTACTGGTGTAAGTCTATTAATGATAACGGGGTTACCTCAGGTGTGAATTTGGTCCTCTCTCTTTAGCCACATCCTCACACCCCTTCTGTGTCAGACAACACAGGCCACCCCCACCCCTATTTCCTCAGACTGGCCTGGACTGGTACATGCAATCAAAGAGTGATCCCCGAACCAGGACACCTTTCTTAGGGTGGTCTGGCTTAGGGGGTATGGAGAATACACAGGGCTTTTGGACAGCTCTGGGCATCCTGGAAGTAAAGGGAAAATAGCTAGAATTTGGGGGGCAGAGGTGGTTTTATGCTGGGGTTCAGGTCTGTGGGAAATGGCAGGATATGGTGCGGGGGAACACATAACTGAGGATAGTTATAAGGGAGGATAGTTTTCAGGGAGAAGGTGCTGCACTGCAGGGGAGAGGGTAAAATGGGGCTCAGCCAGGGCTACCTCCCTCCTCAGAACCCTCTAGATACAAAACTGTGCAGGGGAGATTCCCCAACACATGCTGGGGAAACCAGGACCCAGGTAGTACCTCCCCTCGCACCCCACCTCCACACGGCTTTGAGGAAAAGCTTGCAGAGATGAGCCAGCTGGAGACTCCAGCCAGTAGGAGTGGAAGCAGCCAAAGCAGGGACCTCTGGACGTTCAGAGAACTCACTGCAGCTCTGAGTGGACTTGCTCTGCCCTGCACTGCATGGCTGTTTGCTCCAGCCCTCATCTCTTTCACAGTCTCATCACCTCAGCTTCCCTCCAAACCTGCCCCCTTGCCCTCTTCTCCCCCACTGTGTCCCCCTCACCTGCCTTCTCTTCAATATCCCCTTTCCCTTTGCTCTCCTGTGCATTGAGCTGGTCCCCTCCTAACTAAGCCCACCCAGAAGAAAATTTGTGGCACTACTGGTAACGTGCTGTTTGCTGCCAGCACATTGTTCACTCTGCTGGTGTGTTCTACGCCTTCCCATGCCCTGGGTCTGTCTTGTCTAGTTAGATTGTAAGCTCTTTGGGACAGGGACCATGTTTGTGCAGTGCCTAGCACAATGGTCCCCCATTATTGGCTGGCCTTTAGGCACTGCTGTGATAAACATGATTAATAATAATAATATGAGGGAGTGGTGTAGGTGGCCATTCATAATCTCTTCCTCCCCATATTGCACCACATGTCTAGCTCATCCTGTGCTGTCTCCCCATCTTCTTTGATCCTGTTGTGATCCTGGGAACGGATCTGGAGACTGATCTGAATCATGGCAGCTTGGCCAGTACTTTTACGTTGCGTGCCTTGGCTGTGCAGAAGGAAAAGGTCTCTCTGTGGTTCATCTGGGATGAAAGAAGCAAGACTGGACTTGGATGTTCTCTTAAATCAGCCAGACGGGATCAAATCTAATGCCTGTTGTAACTCCACAATGGCCAGGGTGATGTGGCAGCTCACTCCAGCTACTAGTGCATCATTTACAAAGCCTAGGGAGAGATGTGAAATGACCAATAATCCCATAAGGTCTCCTAGGTAGGACACCCTCTTCTTTTCCTCCCACACCCCTTCTGCATTTTGCTGGTCTTTGCTGATAAGGTTCGTGTGTGTGTGTCGCAGAATCCTGGGCTTGGCCATCCAAGTTGGCAGACGGTTTGTGGCACGATAGAAGGGTGGGGGGCTAGGTCTCAGATGCGGATTTTGTAATGCTCACTACCAAGTGCAGGGCACTCAGTGCCAGTTGTGGAGTGTGTCTGTGTGACATTCACTATAGGCCTGTGGGGCTCTCAGTGACAGTGATGTGTAGGTGCGTGGGTATCACGCTTGCTGCAGAAGTGCAAGACACAGTCTCCACTGTGCACCTGTGTATGCATGTATTCTTGTATGTGTGTGCGATGCTCGCTCCACAAATGTGAGGCGCTCCGGCCTGGTTGTGTGTGTGTGTGTGTATCATGATCACTAGAGAAATTTGGTAATCTCAGCCCCGTAATCATTTTAGTAGCTCTATTCCGAACTCCTTGCTTTCTGTGGATATTTTGATGGCCCTGGAATGCCCACCGTACTCAGTGTCCTTTGTGCTGTCTCAAACATGAAGGCCAAACAAAACCATCAGACCCGCAAATAATCAGTTATCTTTAATGTTTAACTCCACCCTGATGATGTCTTTTGTGGGCTACACACTGTGGACAATGCTACCCTGTTTCTGACCTCGTCTTGATTCTCTATTCCTTGGTGCCATAAACGTGAAGCCCCACCCAGTCTGAGGCTGGTCCGGGTTGGTGATAGGTAGCTGTGCTAGCATGTGAAAGAAAGTAACCTTCATGTGCAGGAGGAAGGAGAGACTTCTGGATACTCATGACACTTCTTAAGATACTGTAATGCAATTGACCCAATCCCAGTAACTGGGGTGGAATTCCAGTGTCCCAGTTCTTGTCTCTGCCAGCAGATGTCCCTGTAAGGCAGTCATAGGGGGCAGGGTTCTGTAAGGAACTGAAACAAATGGTTTCCATGTGAAACTGTTGAGCCCTATCTAGGAGTTAGGTCTGGACTGTCCTGGCCACCCAAGGATTATCGGGGCTATAGGGGGGCCTCACACGGTATTTAAAGACTTTGACACAATTATCCTTAGTGTCCGCTACTAAAAGCATCCCAGAGTTGGAACAAGCCACCCCCGCAGGCTTCTGCAGCCCTTTAGACACGAGACAGATGGGAGACCCGCTCTTTGGGAACAGGCGGACTGTTCGGTGCTGTTCATCTGCAACAATGATGTTGCCTTCTACATCGACACAGACCCCAGCTGGGCTACCAAACTGGTGTCCATATCTGGTGCCAAGGGAGCCCACCAGCCTGTGGTTGCTATTGAAGACTTTGACATCCCCACACTCCTCACTCACAATGAACCCTCCCTCAGGTGCCAGGCAGACATAGCGGGGCCCACTCAGGTTGGAGACTGAGCGGGTACTCTCTATCTTGAAGGCGTGGTCCAGGGCAAAACTGTGGACTTTGCCTTGAGTGTAGTCTGCTACCAGGATCCTTCCATTTGAATCTACCCCAATGCCTCTGGGAGAATCAACCTTCACAATTTTGATCCATTCCCCCTTGGAGAATTTCGAGTGATGGTTGAAGATGCGGATGGTCCCACTCATCATGTCAGTTACAGCCACCCTCCCTGCCCGAGTCACGGTCACATCTTCTGGCAAAAAGGATTTATTTTCCCTGCCCGGTTCCACACATGACAAGGACTGCAGAGTCTGACCTGAGTGAGTGAGGATGTGGACCCAGGGTGCATTCTCACTAGTCACATAGATAAAGCCATTGGGTGAGCAATGGATTCCGTTTAGTCCCCCATAGCGGCAGCCGTCAGGGTTGGGGATCTGCTGAACCAGGTCATTTTGTCGGTGGTGGAGGAGGTTTTTTATGTTATCCAGGTCGTGGCAGATGACCTTGGCCTTCTCAGCCAGCTGGTGGACTTGATGTTCTGTCACCATGCCCATCTCACGATGGTGGCTCAGAAGGGGGCTGGCCTTCTGGAGTGTAGTGTCTGATTTCACTTGAAGCGTGTAAACTGTCTTCAGAAGTTTCTCCCTCTGCCGTATGGGCTCCAGAGTATAGTCCATGGCTAGTACCTCTTCCTAGTTAGAAAAAGTGACACAAGCATTACAATCCCCACTGAATGATATCATCTGTGGGCAGAGTCTGATCACAGACAAGCTATTGTAAATCCAGAATAGTACAATTGACTTCAGTGGACCCATGTATTTAAGACCAGATTTTGGCAGCCCCTTTATACAAATAGATATACAAGAAATAAAGACAAACAGGGATGGGGTTAGCCTTGCATAGCCTCTGCATCCAGGTCTCTGGTATTTCCTAAGAAACGGGGCCACATTCTCAGCTGGGGCAAACGGTCATAGATCCATTGCTGTCAGTGAAGATTACACTAGCTGAGGATCTGGCGCAGGGTTTTATAATGCACAGTGGTGTCAGCACAGGCTAACAGAGAGGATCCCTAGCTCTGCAGTCGGAGTGCTTTGTTTTAGCGGGCTGGCCCTTAACATTGCTTAAACTCTTTTTTTCTGTCACAACACTCAATATTTGCTTAAACCACTGGTCCCCAAACTGTGGGGTGCGCTGGAACGTTCCGGAGGGTGCACAGCAGGGTCCCCCAGCCCAGTTCCGCCCCCAGCCAGCTCTGCCTCTAGTCTAGCCCCAACTCTTCCCCAGTTCTGCCTCCAGCTCCACCTTCAACTCAAGCTCCTCTGCTGAGCCAGCTGTGCAGTAATGGAAGGGGGGGGCAGGAAAAGTTTGGGCACCACTGGCCTAAACTTAAGACTCAGGCAGCTTGTTCAGACGTGGGTTTGTGTTGTTTGCTCAACACTGGTTTTGCTTCAGATTCGGACACAGTCTGCAGCTTTGCCAAGTGTGAAAGAAATGTATCTTTACAGAGTTAGAAGGCATTGAAATAGCACACGGCATCACTGTACGACTTATCTGGCTACTGGCACTCCAGAATAAGTGCCTGGGTATTTATTTATAAATCAGATAGTCAAAGATACATAATGCTCTTGTAACTGGTGCTAACACAGTGGGGCATTCTCCAGGGAGCTCTTTGTCTGCTACTGCTGCCCTTAAACTACTGCAGCTGCTCCTTTAACTCAAGCAGCAGTGCCTCCTATTTTGGAATCCAGAGGTTCCACATTCATTTCCCCCAGACAGTTCAGCCAAAGATGTTGTTACAATTTTATTTGAACCTGTGATCAGACACAGGGCTTGGGCTGGGAATTTTCTCTCCCCGTCTCTTCAAAAACCAAGACAATTAGGAAATGAAATGAGCAAAGCTCAGGAAATTGAAGGTTACAGCCCCAGTCCTACCATGGGTTCCACACAGCCTGATCCCCTTGCAAGATCAGGACTGTGGTTCCCATAGTAACCTGAAGGGCTACATTACACAAACTCACTGTGTGACCATTTTACACAAGAGGAAACTGAGGCACCATGAAGCCAAGTGACTAGAGCTGAGTTAACAGCTCCTAGCGAAGAGTTTATCTGAGGGAAGTAGCTTTTTTAAAAGTTCCTGTATTTCCATGAACTGACTTTGATTTCTACACATTTATACTTTTTCAATGAACACTTTATGGGAACTCGTTTTAGCCGCCAGTGCTTTGGCTAGATCTTGTACTATGTGTTCTTTGTGGCATGTGATTGACCTGGTATCACATGCTTCTTGACTAGATGACTAAAACTTTCCAAACAAATGATAGAGGGGAGGGCTGCTGGTGCAAATATCCATCTCGAGGCATAATTTCCTTTATTCGCATGCAAATGTGGGAATGTTTGTGAAAACTAGGCATTTCCTAAACAGCCATGCAGACAAAAATCCCATTCATGCAACACTTTGTGAGAAAGCGAACCAAAAAACAGGCACTAAAACCGTCAAACCCAGCTGTTCTTTGGGGGTTGGAAATACAGCTTTGCCGTTTTCTTCCCCATCTTGGACCTTGCCTGCCCAGATCTCTCTCAGTGCCAATAATTTGATCACTAGATTTCAAAACACTTTGCAAAGGAGGTCGGGATCATGATCCCCATTTTGGGGACAGGGGAATGGAGACCCAGAGAAATAAAGTGACCAATCCTAGATCATCCAGCAGCAGAGCCAGCACTCTAAACTCTAAGCCACAGAGGAATCCACCCTCCCATAACAGTACAGCATAGGTTCATATAATGCCCGTATTTCTCTGAGACTGTCATGATAGTCAGAAATCACACCGGCAAAAGTATATAACAACAAAAACAAAACAAACAAACAAGAATTCTGTAGCACTTTAAAGATGAACAGACTTAATTTTTGCAGGCATAATTCTTTCGTGGACTTTAACCCACTTTGTCAGATGCCTTCTTGCTACAGGACTCTCATTGTTTTTGCTGTATACAGACTAACAGGCTACCTCTCTAGAGCTTTATAACAACAAGCGTTCTGTTTGTGTTGTCGGCGCTTGGTCACACATATTGAGACAACAACTTAGGTCTAAAGTTTCCAACTTGGTTATCTGAAATTGGGCAGCTGATTGCATAGCTGGACACCTGAAAAAGTGGCCTGATTTTCAGAAGCATCAAAATTCAGGCCACTAATTTTGAGGCCTAAATATGACTTAGGTGCCTGACTTCAGGTTCACAGGCTGGACAATAATGGCCTAAACAAAGGCACAAACACTCAGGCAAAGAAAAGCCGAGGGAAATAATTGCATTTACCTCTGGTCTGCCGTGTGCGTGGAGAGCTTTTCCCACCTGGATTTTTGCTGCTCCCTGGTTCTTCCCACCTCCCTGCAGTGGCGGGTCTCTTGGGGAAGAGCTGGGCTGTGAGCTGCTTTTGTTGTTAGCGACAGAGCTCGGCTCCACTCCCTGTGCCTGTGTCAATACGGCTGGGCTGCCAAACAGATGGAGGGCTGGGTCTCTGGAAGCAGAGCAGGTCTGTTGGAAACGCTCTGTGGGGTAGTAATGGGGACCACACTCCCAGGGAGCAGTGCTGGGATTGGAGGCAGGGAAGTAGGGATTGGTCCGTGACTAGTGTCTTCCCACTTTGCACACATTAATGAGTTTACTTTAGCAGCCCCGCTGCAAGGAAGGTCAGGGTTATCACCACCATGTTACAGAAGGGGAGACTGAGGCACAGGAGGTTAAAGGCCAAAAGGGAGAAGAGAGCATAGGGTGCTCAGTAACGGCACAGGGGTCTTACCTAGCTCTCAAGGGACTTCTGAGAAAGGGGAAGATCTGCCACGGCTGTGTAACCATGTTTCTTCCTGCTCCTTCTCATGTGGGGCAGGTTAGTCCTGGTAGACTGAGTACAGGGCTGGGAGTCAGGACTCCTGGGTCCTTTTATTTACTCTGCCGCTGACTCACTGTGTGACCTTGGGCCAGTCACATTCCATCCAGGGCCTTAGTTTCCCCATCTATAAAACGTGGATACTGATTCTTTCCCAGCTCTGTGAGGCACTTTGAGATCAATGAATGAGAAGCTGCTACGCATTATTATTGTCAAAGAAACAGCTTGGTGCCCCTCAGGTGCCCGGTCTGAGTAGCTATGGATGCCCTGCACTTGCTGGATGGCACTTGTATTAACAAGCTGGTCTGTTCTCCTCCACCCTCTCCAGCATGGTTCTGACTGATAAAGGCAGGATTTTGCTCTAACGCAAGTGACCTACCTAAGGTCTTGCGGTGGCCGAGACAGGAATAGAAGCCAGCTCTCCTTACGCCTGTGTTTATGCTGCAATGAGACTGTGCTTCTCCATGCCCAGCTGCTCTATGAACACCAGGTGTGCACCCTGTCTGGCATCATCGCTGCCCTTCTGTTTCCTGTCCCAGCTGGAAACTAGCAGGTCACAAATGGCCAAAATGAATCAGACTTCTAGGAATCTCTGCAATGGGAGGGGCTCAGGTTTGGTTCCAGGGAGATCTTTATTTTACCAGAACCATTACAGCCACCCTTAGCGAAAGTGGTGTACGTCTGCTCAGCTCAAGCAAAGAAAAGGCTCAGGGTTGTCATGAATCCATCCTGGTGACCGTCCCTGGACCCAGAAGAATCAGCTGGGTCCAATGTGAAATGTCTGGATCAGAATTTCCCCCAAAACCAGGGATTTTAGGACCTAGGAGTTTTAGCTCTCTATTGCAGAGCTGGGCTCAAGTTATGGTGTATGGATCTGGATCCGAATTTCCCCAAAGCCGAACCTGGGGGCGGGGTTGGTTCTCTCCCATGCTGAGTCCCATGGACTCAGTTTGGATCACAGGATAGAGCTGATGTTTGGTGGTGTTTGTATCAGGGGTTTCGTTCTGTCTGTTAGGGAAATGGCTGCAGCTGTGGAACTTGGATGGAGAAGAGGCTGGGGTGGGATCTGGGGTGTCTGGTTCAGTACAAACAAATGCAATGCATAACTCAACATGACAAGCAGCCGGGGCAGTCTCAGCTGGGCACTGGGAGGACTGTAGGAGGCTTCCTAAAAACCATCTCCCACGGCAACAGAGTTTGACCTTTTGTTGTGCTGTTGTTGGTTTGATAAACAAACACAGCCATTGGCCCTCGGGCTCCCTTTCACCTTTCGGGACTGTGGCCCTGTCACAAGCTGTTTGAGAGCCACCCCGAAAGCCCTGGAGACACCCCTGCCATGGCATGGCCCTGACACAGCTCAGCACCCAGTCCCACGCTGGCGCCAGGGGCTGCAGGGACACAAACGCCCCTTCTGTCATACCCCGGGTCCTGGGACGAACTGGATGCATGGCTCAGCTGGGGGGTTGGACTGGGCTGCAGGGGAGAGATCCAGGCGCCCAGTTCAGGCTTGCCATAAGGCGGTCCAGCTCTCATTGATTCCAGTGACGTGACCCCATTGAGCTAGCCTCAGCTGATTTGTATGAATGGAGGTAACTTCTCCCATAGCTCAATTGCCTCCACCAGTATTAGGAGCTCTCTGCGGGTTCACGCAAGTTCTAAGGGGATCCCCACTTACATTCCAGTCTCTGCAGTGGCTGAGGGCACAATGGCTTTGGAGGAGCGAGCATGTCCAATCCGGGGTCTGGGAATTCCCTCTGGAATACCAGCAGCCCCAGGGAGACTGGGCAGTAAGGCCAAGAGACCGCACACTTCAAATGGAGCAGAGAAGCAGATGACAGGGGTGCCAGTGCGGACCCACATGGAGGTAGCAGACCCACACCGCAGCCACTCAAGAGGTGCTTCCCCTAACATGTGCCCCTCCTGAGAAGAGGTGAATCTCTCATTCAGCTCTTGCCTCAGTACCTGGGGACCTGTCTACAAGCTGTAGCTCAACTAGAGGTTAAGGGTTTGATGCAGGAATTACTGGGCAAGGCCCTATGGCCCATCCCATGTAAGAGGTCAGGCCACGTGATTCCCCAGTCCCTTCTGGTCCTAGGAATCCCATCCATGCAGTTTTTGCTGAGACAGTGGGCTTAGGGCAGGGGGGACTCCTGTGCAGAGGATTAACTTTGCTGAAGCGGTAATGTTTTATTCCTCCTGGTGGAACGGTCAGTTACAATCATTCAGCAATAGGCTGCCTCAGGGATCTAGTCATAGGCTGAGGAAGGTGCCTCCTGCCCATACCACAGAAGGCATTTGGGCACCTGTATATATGGGGGTAAATTCCTTCCTGCCCCCTGCTCACGATCAGCTAATTTCCTGAAGCATGAGGTTTGATTACCTTGTTTTAGCCTGATCACAAAGTTTCCAGGCCTTTAAAAAGATCCAGCCACTGTATGTGACTGTATAGATCTTGCCTAGGCCTCGAAAGAACACTCACCTGTGCATTAAATTCTGTTTTTAAGCTCTGACTGAGATAGTTTCAGGAAAATCCCCCTTTGAGGACATACTCTCCCTGCCTATTGCAAATGGAGACAGAGAGCCCCCTCTCTTCCTTAGGACAACCATGGTGGATTTTGAAGCTGGAGGGTCACAGCCCTGCACAGGTCTCTGGAAGCATCACTGCCCTTTCCTCACTGCCCCTGTGAGGCTCTGTCCTAATTTTGATGGTGGAGTAATGACCGCTGCTTTGTGGAAAAAGCCAAAGAAATATCCCGTATTTTCTCCACACCCCCAGCCTCTCCCCATGGGGACGCAGGAGAGTCAGCAAAGGACTGGTTGCCTATACAGCCAAGGACACAAAGATAGCTGCAGTCCTGGCAGATTTCCTCAACCCTGCGATTTAGGCATCTCCATTCCTGGAAACCTAAGCAACAACTTTAGGGCTCCTGAAAAGGCGCAGCCTGTTTGTCAGTATAATATATATATATATACACTGCCACGCAAACACCAGCGCTGCTTCCGCCCTTCCCACTCAGCCTGGGTGGGAGACTGCAGTTTCCGCATCTGGTCACCAGGAGGCCCAGTCTATCTAAATAACTGGGGGAGAAAAATAATTGAAAGTAGTTAAAAACCAGTGTGTGTCTGAGAGATGGCGTTTACCAGACTGTACATCTTAAAATAATAACTGAAGTCCAAAGCAGTTTAAAGTACGAACAGAGGCAGAGGGATGCAGAATTAACCCTTTCTGAATGTCTGCTTCAACGTCGTCTCCACCTGTGGCTTCCCTAAATTCTTCCCTTCAGTTTCACTTTGATACAGAATCTTCACTTCCTGTCCCAAATCATTGGGCTGTGTTGCTTTGTGATGTTAAACAGCTGCTAAATTTCACACCAAAGAAGGCTACATTTCAGTGCTAGGTGAAGCCATCCGTGTGTATAGTTTGTATGATAGTTTGTTGAGTGCTTTGGGATTCTTTGGAACCTATAAAAATGCAAGATCTATCTATCTATCTATCTAGCTTTAGTTTGCAGTGTTGTTGTAGTTGGTCCCAGGATACTAGAGAGAAAGGTGGGGGAGATAATATCTTTTACTGGAGCAACTTCTGTTGGTGAAAGAGGCAAGCTCTCAAGTGTATATAAAGCAGAAGTTGCTCCGATAAAAGATAATACTTTGGATCAACCACCTTGTTTATCTAATCTTTGGTATTTACAGCCTCTCATTTCCATACTGCCTAAGCTTCATTCTCTGATCACACATCTCTTTATATTGCTATGCCAATATTACCTTCACTGCATCGCTAGCGACTGTTGTAGTTAAAGTGGCAGCAGCATTTCCAGGCCAACTCCCTGTTTTCAATCATTCATGACTTTTACCTGTGTAACCCTTCTGCAAGACAGAGTCAGCAGCAGCAAGGGCCAGGTTCCCTATCTAGGGGTCCTTGGCAATGATACAACACCAAACTGGCTTGAGCCCCCACCCAGTGCCCTGGGAAATCACCCATTATCCCCTGGGTGCCCCAAAGGGCAATACTTCCCCTCTCGCAAACACAGAGTCTGAGTGTAGCAAGTAAACCTTGTAATAACAGAAGGGAAGTAACACAGCACTGGTTTGGGAAACAGTGCAAACAGAATTCATGAACTCAATGAGCCAAACCCATCCCAAAGTATAGGGCGTGTCCTTCGCCTCCCCCTTCGTGCTTTCCCCTGCACTGACCATCGTACTTGCAATGTCCACCTCTCGGTTGACGCTCAGCCAGTCCCCTTCTGCAAGCTCCTGCCAGGCTTGACCAGGCCTCCTCTGCTGCTGCCTCCCGCCACCTCCGGGCCTCACCAAGTCCCCGCTGCTGGCTCCCGCTTTCTGCTGGTGTCAGCCGCTCCTGGCTCCAGCTGTCTGCTGGAATCCTCTGTCTACAGATGCCAACCCATCCTGGCGCCTGCAGGTGCTGACTGCTCCTGGCTCCCGCCATCTGCTGGTGCCGACTGATCCCACCATCCGCTGGCATTGACCGCTGCTGCTCCCGCCATCTGCTGGTGCCGACCAATTCCACCATCTCAGGTGCTGCCCACTGCTGGTACCTCTCTAGTGGTTGTCAGTCAAGGTTTCCCAGTCTGTCTAGAAATTCAGCTCTTAGTGAATTTCAGCTCATGGGAAAACCTTCTGTTGACACAGTAGTAACATCCCTCCTTTTAACAAACAAAAGACTTGTAGATAAATCATCAGTTCCACCATTTAACAGCAGGAGGAGATCATCAACCCATGTCTGAGGATAGTCTTTTGTCAGAACCAGTGCAATTTCAATTTCAATAGAGAACTCCTGCCCCCCTCCCAATTGGGAAACATCCATCCGCCACTCTTTTTGGGCTCTGTTTGGGTGAGAGTGAATTTTTTATCAGAACAGGCTAAACACAGATCTGCTGCCATTTGTTCATATAATCGAAGGACAACATTTCATTACCCCTGCAGTTAACATAAAAGTGACGTGTAACACAATACCAGACACACTGACCATTTCCCATCATGTTCAACACCTAGTGTGCTTATGCAATATGCTGAGCACTTGATTGTACTCATGCAAATACAAAGCCCATGCAAATGACATGCACCCCTTTCAGCTGCTGAGCAGGGAGAGTGCCATTTGGACACTCAGACCTTGCTTACACCTATTAGATTGAAATTTTCCATGCTTGGCCATTGTGTAAAGGTGAATTTTGGGAGGGGAAATCTTAGCCACAAAGGTCTCGCCATTTGTGAGTAGGAGGTGAGTGAAAAATATATAAGCTTTCTAAATCATAGACAAAAAATTTCTGATGTTTCTTTAACAGTTCTGTAGCCCAAATGACTGGGGTTAGAAAGCTGAAATGTGGCACTTCCAAACTATGATGGCAAAACTGAGAGTGGCAGCCATTCTCTCTGTGTAGTGACAGCACAAGATAGATTCTGGATGCTAGTTTGCACTTTTTAGTCCTCTGTAGCTCTTCAGTTTCCTGTAAGGCAGGACCAGGCTGATGCATGGCTTACTTCCTGATTGCTGTGTGCTTTTCTGCATTGCGAGCATAAGGGGGTGTTGTTGCAAAGGTGGATTTGAAGGGATTTTTGAACCCTAATAGCACTGGCTTAATGAGTCCTGGACACTGCATTCTCTCTCCTGGTTTCCCTATAGCAGTTTTACCCAGCTGTAAGGAAGCAGTTTGCTTTGATTTGAGTGGTAATTTGGCTTGTAAGATCATAACATCTGGGTCTTTTTTTTCCTGAGACACATAATGGATCAAATGTCCCATATAAGTAAGTGTCTTTAAATTTAGGCACAACTTTGAATACCTAAATTCTGTGATAGCTAAAATATGTGGACACCCAAAATTGAGAGCTGAATGGAGGCCACTTTGGAAATTTGGCCCTAAGAAATTAACTCCATGTGACCACGGACCCAATAACATACAAGCGAGGTCTATTTAGAAAGACTAGACACGCACAAATCCATGGGGTCAGATGCAATGCACCCGAGGGTGCTGAGGGAGTTAGCTGATGTGATTTCAGAGCCAATGACTATTATCTTTGAAAGCTCGTGGCAACTGGGGGAGGTCCCTGATGATTGGAAAAAAGCAAATATAGCGCCCATCTTCAAGAAAGGGAAGAAAGAGGATCCAGGGAACTATAGGCTGGTCAGCCTCACCTCAATCCCTGGAAAAATCATGGAGCAGGTCCTCAAGGAATCCATTTTAAGGCACTTAAAAGAGAGGAAGGTGATCAGGAGCAGTCAGCATGGATTCACCAAGGGCAAGTCATGCCTGACCAACCTGATTGCTTTCTATGAAGAGGCGACTGGTTCTGTGGATGTGAGGAAAGCGGTGGACGTTATATACCTTGACTTTAGCAGAGCTTTTGATACTGTCTCCCACAATATTCTTATCAGCAAGTTAAAAAAATATGGGTTGGATGAATGGACTATAAAATGGATAGAGAACTGGCTAGAGCAAAGGGCTTGACAAGTAGTGATCAATGGTTCCATGTGTAGCTGGCAGCCGGTCACAAGTGGAGTGCCCCAGGGGTTGGTCCTGGGGCCGGTTTTGTTCAACATCTTCATTAATGATCTGGAGGATGGGGTAGATTGCACCCTCAGCAAGTCTGCAGATGACACTAAGCTAGGGGGAGTGGTAGATACCCTGGAAGGGAGGGATAGGATACAGAAGGACCTAAGCAAATTGGAGGATTGGGCCAAAAGAAATCTGATGAGGTTCAACAAGGACAAGTGCAAAGTCCTGCACTTAGGATGGAAGAATCCCATTGTAAACGTCCGCACCTGTCCAGGTGCGCAGCGTCCGGTTAATTTGGGGAAAAACTTAGCTCCTCCATGCGTTATCACGGAGTCTGGAGTCTATTGGTCGCTGCCCCTGGCAGGACGGGCAAGCGAGCAGTCCACTTGCCCCGGCCCCTAGCAGGGCGGGCAGGCAAGCAGTTTTATCGCCCCGGCCCTTGGCAGGGCGGGCAAGTCAGCAATCTATTGCCCCGGCCCCTAGCAGGGCGGGCAGGCAAGCAGTTTTAGGTCGGGTCTCGGGGTACTCTGGCAAGTCTAGGGACGGGAAAGGGGTGGGGGAGGGGGACGCAGGCCCACCCGACTCCACTGCATCCCAGCCCAGGGCCCTACCAGTGACACGAGACAACCGCCACTGGGTCAGCGGGGATCCGGCCGCAACACGCTGACATGGGATTGGCCCCTATCTCGGCCACAAGCTGTGGCCTCCCTGGGCCACTTCCTCCCACCCAGCCCCGGAGTACCTGGGCCCACGTCTTACTCCCTGGGGCAGGGGTTGGGGAGGTGAGCGGCAGTCCGGTCAAGCCTTCCCCGTCGGCAGGCGGTAGGTCTGGCCACTCCTCGCGGTCGTCGTCCAGGGGTAGCTCCTCCAAGTCGCAGGGCCCAGGGGTCTCCTGGAGACGGTCGGGCTCTCGCCACGCTGCAGAGGGGTCGTCGGCATCCGGCAATTCCTCAAGGTCGGGTCCGGCCTCCTGAGGTCCCTCTCTCTCTCGGGGCCACGGGTCCAGCGCCCAGCCGCGGGGACTGGGCAGGCTGCCCCCCTCTAGGGGCCAGGGTGCCCCCCTCGGCCTGCCTAGGCCCGGTGACCCTAGTGGGTCCTGGGGCTCCGTTCGCTCCCCCCAGTCGTCTATGTCCGGCGGGTTGGGTCTCTCCCACCCGTGCCCGTCGGTCGGGGTTTGGTCTGGCCGGCCCGCTGGCTCGGGGTCAGGCCCAGGCTGCTGCCTCCAGCGAGGCACGTCTGACTCGGTCGGCAGCTTGTCTCTGACTGAGCTGCCTGCCGGGTCTTTTATACTTCCCCCCAGGCTCCTGGCCCCGCCCCTCTGCTTCCGGGTGGCTTGGCTTGCAGGGCCGGGTTCTGTCCACTGGGGGCCCGGGGAGCGCTCCTCCGACCCCGGCTCGGAGCGCGGCCCCAGTGGCTTGCTACACCCATGTACAGCTACAGACTGGGGACCGACGAGCTAGGCAGCAGTTCTGCAGAAAAGGAGCTGGGGGTTACAGTGGATAAGAAGCTGGATATGAGTCAGCAGTGTGCCCTGGTTGCCAAGAAGGCTAATGGCATATTGGGTTGCATTAGTAAAAGCATTGCCAGCAGATCACGGGAAGTGATTATTGCCCTCTATTGGGCATTGGTGAGGCCACATTTGGAGTATTGTGTCCAGTTTTGGGCACAAAAAGGATGTGGACAAGTTGGAAAGAGTCCAGCAGAGGGCAACAAAAATGATTAGGGAGATGGAGCACAAGACTTATGAGGGGAGGCTGAAAGAAGTAGTTTAGTCTGTTTAGTCTGAAGAAGAGAAGAATGAGGGGGGATTTGGTAGCAACCTTTAACTACCTGAAAGGGGATTCCAGGGAGGATGGAGCTAGGCTGTTCTCAGTGGTGGCAGATGACAGAACAAGGAACAACTGTCTCAAGTTGCAGTGGGGGAAGTCTAGGTTGGACATTAGGAAAAAGTTTTTCACTAAGAGAGTGGTGAAGCATTGGAATGGGTTACCTAGGGAGCTGGTCGCATCTCTATCTTTAGAGGTTTTTAAGCTGAGTCTTGACAAAACCCTCGCCAGGATGATTTAGCTGAGGATAGTCCTGCTTTGAGCAGGGGGTTGGACTAGATACCCCCTGAGGTCCCTTCCAACTCTAATATTCTAGGATTCTATGAGTTGGTTAGTCTAGTTTTCAGATGACCCTGGCATCTAGGTGAGGCATGGAATTGGGGCTCTCTCCAGGGTCATAGATTCATGCATTCCAAGGCCAAGAAGGGACCATTGTGATCATCTGGCTTGACCTCCTATGTCACACAGCCCATATGGCTTCCTAACTTAATTCCTGTTTGAAGTATTTGAAGCAGATATCTTGGGGATCTGTCCTAGATATACTTCCTGGACTGTGTGATTGCTTTTCAGTGCACTTGTGTAGCAGGAGGCTAATAACCATCTGTGGTCACCCCACATCCCCATATAGCTTGTACCTTCAACAGTTAAAACTGATGCTTCCTTTCCTGTCGTCCGTTCTATGAACAGACTGCAGATCTTGACACTAATACCCACCGGTGCTGAATCTCCTTTCACACAGTCTGGTATAAATCCGAAGGGACTCCAAAACAAGTCAGTATGAGATCGGAAAAAGACCTGCGGTCCTGAACTGCTTTTTACATACCCCAAAGTCTTACCCATTTTTTCCTAGTTTCCATCTAGACAAGAACTCTCTGGATTGCACCAAGTGCAAAAAGAGAGATGAAGTAGGAGGTGATCAAACATTACAGTCAGATGTTCAGCTGTGATTTTTCCTGGCCTTGCTCTAAGCTGGAGAGCTGTGATACTGAAAGGAAACATGCTTTCTGTTGTGCTCTGCAAACCTCAGGGAATGTCAGTTTCAGATAGAACCAGGAAACCTTGTTCTCACTCTTACTGGCTTTGCAAACAGTTTCTTTCAAGTCGTTAACCCTTCCTGCTTCTCTAACAGTCCTTTGCCTCAACTCCAAAGCTAGGATGTTTCTAGCTTGGGGAATATCCCAGGAGATTATCCACACATAGACATATGAGAGCAGGTGAAAGGAAACAGTCAATCCGAACAACAGGGGTTTGGAAAAACACATGCCAGGGATATGTTACATACCTCAATTGCAGGAGTTGTGTCTGATTTTCCATTACTTATCAAGCAGTGATGTTGCTATGTAACAGCAATTATAATCTGATCCTCCTATCAGCCTATGTATGTATTTGTGTTATTTGGGTTTAACCAAGCACGTGGATTAGGGTTGTCACTTTCTGTAAATCCAACTCACACATCACAATTTTGTGACTGAAACTAGACAAAATTTTTGGGCTGAACCTTTTTTCTGGCAAAAAATGCGGATTCGGTAACATCAAAATGTTTCACGAATTCATGTCTTTCACTGAATTGCTTCAGCTGAAAAAAGAAAGAAAAAAATACTTTTGAAAAAAGTGAACATTTTTCAATATTTTGATTTGAAATAGCTTTTTGTTTTTAAATTTTTTAATTTTATATTTTTTTTAAAATAAGAAGCTTTGGAAAATGGTTGAAATGGTTGAAATCTAAGCAAAAGGTTTCATTTGACCAATGAATTTGGCTTTGACTTTTCAACTGGCTGAAAATTTTGAAAAATTTCATTTTTGGGTTGACCCGAAACAAATTTTTTCCCTATTTTTCAGAATTGCCATCAAAATAAAAAATCAGTTAGTAACACAGTTCTGGTTGTGATGTTGCAATGCTGTGTTGTCTTGTCACAATGCAGCCTGATAATGTGGCATCTAGATATCACACTGTCACATCAAGATGTCAAACTGCTGAGAGGTGGTACCCCAGCATGTGGGCCAATGAACATACTGCTAGCAGGACGATTCCAACAGTAACCTAGCAAATCTGATATGAATGGTAGGTACCACTCAGGTTGGGACGGAGAGGGGGAGCCCATGCTATAACCCAGGATATGATGCCATGGTGAATTGAGACACTCCTAGTACCATGACCCTTAAGTAGAAGTGTGTGACAAGTCCCCTGCCTGGTCTATCATGACATGTGCAATGGTGCTTGGAGCCCTGAGACATTTACCTGTTCATGACACAGCTCCTCTGGAACAGGTCTTCTCAGCCCAGGGCTCAGGGCCCAAAACTGGGTGACCAGAATGTTTCCAAGGATCGTGTGGTGGCTCTTGTCCCACGGGGATGGCTGGGCTCACCTTCCTGTGCCAGGCACTGCAACCTCTGGGGTCCCAGCCCCACTCAGGTATGGCCCAGCCCTCGTGATGCTAGGGGTCCGGGTAGACTAAACTTATGTGAGTGGCCCTGCCACCCCGTGAGCCAGGTCACAACTCCACTCCTGCAGATTTGGTCCAGTCGGGGGCGAGGCCAAACCTGAGCTGCACTGCAACCCTACAGGTAGCAACGCCTGGAACAGAGACCCAAGCCAGCTAGCCCCATAGCACGGAGCTGCAGGAGCCGCCTCCGTGGGTCGAGTGCCAGACAGGACCCAACCCCTCCAGTGGGGCAGGATCCGAGTGAAACCACCCCAGGCCTCCACACACAGACTATTGACTGGGTTAAACATTTGCAAATGGGTTCTGTGCCCAAAAAGGTTGAGACCCATTGCTCTGGAAGACTGCAAACTTCCACATGCCATTGACCTATGCACAGCCCATGCCCACGGCCCATCACCTCATTGTCCCACCTTTGGCAGAGAGATCTTTACTCTAGCCAGCAAGTGCTTTCCCCAGAGAGGACTCAGAACCCAGTTCTGAAAAAGAGTTTGTTTGTTTTTTACAGAGAGGAAAGAAGAGAAAAGGCATGCTGGCAAATGCATGAGAACAGGCACTGGGAAACGTTCCCTGTAGGGGCTCTAGAGTTCTGTCACACAGGAGAGAAGTTCAGAGAAACAGAAATTATCTCACAGCTTTCAGCATGGCTAAGTTGTTCTTGCCTGACTCAAAGAGCTTTTTCCGCTGCCTGCCGCTGTGCATGGTGTGACTTCACCCCTCGGGGGAGTCTGTGACCTCTCCCCAGTTCTGTACTGGAGATAGCACGCTGATTCCCACGGGCTGCCAGAGGAGAATTGTGTGGCTGAAGCACAGGTCTGCGAGTCAGGGGACTTCCTGGTTCTGCCATTGATGTCCTGAGAACAGAGCGTATCCTGGCTTCACCTGTGGGGGTGCAAGGTGGGCACAAGGAGCCCTTTCCTGGTGGGACAGTCTGTGCTCGTGTTCCTTTAACAAGCCTAAAAAAGACCCACCTGGGATCCTCCTTCCCCAACTGAAGGTCCGTCCCAATCTTTCCTGAAGTTCCCAGATCTCCCTTTCTCCAGCCGCCAGGTCCCCTGGACATTGCCTCTACCTGGCTCCCATCTCCACACTGTTGGTCCTTCTCCCAGATGTGTGCTCTCATCCACTGCCCAACTGCAATCCATCCCATCCCTTTGCCAGTGTCCTCCACTCCACACCACTCCCCAAGCCCTTAGATAGCTGTTCCTATGTGACCCACCTCGCTGCTGTCTCCTTGGGTTGCAGACAGGGAGTGTGTGGGCAAGGTAAGGAGCTAAGAGCGTGGCCAATGCCAAGTGTTCAAAAATCAAGAGACTGGCTTAAAAATGGTGAGATTATTAAAAAAATCTATACCATTGGCATTCTTTTCCTCTGCTGCTAGGTGTCAGCCCTTTCGGTCATGCCCAGGCCATGTTTTCCAGCTTTTCCCAATAATCACGAGGGCTAGAAAAGAAAGTTGAGATTCTCACATAGTCACCTGGCTCCAGGAACGAGGGCTGTAAGTTAAACCCCAAATATCGCAAGACCCATGAAAAGATCATGAGAGCTGGCACTGCTGAGCTAACGTTGTGGGAATGGGAGAGTTTCTGGCCATGGGGGCAGGCTTGCCTCCACACAGGAGAATCTCCCCGTGTGGTTGCTCCAGCTCCTTTGCTTATGGCTAGACTTAGTGCCCCTGAGTCACACCATCCCCCCAGCCCGCAAAACAGCCTGG
This sequence comes from Mesoclemmys tuberculata, assembly GCA_007922155.1. NCBI lineage: Eukaryota > Metazoa > Chordata > Testudines > Chelidae > Mesoclemmys > Mesoclemmys tuberculata. Next base: position 57,431 of record ML675754.1, read on the forward strand.
CTCAGCCTCCCCCACCTAAATGGTGGCCAGGGATCAAAGGGTTAACTCTCCCTGGCTTTTCCCTTCCACGGAAGCTTTTCCTTTCCATCATTTCTAACTCTGGCCATTTGGTGCATGCTGACTTTTTCCCCATTGTGTTTCTAGTGGGCCAAAAGCTATTGGGGTTCTTGTCTATGTAACCGAGCGGGGAGTGAGTCTTACAGGGCCCCCTCCTGGCTGATCCATAGAAGATATGAGTTGTTACAGCCCACAATTACAGCGGAACAGCTCTTTGGCTTAAGCTAGCACAGCCTATGCTTTTTAGCTCCAAACGTTTCTTGTTCAGTCCCTGACGCGTCAGTCAAGATGGCGCCCATCACACAGGACAGGGCTGAAATAGCTTACATCCTCAGTGGTCAGCACAGACAGGACTTGTCATACACTTCTACTTCGCTGCAGTAACCAGCCTCACTGCAATGCCAGCACAGTGTTGGTTGAATCCTAGGACGGGGCACACACAGTTTGATTTTTGGTAGGCCCTCACAAAATGGTGGCTGAGAACAAAGTGGTGGTTTTTACATTTCGGTCTGGATGGCCAATTTACATACAGAAAGGGGTTCGCTTCTGGATTCTAGCTACTGGAAAGCGTTGAAGGTGAATTTTTGGCTTCACCTAACAGTGCCCCTTTCAATCTTGACTGCACATCACTCAGAAAAGGAGAATGTTCCACCAGCTATTTTCCAAATCAGGCCCATCCAGCCTTTCATCCACGAACAGTGGAGGAAACAAGATGAGTTTCCCAGCTCCGACGCCTTCTGACTGTATCATTGGCTGAGGCTTCCACATCAGAGGTCTATGGCTCCACTAGGGCGGAGGGAGAAAAGGGGTACACTATGAGAGTAACAGGACCATATTTTGCTCTCACCTTGTGTGTTCATTATGGTACAGTTTTCAATGACGTGACCACAGGCTAATTTTCTCACAGGACCCCTACCTCATTCAGTAAAGGATCTCTGAGTTGACTCTAGCTCTCTAGCTGTGTCTAGACCAGGGGTTAGGCTGATCTGTGAAATTGTTCACAGCCCTGAGCAACATAGCTAAGTTGATTTAATTTTTAAAAGCAGATCAGGCCTTAGTACCTCAGCTGTATGAGCTGCATTCCCTGCTCTGGGAGGCTGGTTCTCCAAAGGCTCCCATCTTGTCTCTGCACATGCCGTGCAAACAGCTCTGTTGTACTGCACATCTCTTCTGGCAGGGTTGCTCAACACGTCTTCATGGCCCTCAAGGCATTTTACCCTATAGCTTGCTTCCCTCTTCACACCCATAGTCCTCTCTCTCCAGAGAACCTTAGGGATATACCTTTCTAAGCCTCCCTCTCAAGCTTTCAGAGTGGCTGTAGTTGGCAATCCAAGGACAGCAGGTAAAATGTGGGGGGGGGGACTGAAACGGAGGCAGCCACCCTCCTCTATGCTGGAGTACCACAGACTGCCTGTGTCAGAGCAGGAGCCTCATTGACTGGCAGGGCAACCAACTGCAGGCCTCGGAGACTCCGCACGTGGCGGGGGGGCCACCCTGGTGTGAGCTGACCCTGGACAGACACGGTGTCTGGAAGGAGGACAAATAGCAGCAAATCTCTCCAGCCACCAGTGCTGGGACACTAGATGGGGAGGGCTCTGAGTCACTACAGAGAATTCTTTCCCAGGCTGGTGGGTCTTGCCCACATGCTTAGAGTCTAACTGATCGCCAGATTCGGGTGAGAAAGTCCAGGTCAGATTAGCAGAGACCCAGAAAGCCCAGGCCAGATTGGCAGAGACCCTAGGATTTTCACCTTCCTCTGCAGTGTGGGGCATGGGTCACTTGCAGTTTTTAACTGGTGTAAATGGTGGATTCTTTGTAATTTTTAAGACTTTAAGCCCTGATTTGAGGACTTCAGTACCTCAGCCAGAGGTTCGGGGTCTAATACAGGAGTGGGTGGGTGTTCTGTGGCCTGCAAAGTGCAGGAAGCAAGGCTAGATGTTTATGATGGTATCTTCGGGCCTTAAAGTCTATGAGTCCACAGAACGGACACACCAAGGGCAGAGTTAAGGTTGTGCATGAACCTCACATTTCCTACTTTTCTAGTGCCCAACTTTGCAAACTAACAATGTTCTTGTAAGGCAATGTTAGCTGTTGCGTAACTCACACTGACTGCACACTCATAGACTCATAGACTCATAGGTCAGAAGGGACCAATAT
>ML675754.1:60044-168318 GCA_007922155.1 Mesoclemmys tuberculata
GTGTCAAGATCAGTTATAAAAAGGTTAAATAAGGTCGGTCCAAGATACTGCCTTTTATTTTCAACTCCCGTAACACCGATGGGGGGAATGGGCTTTGGAGCTATGGAAACATGAGAAAAAAGCACAAGGCGGGGGGATTCTGGGGTGGGTTTGATGGCTTTCCTATTCCTGGGTTATTTCCACACACACGCAGCCACAAATGAGCCACCTCATACGAGGTACCAACAACCCCGGCATAGGGAGGCAGTATGGCCTAGTGGATAGAACATCACCCTAGGATTTGGGAGACTGGAATTCTACTTCTGAATCAGTTGCTGGGTGACCTTGGGCAAGTCACGTTACTGCCCTGTACCTCAGTTTTCCCCATCTGTAAAATGGGTATAATGACATTGGTCTCCTTCGTAAAGCACCCTGAGGTCTACTGATAGGAGAGATTATGTAAGAGCTAAATTTTATGCTCCTCCCCACACTGAGCCATTCATTCAGGCTATAAAGCATTACATCTGTTCAGCAGGCACCAACCCCCCTCCACTCCTGACCAGAAGCCAAGAAATCCAGTGTTAAAACTACTAGTGTCTCTGTTGGATGCTTTGAAGGCGTTTTGCCCTACATCGTTTAGAAAACCATAAAAGCCGTGAGGCTCTGCTAAACATGGGCTCCCAGCTTTGGGCAAATCAGTCAGGCATCTTATCTTTGATGTGACTCTGTGTTACCTCCAACCCATGGGGCATGTTCCTCTTGGATGGAACTCGGTGACCTCTGTGGGCTTATGCTGGGGGGAACTTGGCCCCATTTGCTCTACCCTGCATGCAGGGTTTGGGGATTCTCAGCCACTCTGCTTGGCAGTCGGCGGTGTGGGAAAATGAAACAGGAGGACCCGGGGCTCCAGTCATCTGTGACCAACCCAGATGCCTATCAGGCAGGCTGGCCATAAAGCAGGAGTAATGGCCGGCTGTCAGATGCCTTTAGGTTGACCAAATAGCCGTGTAATGTGGCCTGCACTGGAGTGAGCCGGGCACCCCGGGGGTCAGATCACAGCCGGGATAAGCCTTCTGAGCAGTTCAACTCCCATCCAATTATTTAAACACAAAAGTAAACACTTTCACCTCTTGAACTGGAATGTTGCTGCGGCTCTGCAGCGGCCCAGCTGCCCCTGCCCCTTGCTTTCAATTTCTTTGGAGCGCCAGTATTATTCCCATTTGCTCCAGTGCTTAGAGCAGCACATGGGGTAGGAGGCAGGACCCTGCGGCCTCTGCTCTGGATCTTGCTATTGACTCAGCCTGTGACCTTAGGCTAGTCGCTTCACCTCTGCGTGCCTCATTCGGTCCTGAGCTGGGGACAAGGCTGAGCGCCCCACCTTGCGCAGAGCTGATTGATCCTTGGGTGGAAAGGGTGGGAGGAGGGCAAAGATTCAGATTCCAAAGCACTTCCTGGTTCACGTGGTGTATTTTCCTCTGTGCTTCTACTAGCAGAGCCAGCTCATGTTGCAGAGTAGCTTGTAGGACTGGAGTCACTTGTGCCTGAAAATTATACCTCCAGCTGCAGTGTAAACATACCCACTGCCTTCTGTGTTTCAGAACCCACCAGCTGTTTGCCAGAGCAGCAGTGTGTCTCTGGAGCAAGGCCTTGCATGTTGTGTATATTCACTTAACACCATTTTGGACCCCTGTGCCCATGTGATCCCTTCAGGATATATTTGTTGTGTAAACAGCAAAAGATGTCATGGGGTTTGGAGGAATCATGGAGAGATGTTGATATCCCAAAACTCAGACTGGGAAATGTGGGACGTGTGGAGTTGGGATCAGATAATGGCGTCTGCAGCACCACATACAGACCCCCATGCGGAATGAGGAAGTGGACTAGGGAGGGTTGACTCAGCAACATGAACTACACGTATATGTCGCTTTATAAGGGAATGGCATAGGTTTAAGCCATATCCTATGGGGATACGACAAGGGTGATGTAAGGCACCAGTGCATGGTCATCAAGTGCTCGGCGATGTGTAAGCCTCTGGTTGGCCAGATGCCAAGGGTCACCTTAAAAGGTTATGCAGCAAATGCTAGCCAATGGGTCACCCTGAAAGGCTATGCAGCAAATGCTAGCCAATGGTCACCAAGACATAGCAAACTGTTGCATGTGGAAAACTATAAAACCAAGCTGCCAAGTAGCAGCAGCCAGAGAGGAAAAGGAATTGCCTAACACCCAGAGTCTTGAGCGTGTTAGATTCAGTGGGCTGACGCATTCTTACTAGCTTGCTTCGCAATGGCCTGATCACCCGAAGCGACTCTCTCCCGTCTGCAGAATCTAAGCAAGCGGTCGTTTAAGTTTGGCCAAGATGATTTGTTATTACCTAAGCTTAGTGAGTATGAATTAACTGTTTATTGTTGTCTGTCTTGTAAACTTTCTAGAGGAACTCCATAAATGGGCACCCTAGTGTCACAAAAGTGACAGCCGTGCGTTGATCCCTTGAGATCATTAATGCAAAAGTCTTGGGTGGTGCATTTTGTCCTTCCCGCACGGAGTTCCTCCTCCTTTACTATCAGTTGTTAAAAGTAAAGAATTTATTGATTAAGAGAAATAAAGTCTCGCTGCTGTCTCTTTGACCCCTCCGTATCGTATAATTAGAACCTTATTCGGTACCTATTGGTTCCGTCTCAACAGGACGGAGACAGGACGCCACACTGGGCTGTGGCCTTTGGGTGTCTTTGAAGATGCTAGTAGGACCTGATGGCTTGACATTTATATTTGCCACATATGTTGGCCCACAATAGTGTGATGTTGCAATGGTGCATCAAAACATCACAACACAATGGTGTTTGATGCACTGTAGGTTGGGCTTGCAGACAACAAAATCAGGGTGATCCTAGAGTAAACAGAATAGATGGCAAAAGTGCCTGGGAATCCTGGATGCCCCATCATCTCAGGCACTGGCACTCTCACAGCAGGCCTGTCAGGTGATGTGGCCTCTCTCCTCAGGTCCTATGCCACCAGCACCCCTACAGTCCATCAGTGATCTCCCAGAAAACACCATCCCAGCCACTATGGGTGTGGAAGCTCTTTACACCAACATTCCACACAAAGATGGACTACAAGCCATCAGGAACGTTTTCCCTGAGGATAATATGGCACACCTGGGAGCTGAGCTTTGTCCTGACCCACAACTATGTCAGATTTGGAGCCAATCTATATCTTCAAGTCAGTGGCACAGCTATGAGCACCCGCATAGCCCCACAGTTTGTCAACATTTTTATGGCTGACCTAGAATACCGCTTCCTCAAAACTCATCCCCAAGCACCTCTCCTTTACCTACGCTACACTGATGACATTTTCATCATATGGACCCACCGGAAAGAGTCCCTCGAAGAATTCCACTGGGATTTCAATAATTTCCACCCCACCATCAACCTCAGCGGGGACCAGTCCACACAAGAAATCCACTTCCTGGACACTACAATGCAAATAAAGGATGGTCACATAAATACCATCCTATACTGAAAATCAACTGATCGCAATACATATCTTCATGCCTTCAGCTTCTACCCTGGACACATTATACAATCCATTGTCTACAGCCAAGCCCTAAGATACAACCAGATTTTCTCCGATCCCTCAGACATAGACAAACATCTACAAGATCTCCATAAAACATTCTTAAAACTACAATATCCACCTGGAGAGGTGAAGAAACAAATTGACAGAGCCAGATGGGTACCCAGAAGTCACTTACTACAGGGCAGACCCAACAAAGAAAACAGGAGAACACCACTGGCCATTACCTACAGTCCCCAGCATAAAATCTCTCCAGACACATCATTAAGGATCTACAACCTATGCTAGCAGATGATCCCTTGCTCACCCAACCCACGGGAGGCAGACCTATCCTTGCTTACAGACAGCCCCCCAACCTGAAGCAAATACTCACCAGCAACCGTACACCATAGAACAAGAGCAGTAACCCAGGAACCTATCCCTGCAACAACCCCGTTGCCAGCTCTGCCCACACATCGACTCTAGTGACACCATCACAGTCCTAACCACATCAGCCACACCATCAGGAGCTCATTCACCTGCACATCTACTAATGTAATGTGTGCCAGCAATGCCCCTCTGCCATGTACATTGGCCAAACCAGACTGTCACTACTGAAAAGAATAAATGGACACAAATCAGACTTAAAAATGGGAATGTCCATAAACCAGTCAGAGAGCACTTCAATCTCCCTGGACACTGTAGCTGACTTGAAAGTTGCCATACTTCTACAAAAATACTTCAAAAACAGACTTCAGTGAGAAACTGCAGAGCTGGAACCCATCTGCAAACTTGACCCAATCAAACTGGGTCTGAACAGGGACTTGGACTGGTTCTCTCATTACGAGAAGTTATTGTCACTGCTCACAGATTCTCACCTTCTAATCAATGGTTATGAATAGACCTCAGCTACTCTAACTGAAAGGACTTTGCTAATACCTACCCTCCCCATTGTTGTTCCTTGCTATTGGATGTATATATATACCCCCTCTGATTTCCATTCCCTGCATCTGATGAAGCACGAAAGCTTATGCCTGCAGAAATTTAATGTGTTAGTCTTTAAAGTGCTACAGGGCTGTTTTTGGGAATCCAGAGGTGCTGCTGCTCAGAACTGAAGAGGATGTGTGAGGGTAGCTTGCAGAACTCCTGGCTGTTCTCTCTGTGTCCCGGGCAAAGAGGAGAGAGAATGACAAGCATGCGATCGATAGGGGTGGGGATTATGTTGCCCTGGCATGCAGGGTTGGAGTGGAAAAGGAGTTGAGCAGGCAATGTGGTTTCATTCTGTTTCCTCTGACTGAAATTGGGTAATTGTTAAGGCTGGTCAAAAGTTTTCCATCCCCTCTTTTTCCCCCATGGAAAATTGGGTTTTCAATTCAACAAAAATTTTTACAGAAAATTAATTTTCAGTTTTTCATCAGAAAACCAAAACTCCGATATTCTGTCCAAAAATTGAGATGTTACAATTTGCAAAGAATTTTCTTGTTTTGGCTGAAAATGTTTGGGTTTTCAATGAAAAGTCAAAACTTTCTGTGGAAACCTCTCTCCCCCACATTTTCCAATTAGCTCTGGGAATTGCATTCTGTCTGCTGCGCCTAAAATTCCTCTGCAGCTTCAGTAAGATACAAGATTCAGCTTCCCTTCATGTCCTAAACTGTTTTGTAGCATTATGGTGCACTGTTAAACAGCAACCGTGCTCCATCTCTGAGGTGACTGCATGTCAGTGGTGGATTAAATGATTCCTAAATATATGTATACATACCCTCTTCTCTGAGTTCCAGCTCAGGGGCCCTCTGGTGAGCAGCGAAGGCCTGCGCTTCTATTCCTTGCTGATAGTCCCCTGACCCTTCTCCTACCTTCCTGACTCCCCCTCTTTGGGTTTGCCAGCCTCCCAACTCATTCCTCCGAGGAAGCAACTGTGGATTACCCTCTACGGTCCTGGGCACACCTCTGTCCTCCCAGAGAGTGACTGCAGCCTGGCTTCCTGCAGCCCCTTTCTGTCACCAGCATCCGGGCTTACACAGACCCCACCTGTCCCTGCCCCATTGAGCCTCATGTCTAATTAAATCCCTGTTCCCTGGCTCCTCCTGCAGGTGCAGCCTGGGCAGTTAATTTGGTCTAATTTACCTCTCAGGGTCAGTGTGGACAGTGCACCCCACCACACACGCTCCCTTAGGAGTATGACTGCCTCCTGCCCTGCATCTGCCAAAGCTGGGCTCTCAGCTTGTCCCCCTTTTTTTCCACTCCTCCCACCAGGAGTCACAGTTTACCCTTGTCCTCTATGGCATCCCTAAACTTTTCCTTTGGAACTCTAGGTCCCCTTCAGCTATTCGCAAGGCCTGCTCTGTGGCTACTAGCTTCCCCTGGAGCTCGCTTACTTGCTCCCCGGCCTCCTCCAATACCCTTGCCTTTAGCTCTGAGTCCCCACAGTAGCCTGCTGCACCTCTGTGGTTACTCCTATGTCCATCCGGGCCCTCTCTGTCCCGATCATTTTATCTTGTAACTTCTTTTTCCCTGCCTCACGGGGGTCCATGTTTTGCTCTTTGCTCCCATGCTTTCTCCTAAGGGGGCAATGCCTTTTATATGGCCAACCTCAGAGCACCCATAGAAAACTCTTTGCCTTGCTTTGGTAGTAGGCGTCCCACTAGCCTTCTCTTGTTCAGCACCCTCCCCTGTGCTAATCGTCACCTCACAGCTCACATGCAGGCATCCACTCCACAGGTGCCCTGCTGACCTTCCTTTCCTCCCCAAAGATTGGACTCTTTGGGGCTTTCTTATTCTCCTCTCTTCTGGAAAAGGCTTCTTGTATCTGTACAGGTAGGGGCACTCTTTTTGTAGGTATGCCCTTTGTCTGCAAGCATAACACTACTTTGGCCTCCTGACGCTGGTACCTCCCTTTCTGTCTCACTCCCTGTGGCCTCTACCAATTTCTTCCCACAGGAGCTTAAGTAAATACAGCTGCTGTTCAGCCAGCCATGTCAAATAGTTTTGCAGGTGTACCTGGGTCTCCCACTGTCTCTGCTGGCTCTCCAGCACCTGTCTCAGCAGGGTCTGGATCCATCCTTGCTGTTTTTTAGTTCCCTTCTCAGGGGTCCCAACTCTGGAGTCCAGCTTGGGAGGTCGTAAGTGCCCTCTGCAGAAAAGGGTTCCACATACTGCAGCTGCATTGTCTCTTTCCCTTGTGCTGTTATGGCTGTCTATGCACCCCTTTTGTCAGGGGGCAACCACATGCCTGCGTTCTCCACCCGTTTCCACAGGGGTTCACTCACTGTTGGTGGCGCCTCCTGCTGGCCATCCTGGAGATTAGCTTTGGCTAGGCACTGCGCCCTCCCCAGCAGTGTCTCTCCCATCATGCTTCCATCCTGCAGAACCCACTCACTTCAGCCTCCTCTTCATGACTTGGCCCTCAGGCCTGGCCACCATACATGTTCCTCCCTTCTGGGGCACCAAGTCTTCCCAGGACAAATTGCCTCAGAAAATCCATTGTCTTCTGCCTGATCTGTGTCATGTTCCCAGTGGCTGTAGGGAAACCGGGGACCACCCCCTTCTCCAATTCCAGCTCAGAGGAACTATGGTTTGCAGCCAAGGCCTGCACTACTATTCCTTGCTGCTTTCCCCCGAGCAGCCTCCTAACTTCCTGGCTTCCCCTTTGGGTTTGCCAGCCTCCCACTCCCTCCTTTCGAGGAGTAATTGTCAACTACTCTGTAGTCCTGAACATACCTCCATCCTTCCAGGGACTGATTATAGCCTGCCTTCTTGCAGCTCCCTTCCACTGCCAGATTCCTGGCTTATATAGGCCGCGCTTGTCTCTGTCCAGCTGAGCCTTATGTCCAATTAAATACCGGCTCCCTGGCTCCTCCTGCAGGGGCAGCCTGGGCAATTAGTTGGGTCTCATTTACTTACCTCTTAGGGTCAGTGTGAGGAGCATACCCCATCAAAGGCCGCATATTACGTATAGCAATGTTCATCATTGGCTTGAAAGGCTTCAGATGTGATGTGTGCTTGACAGGAACTGCAATTAGAACAAGACCTGTTCTTCTCCAGCCCCCTGTGGGATTTTTTCCATCCCTGTGAGAACCCGAGTACACCCCTCCATTCTCTTTGACTGTAATGTGATGGCTGTCATCTTGGCCAACACATCAGGGAATGAACCGGGAAGCTCCAGATCTAAAAGCATAAGTTTGAGCTAAGGGTCCCTAGCTAGGGCTACACGGAGTTATATCCTCTAAAGATCAGGCATGGGGTGGGGAGGAGGACCTATGCACATATTGACCAGTGGATTCCAGTAACGCTTCTAATCTTTAGACCAAAAACCTGAGCAATCATCCTTTGAGCCCTGAAGGACTGTGAAGTCCAGCAATGCAGCTCATTCGTTGACCAGGAGTGGTCACTGCTATTCAAAGTGAAACACTCTCGGACAGGGTCTAGGCGTGATGCCAGCACTGACTGTGCACTGCCACTTCCTCTCAGCCAGGGAAGCCATGGACAAGAAATAGGAGCATTAGGAGCAATAGGAGCATTAGGTAGCATCGTCCACAGTGTAGAGAGGGGCTACACTTACCCTCTGCAAACCAGGAAATAGAGAGTTAAGGTACATGCCTCCTTGCAGCTAATGATCCTGAGCCATCTCCCTGGGCTGTTGGGTGGATCAGCTGCATTTGCACAGATTTAATGTTTGAAGATTAACAAAGCGATGTAAGTGTAACACACCAGTAAAGTGTCCCCCTCTAGTGACTGGTTCATTACAAATCAACAACTTACCTTTGCAAGTGGAATTGCTCCTTTAGCTCAAGAGGTAAGTGGGCCGTGCTGCAGGCCTGACATTGTGGGGTGCTACAGCCGCTGATGACCAAGAGTCATTAAATATGTAGTAAGTAGCATTGCTGTTATAAAACTGCATCCCCAAGGGGGGGGGGGCGGTGCAAGGCTGTGCATTTCCCTCCAGAGATGCTAACAAAAGGATCGAGGCATTCCTGAATTTTTAAGGTCATTTTTAATACTTTTACATTATTAAAACTGTGAACAATAAATAACACGTGACTAGTTTCTATCTCCCACCCAGTGCATGTGCTAGTCACTCCTCCATCAGCACATGTCTTCTACAGAAATAAATAGTCTACCCTGTACAGATTGTTCCATGGTGTGGGACTGCTGGTAGCTGACACACAGTCCAACGATGTCTAATGAGAGCCCCAGGGCTTTACCATGGTGGTAGTGTTCCGGTGGGAGCTGAGGGTGAGAAGTTGGCTGGCAAGGAGTTAACCATATTTAAGCAATATATCAGCTGCAGGAGAGGGGCTACAAAAGGCAGTATGGTCTAGTGGTCTGGCCATGAGCCAGGAATTCCTGAGTTCTGATCCCAGCTCTGTCAGTGACTTGATGCTTAGGCAAGGGGCTTGACCCCTGGGTGGGCCTGCTCCTGCCTCCCTTGAAATCGATGGGAGAAGATCCTCTGATAAATTTCCCCATTTAGGAAATTACAGGAACCCCAGGACTATCGCTGTTCTCTGGCATCTCCTCTGTGCCACTGTTCAGCTACGTCCCCAGCCAGGGCTAATGTCACTCAGGGTGTGCTAAAGTTGCTAGTGTTAGCCTGGGGAGGCTGTGACCTCATTGGAATGTGGTAGACTTGTCTGTGGAGAACTCAATCGGCATGTGTCAGTGTGTCTCCCACTGCATTAGTGTGGCAGACACTTGAGTGGCGAGTGTGTCAAGGACAATACAGCATGCAAAAGTTGTGTTGTGACACAGAAACAAACCAATCTGTGTAGGAGCCTCCAGTGTAAAGTCTGAGGGCTCTGTGCTGCTCCTATTATGACTTGGGCATGTGCCAACCTGGTGTTAGGTCAAGCTAGGTTGCACCTGTCTCCCTAACACAGAGATGCATTGCCCGCTAGCAGCTTAGCATGGTTGTAGGGGTGCTTAGCTAAGCTTCATCTGCTCTCCTATTTGCCAGGGTTGCTGTGCTGCTGGAAAGGCTGCCCTTTCTCACTGGGGCATGCTCCATTTCCTGACACCCCTACTTTAAAGTTGCGGTCCAGTGAGCAAAGTCTGATCATTGTAGAAGAGAGTCCTCTTGGGCTCTAAACATTAGCCTGCGTCCCCCGAACAAAGTCCTTGTCCCTCCCTCTGCATCATGTCCACTTGCCAGGCAGGTCTGCATAGAAATGAAGGTTTTTGATCAAGTGGAGGCTCTGTATCCATGTGCACAGTCAGCAGACAGCCATTGCCCTAGGCTCAGTGTTATGCAACACTTCCAGCTGACAGAGCCCACCATGGCTCCTCAGATGCCCAGAAACTAAACAGGGGCCTTACATCTCATCTGAAGATCTTCCCTCGTCACCCAGGGGTAGCAAAACTCTCCACATTCAATTCATCTTGCAGAGAACAAGTATTGTCTAAAGCAAGGGTTGCTCCGTTCTGCAGCTGATGCCCCCTCTTGGGGCGTGGTTCTGCTCTTTGATCTGCTTCCCCCATCTTCTGCCCCCCAAGTCAAAAAACCCAGTCATCAGCTAGATTTACGTATGGTTCTCTGGTGTAGACTGCTGGAGCCATTTCCTCTTTAGTGATGGGATGGTTGTAAAGATGGGAGAGGCAGACAGGCAGTACCCACTGTTCAGATCCTTAGTGAAGGTCTTTGGAAAATCATTACCTGGGGAGCACTGGTTTCAGCGGATGGACTCTGCTGTGCAGGAGGCCCGGGGACCTCTGGGAAGCCCTGTCCAAAGGAGGGGATGCAAAGGGGCGAACATCCATGCTCCTGAACTGGAATGGATCTCTCTTCAGGGCGGTAATTTGAGGTCCCTGTGCCGAGTCCATTCTCCTTTTGTGACCACCGAGAACTCGGCCATGGCAGAAGCGGACTGGGGAGCATGAGACTCCAGCAATGAGCGTCCCCAGGCTGGAATCTGGCCATCCAACGAGGAGGAGACACAGGGAGGGAGGAGAGAAGGCCGAGCTCCAGAGAGGTGCATTTCTTATGCCTATCCCGTATTTTAAGTCCCCAGGGCTTTGTTGGTCTGTTGGGCAGGCTGCTGTTGCCCAGCTGCCTCGGCACTTCTGGAGAAGGCCTCTCCCATCCAAGTGACTGCCTGGAGGCTCCCACAGGGTGAGCTCAGGGCAGCAGGGCCCAGCTGGAATCTCCAGGAAGCTTTGAAAGCTGAAGTCTCTTTCAAATTGTTGTTAGCAAAGGAGTCGCCACATGGTAGCAGCACCTCAGACACCTCTTGCTGCCCTGTCCCGATTACATCACCAGGGGTTCCTCCCCTCTTCTTATCGGGTTTCATGTGCTTTATAGAGGGGGTCATTTTTTAATGAACAAAAAGGAGCTCTGGGGAGTGGCTGCCTCTCCAGAGATGGCATAATGGGGGCTGGATGGGGCCTTGCCTTTGAAGTTACTTTCTGTTAGGGTTCAGGGGAGGGAAGGTATTTAAAGGTGAGACGAAGGAAACAGCCAGGCCCTCTAAGACTGGCCAGGCTCCTGGACAAGACCATTGTCCCACTGCTCACCAGGTGTCTGGGTACAATGCAGCCCTCTAGCGGGAGGGCCTGCTGTGGACCAGGTTTGAAAGGGGAGAGGATGCCCCAGTCTACCATCTCTCCTTCAGAATCTGCCCCTGTATTATGTGGAGCATCCACATCCATCCAGCATCCAGCGAGGTGAAATCTGGGTGGTCTGTTCCCTATGGCTACCCCACAGCAGCTGTCAGCTCCCTGCCTCGGCTTTCTCAGCTGCGGTGGTCATGGCTAACTTGAGTATCAGTGGCTTGTCTTGTGAGACTCAGCAGGCTCCTGGCCTGTCTCAGAGCGTCTGTCTCAGGCTTGCTGAGTCACAATGCTGGTTTTGGTGGGTCCTCCTAGTCTCTGCAAGCAGCCACAAGAGACCCCGGCTAGCTGGCGGGGGAGAGGAAGACGGCTAAGGCTCAGTTACATGGAAGCCCCTGCCCTTTAAAAGACTCCTTTCCTCGCCTGCTGCCTCACAGTCGCTTGGAAGGAGCTCCGGGCTCCGGGGGGCAGCAGGACGTGCAGAGCCCACGAGCGCTGTGCACAGCAGCTGAGAGAAGGCGAAGAGGGGACTGGTTTTCACACCTTATGGAACCTGTCACGGGAAGTTAGAGAGAGCAAATTGCTACGTGGCTGCACAGTCGGGCAGCAGCTAAGCCGTTGTCTGGGGAAGGGGGCTGGGGAGGCTGAGAGTGAGAGAGGTTATCAGTGAAAGCACAGAGCTCAGGGAAGAAGCGCGGCGGGATCAGGGGTCTGCGTTTAAAGGGCTGTGGATACACACCGTGTCTGTCTCACCGGGGAGACCACAGGACAGGGAGCGCTGCATGGTTCTGCAGCTCAGCGGCCTGTCCTCGGTCCCGGGGATCTGAGGGCCTTGGGTAGCACTGGCTCGCCCGTCTGTGCAGAGCAGCACGCTGGAGTCTGCTTCGCATTTGGTAGTGCGGCTGTAGTAGGGCTCCATTGCGTGGCGGAGCTCCAGGGGCACGCTGAGGGGCAGCAGCTCGGCCTTGATCACAGCACCCAGGTGGGCCTCAGTGGACGAAGCCTGGAGGTTCTCCGGCTGGCTCATCTTGATCAGCAGGTCAATGGTTTTGTTCTCGGCATCCAGAAGGCAATTTGGCAACCCGTCCCCATCTCCGATTTCACCGGTTGCCAAGCCCCTGCTGATGGCACTTTGGTCTTTGTACTGGAGCCTCTCATCTCCTACGTTGGTTTTGCAGGGTTCTTTCTTGGTCTGCTGGCCCTTCAGAAGACCCTCTGGGGACTTTTTCACCGAGAGGTCCAGAGGCCCTTCGTGGGGCTTCGTGGCTTTCTCCAGTGCCTGGTGGATGTGATAGAGCTCCCTTCGGATTTTGACCAGCTGCTCCCTCAGCTGTTTCTGCCCAGGGGTGTCCTCCTTTGCCAAGTCAGAGAGTTTCTTCTCCACCTCCTGGTACTCCTCCAGGGTTTTTGACAGGTCCCCGATGAGGACAGTCATGGCCTCTGGGTCTGTTGTGCTGGCCGAAGTCCCTTGCACTTTGATCTGCTTGCACAGGGGGTGATCAGAGGCAGTAATCACAGGAGACAGAACGTTGGAGCCACTGGTCTTCTCTTGGTCTTCAGGCATGCAGGTATGAAGTTCCATGTGCCAGTGGTCCAGGGCCTTTGGGAGCTGAGTGGGGGTGTCTCTCAAACCACTGGAGAGAAAAGAAAAGGAAACAAAAATAATAATTGGTCAGGGGAACCCATTTAAGTGACAATAACTCTACCTCTGACTCACTGCTTGACCATGGGCACATCACTTAGCCACCATTAGCCACCAACTAATTCTGTGCGCCGCCATCTTCAGCTGCCGAACCTGAGACACCTGGGGCTAATTCTGAGGGGTGCTGAGCACCCACAACTCTAGTTGAAGGCAGTGGCTTCATGTGACTTCACTTTACTGGGAGTTCAACCATTCTATGAACCAAATGTCCATAAAAGATGGTGTCTAAGGCCTCTCAGGCATAATAAAGGGCATCTCCAAGAGACTAATTTCTGCAGCCAGGCTGCCAGACCTCGGTGTGGACTCTCTTAAACTGGATACTTCACCCTGGGGCCATCCAGAGGAAGCCACGTCCCATTTGTGCTTGCTGCTCTCTGTCGGGGTCAGACAGGTGTGTGCCAATTAAAATGGCCTATCCTACGACGTAGACTTCTAGTCATTTCATGACCCAGTCACAGATCAGCATATGCCAATGCATACAGATGGACTTGGGAGAAAGACTGAGCAGGGAATGGGGAGAAAAACAAGAAGAATAGAGAATAATCTATCCACAAGACATGGAAAATAACCTATCCAGACATGGACGATATCCTATTCACAAGATGCGCCCTAATGGGGGAACATAGGGGACTTCTAACATTAACAGACTGGCATTTCAGAAAACATCCATGATTGCAGGGACTTCGAGCATTGGTGCAACTAAGTCTCTCCTGTTCTCTGCCATGGCACATAATAGTTTAGTCTCATGAGGGCTGTAATATTTTGCTCTAGTTCTGGTTGTTGGGTTTGGTGGTGTTTGGTGGCCTCTGATATACAGGAGGACAGATTAAATTATTGGGTGTCCCCTTCTGTCTTTAAAGGCTGTGACTACTCCCAGCTGCCCTGAGAGACCAAGACTTCTTCCTCCTCACCTCCTGGGTTACCTGAATGGGCACAGGAGATGCTGGTCAGGACTGGTCACTGCTTCTTGCAGTGCAAAGGGACAAAGAGAAAAATGGATCACATTCCCACTTGGTCCTGCTTATTGTTTTCCTCAAAACACTCACTGAACCTATCCGTCTGTGGCACTTCTCTGGCCCCCACTGCAGTCTACCTCAGCATCCTCCAGTGTTTAGTGAATGTATCCTCACAACACCCTGTGAGGCAGGGCAGGGCTGGCATCCCCATTGTTGAGATGGGAAATGGTGGCACAGAGAGACTAAGTCTAGACCTTCAAAGGTATTTAGGCTCTTACCTGCCACCTAAAATATCTTTGAGGATCTAGGCCTTAGTGAGTTGGCCAAGGCCAGCTTTGGGTCATTTTCCTCAGGTGATCTAACCTCTGAAAATGCTTCTCATCCAGGGTGGGAGAGGTGGGGGCTGTAAATCCCCTTGAATTTCTGGTAGGCTTAAAACATGACCATGAGTTCATTGCTAGCCTGGCTCAGCTGACCGATCTGTAGTCTGGTTCATGTCACTGACTGGCTGCTGTTGGCTGTGGGACAGAGGTCTTTGTGAGGTGGTGTTTTAGTGAGAATTTTTTTTTTTTGTATGAGGACACACATTAATATTCAGCACTTCTCTATTTAGCACTTTTCATGTTGCCAGATCTAATGATTCTTTCCTGATTTTTGCAATAGTTCTGCTATCCTTAAGGCACCCAGCTCCTGGAGCCATGTGATTAGATGAGGATTTCATTATAAATCACTACAAAAAGAAAGCCAGTTGCTAGTTCTTTGGCTGAAGCTTAAAACCATGACTCCGAAAAGCTCACAAACCAGAAGGCAGGTGAAAAGAGCACAGATTGATTATTTTTTAAAATCTCAGGATGTTTAAAGCCCATCTCATATTTTTGGCCTGAGTTTTGAGAGCTTGGGGTCAGTAATACTATACTGTACAAATACTAATAATTAGCTCCATTTTACAGATGGGGAAACTAAGGCACAGAGGGCACGCAAAGTCAGTTACCCAAAGCTGCACAGCAAGGGCCTGATTTTCTGCAATGTATGCACAGCAGCACTTGGGAGCTATGAATGCTCAGCTCTCCGGGTCAGTGGCAAAGTTGGGATGGGAACCCAGGCATTCATAGCGCTTAGCTGTGTGCTCACTGCACTGCCCTAACCTGCCCTCTCTGTGGGATAACAAAAGGAGCCTCTGTTTGTAATAAATCTGGAGCCAAGCACTGAAGCCCTCATTCAGTGTTGACTCAGGTATTCAGGCAAAGTCCACAGGAATTTGCCTGCATCGGGACTGAACAACAGCTGACTGGGGGCCTTGGATTTGTCCTGTTGTTAGGTTCTGCAGAGAGAGGAGAAACAGCTCAAGTGACTAATATCCTAAGGGCAGCTGCAGACTCCAGGTTCCAATAGGGACAAAGAGACTGGAAGAGTTGGAAAAAAACCCACTGATGCTACACAGAGGCAGGTGAGTCTGTCCCATCTTGAAGGTGACCTGCCTTTTTTGTGCAGGACTCAGGTTTACGAGGCAAGTAGGTGATAAAAATGATGGGAAAAGAAAAGGGATGGGCTGGCAGCAACCCTGCATGTGCCTTCCTAGATTGTTTATGGGATGGGATATTAGAGAAGGAGTCTGACCGCATCCTACCTGACCTGGTGGCCTAATTTTCCAGGCACCAGCATTTCGGATCCCATGGAATCAAGTCCACTCCCAGCAAACTTCCTCTTCCAAGAGCTGGCTGCCGAGCCAGCATTCTCCAAGCTGGCGGCCACTGGTAACTCTGTCTTCCTGAGGCTGCTGGAGGGAAGGGCTCCATCTTTTATCCCCACAAGGCTCCGGTAGATGTCGGGGGCTGGCTTTTTGCGGAGGCTGTTGATGCCCAAGGCTGAGTGGCTTTCCTTCTCTTGAGCGAGCCATTTCTCCTCTTCCTCCCGGGCCAGCATGGCTTTATGGCTGGGGTCAGGAGATGGCTCCTCTCTGCCACCTTTTGCCCAAGGAAGGCTGGCCTTCAGCACCGGCACCTTCAGCAGCCCTGCCTTTAGCGGCTCGTTAGGGGCTTTGGCCCGGGTCGGAGTAGGCATGGCAGGCCCTGCTGGCGGCTGGGCCTCGGCTTTGCCTGCCGCTGTCTTGCTGTCGGCGGAGCTGGAGGAGTGCTCGAAGAGCACGGGGCAGTAGAACTGTGGGAGGAACGCCGACCGCTCCGGGCTCTGCAGGGGCTGGAAGTGGGCAGGGTGCGGGTGCATCAGCTGGGCCGTGGAGGCCAGGAAGGGCAGCTGGGCCAGGTGGGGGTGTGGTGTGGTGCCGTTGGCCATGGTGGGACTGAGATAGGAGAAGAGGCTGGGGCTCAGCGGGTAGTTAATACCCAGCAATGAGAGGTTGAGGCCTTGAGGTTCATGGTAGTCACCATAGGCTGGAGGGGGATAGCAGGGGATGATGTTGCCATCGGCACATGGTGAGGAGACTTCAGTGGCACCTCTTCTTTGCCCATTGGCAACCAGCTTCCACTGCTCCATGAGGATCCCGCTGCTCCCCAGGCATTTTTTTGGCACCTTGCAAGGCTTTGGCTTGGCTTCTAACTCCGGAGAAACCATTTCCTTGCCTTTCATCATGTGGTTCTTCAGGGAGAAAACATCTGTGATGATGAAATCGGGCTCAGCCTCTTTGCAAGGCTTGTCCCTCTTGTTCTTGAGCCCAAAGAGCAGGGAGTCAGGCTCGACTGGGTCACCAGGGGAACCCACCTCCTTTGCTTTCTCCTTCCTCTCCCCAGCATCCATCTCCCTCAGCAGTCTGGCCACGTCTTCCTCCTCCTCTTGGAACTGGCTGGCTTCAGCGGTCATCCCTTCCGAAGGCACCTTGTCTCCTTCGCTGTCCTCATGTGTCGCCTGCTTGGGATTAGCCATGCCTCCTGCCACAGCTGAGGAGTCGCAGGCCTCTTGTTCGTCCCTCCTCCTACGGAGACGGGAAGCCTCTGTGGCATGCAGGAGGTGGAGTTCGGGGTGCAGCACATTCCCCTTCTTGTAGGGCCAGTCCGACTCGATGAGCAGAGAAAGCGAGTTCTTGCACAGGCTGTATTTCATGTGGTTATACAGGTGGGACTTCTCCATGCAAGTGAAAGGGCACTGGAAGCACTTGTAGTTGTACGGCTTCCCCCATGGCCTTGGGATGTAATGGGGCTTTTTAGGCTTACGTTCCTTCTGCTTGCAGCTCACCTCGTCCTTCGACATGGCTGTGGGGGCAGATGTGGTGTGGGCAGCACACAGCAGGGTTGGTTCTGGATGTTAAAGTTCACAGGTCACACACCTGGCCCGGAATGGTTGCACATCCTGAAAGAGGACAACGCAGCAAAAGTCAAAGCTAATTTACAGCTGTGGTCTGTCCAGATTGGACAACTCTGCTCTGGAGAGCTGAGGGTCATATACAACGTGTGTCAGGCCATTCCCATCCCCAGCCTCTGAGCTGCATTACGTCAGGGCCACCCTGTGCTGAATGCCAGTGTGATTAGGGAAGCAAGTGAAGTAGCCATATTGCCATGCTACCCCGGCAAAAGACGCTGGCTCAAACTCATCTCTGGGGCAGCTCCATCGAAGTCAATGCAGGGTGGATTTGGCCTAGTCGCCTTTATTCTGCTTGCATGGAATCAGAGGGAAAATCGACATGAAAACTATTTTGTTGAGCTGAATAGAGATTAGCTACACTTTGCTCCGTGCTGTAACACAATGTGCATTTGTGTGACAACACAATGGGACTGGGCAAGTTTCAGAAGGGCATGGATATATACACCATAGCAGGGTTGTGCACAAGGGGGGAAAACAGGGGCACAGGCCCTCCCAATAATCATGGTGGGGAGAACAAGCTCCTCCCAGCTCTGGGGCTGTGGTGTGTGTATGGGGGGGGGGGGGAGGTATAGTGAGCTCCTGCTGGAGCCAGAGGAGAGGGGGATACAGAACACACTCCTCCAAAAGGGGTCAAAGTTAAATTTCTGCGCACGCCCCTGCACTGTAACCAGGAATGCCTGAAGCCCTTGACATTTTGGTTGAAAAATGTAAAGAGCTCTCTCAAACAGTACCAGCAAATAGCACATGCACCATTTGCATGTGCAAAGCACATCTGCACACGTCATAACAACATAAGATCGGCCATGTTGGGTCAGACCAATGGTCCATCTAGCCCAGTGTCCTGTCTTCCAACAGATGCTTCCGAGGGAATGAATGAACAAGGCAATCTCGAGTGATCCATCCCCCGTTGTCCAGCCCCAGCATCTGGCAGTTGGAGGTTTAAGGACACCCAGAGCATGAGGTTGCGTCCCTGGTCAGCTTGGCAAATAGCCATTGATGGACTAAATACTCCATGAACTTATTTAGCTCTTTTTTGACCCCAGTTATACTTTTGGCCTCCACGACATCCCTTGGCAATGAGTTCCATAGACTGAGTGTGAATCGTGGGAAGAAGCACTTCCTTTTGCTTGCTTTGAACCTGTCTACTAATTCCATTGGGTGACCCCTGGTTCTTGTGTCATGTGAAGGAGTAAATGACACTTCCCTATTTACCTTCGCCACACCAGTCATGATTTTATAGGCCTCTGTCAAATCAGCGCTTAGATGGGGAGTTACCTAATGCACAGCTGCAGTTTGGTGTGCACAGAGGCAATATTGCAGGGGCAAGTGTACAGCCCACTTCTAAGAATGTTGCCCTTTAAAGTCCAATTCACAGATTTCAATTTCCCACGTTACTAAAACCCCAATGGAGAGTTTCTGTATTCCTGTCCCTGATTACCAAGACATCTTTGTGCAGACTAGAGTTTTCTACTTTAATCACTTTGCCTCCCTCTTCAGTGAGATTCCAGCCTAGTGCGTTTGGCATCTTATCAGCTTAGCAGCCGGGAGAGTATGAGATATAAAAGTAAATAAAGAAATGCACAGCTTAGTGAAATTCAATCAGACCCTCCTATTCCCACAGGACCCTGCAAACCAGCGTGGTCTCATTGTCAGCCTCTGAGCTGTCTAGCCTTCTGTTGTTGGAGTTACACTGCAGTATGTTTTTCATTCATTAATACAAGAAAATAAAACCCTTAGAGTGACTCTGGGAAAAATCTCTTTTCCAAACAGCAGCAGATGTATCTGTCTTAGATACTTACTTGGCCCCCATTGCTGTGTACTTGAGCACCTCCCAGTCAATTACGTATCTACCCTCACAACACCCCTGTGACCATTGCTGCCATTTTACATAGGGGGGACTAAGACACAGAGAGGCTGAGTGACATGATCACCCAAGTCTGCAGCAGAGCAGGGACTTGTACTTGGGTCTCCCAAATCCTAGGGTACAGTCTGGACCCTCTCCTGCCTAGGGCTAGATATGGGAACTCCCTCTACTAGAATCATTCAGTCGGCCTCTCTGCTGAGATGTGTAAGGACGGGGCCAATTAGCGCCGGCTGTGGTGGTGGGTTTGTAAGATTAATGTCTGTAAAATGCTGTGCAAGTGAAGACCCATTCGCTAAGAGCTGGACTGAAGGCACCACCTCAAGTCATTTAGCAGAGGATACCAAAATGTCATCAGCAGGTGTCAGCCTACCGTTCCTTCTGACTCAGCCTGGATGCAAAGTTGGAACCATGGCCTAAATTTGCAAGAGTAACTCGAGATTTTGTACCTTAAAGGGGGTTGACTTTCAGAGTGCCAGGTACCTGCCATCCGACACTTAAAATGGTGGCCCCCACCACCCCATCACTAGTCACTTATGAAAACATTGGCCCCAGAAGCAAAAGTTTTCCTATGTCTCATTGTCAGCTCCTGAGCTATCCAGACCCCTCTGCCTCCCCACTGAGTGTCTATGTAATATTTTGTCTTCCATTAACTGATGCTGGGGAAAGAAACCTTTCTCCTGCAATGTGAAGACACAGAGAACAAGGACTCATGAAGCCAATCTGCTTCATTTCCAGGGGCCCAGTCCTGCCCTGGGGCTCACACAAGAGGCTCCTGCTGACACGAACAGGAGCTGCCCATGCAGATCCGAGGGCAGATTTGACCCCACGGTTGTGCAGTGAGAGTCAGAGCCCTCCCAGCAGGAGCAGCTGCCATCCTACTGGCAGCCACAGCCTTTAGGATCTGACAGGCTCTTGGAGTCCGTTTGGCATTAACTCTGGAACGCCTGCGCAGATGCTGCCACAGAGGCAGCTCTGCGAAGGGGAGCAAACAGCCCTGGGAAGGAGGAGCAGAGGATCTTGGAAGCAGCTTCTCCAGGTTGCCACTGACACAGGCAGCCGGAGAGCATCAGGAGAAGCAATCTGCTCTGCTCCTGTCAGCTGGAAATTCAGGAGCCCTCCAGGGGGAATGGGAAAAGGTTTTGCAGAAGGAAACGGGCCCGCTCCAAAGTGACGTTGTGACTCCCATGCAAACCTTCTCCTCTGGTCAGGATCTGTTTGCAGGACACGCGCCCACCATCCCACTCATCAAACTGCTGCACGTGGGCTCTTCTAGAGTGTTTTGAGGTGCCGTGTGGAATCCGCCCACATCTTTTCTAGTGCCCTGCTCAAATCGCTAGACCACAGTCACCTCACAGAAAGGGGCTCATTGCCCACCCGAAGTCACACTCACTTCTTTACCATCATTTCCACAGCCACCAGATGTGGTGGCCTGCCCGGAGAACTGGGACTTCAGGTGGGAAATGAAAAATGGGAGCACATGGACCCATAGCAAAGAAAGCTCCACTTTTTATAGGGAGGAAGAACAGTCTTAAGGCTCAAACACAGATATAGCTGCCTGGAAAACTGGGCTCTATTTCTGGCCACACCGCTGTCTCTCCGTGGGACTGGGATCAAGTCCCTTCCTCCTTTTTCGTGCATCAAATTCTCCACCTGTCAAATGGGAATAATGCTTCTGGTCTAGCTTTCAGAGAGGAATAAGGGGCACTTGTAAGGCATTTTGACTGCCTCAGATAGAAAATGTTATGGCAGTGCAGCATGAAACATAGCCGTAGTTGGAAGAAGAATAGTCAAAGAATGAAGGAAGAGAAATGCAGACAATATAATGACAGTCCCAAGCTTTGTGGGAGGTGACAGTAGCTGCAGTCCTTAACATCTCAGTGCAAAAACATCTCCTTCTGCCCATATCCTGTCTTTATAACGCAAAACATGCTGTACATCTGAGGACAGTACAGTATTATAAGTAGCAAAAGAGGAGGGGTCAGAGTTTTGGGTCAGGGAAGCACCACTCAGATTTCACTGAATAATCCAGATCTCTTCAGTCTGGTCTCAAAGCCCTGCAGGGAGGCACAGCCAGGCACCGTTTTGGCCTGCACCTTTGTTTATGCCTTGAATCCTAGAAGCACAAGGCTGGATTGTGAATTTAGATCCACGAGAGGCAGGCAACCAGTTGCACCACTACTGGAGTGAGGTGGTTCAGAAACACCCCTCTGAATGGTAGCTTTTCCCTGGTTCCTCTTGGCTTGGTGCGTGTGCGTACTAATTTACTGCTGAGCTACACCACCAGCTCAGCTGTGCAGGCCAGCAAGTTGAGGGTGGTGGAGCCAAAGCTGAGGACAGGCCGGGCCAGAGTGGGGTGACAGGGCTTGGTTGAGGGGAGGGTGAGCTGTGAGGGGAGCACGGTGCCCAGCTGAGGGGCCTAGCTTCCCCCACCCCCTTTAGGACACTCTCTCCGCAGCCTGTGCCCCGCCCCCGCGGCCAAGTTAGGCTAATGTTCGCGTCACGATTGGCCCGACCCGAATCTGGGATTTGAGCCAGAGTGGAGCCATCCTGCCCCGCCCAAATTTCAGCCCGGGAAGGCTGCCTCTGATTGGCTGCCTTCCCCACTGTCCCGCCTTCAGGGGAGGTGCAGCCAATGAGCGCCACCCTGCTGCAGGAGTTAGGCGCAACCTTGGCCCCCACCCCGCCGGACGGACCCGGGAGCAGTGCTGGGGTGTGGGGGAGGCGTGGGAATTGTCCACAGCTCGGCCTGCTGCCAGGCCGCTCCGCCCCCTGCACCGGCTGCGGGACCGCCCGTTCCCCAATCCCCGCGGCAGCGCGGCCGTGACCTGGTTGTGACGCTGACCGAGATGGGAGGGTGGGTCCTGGCGTCAGCCTGGCTACCAAAGCTCCCTTGCACATCCACAATAGCGGGCAAAAAATCCCCCACTAACATTACAAAGTAAAATAAATTGCATCCAAGCTGCACTGGTTGTTATAAGGGCTGTGATTGTAATAGGATCTCAGAGTTCTTGTGACTTGTTGAGATGTCTAGAGAATGTTGAGACTTGTTGAGAAGCAGAGAATGTTGATTATAATTGCAGCTTTATAGGTTGCAGTTAGAAACCCAGGGCCATATTCTGCTTTGAGTTACTCCAGTGTAGGTATTGAGTGTCCATATTGATTTAAATGGAGTTTCTCTGGAATTACACTCTTGTTCTTGAGCTTCTGCCCTCAGTTGCACCCCTGAAGTATAATAGCTTTATCTATACACACATTTATACACATACTCTATGTTGCTGGCATTTTGAAGCATAAGGAATTTTGGGCTCCCAGTCTGTAAGGCACTTGTGCACTTCATTCCCTTAGATTCCTTTGAAAAGCCCACCCTTACATGTACACAGAATGGGCCCACTTCTCTTCTCTCCCACCCCAGTATTGTAATCCATTGCCTTCAGTGGCTTTACTCCTGATTTACATGGGTGTCACTGAGAGCAGACTCAAGACCATGTGTTAACACAGATAGGTCTGTTCCTGTTTCCCCTGCCAAAAAAGCTTGAGATAGATTTTGTCCTGTTCTAGGGCAAGAAAAGCTGAATCGAGTGCAGGTGGACCTGAAAGCTGGGCGTCTCAGCCCTGATGGAGTATGCAGTGTGTTTGCAGGCCAGTTGCACAAACATTTGCTGTTTATATGCCAGAGGCGACTGCAGAAATATTTGCTGGGAGACTGGAACTGGTTCTTCCATTTCTGTGCACTTGATTCTTCCTCCTTCCAGGCTGCCTGAAGAATGCCTTTCTCCCCCCATTCCATGAAGAGGGACAGCAGGACTGTCTGCTGAAGGGCTAGCTGGTGTGATACAGGAGAGAGGCAACAGCTTACATGCAAACACAACACAGCCCTCTTTAAACTGATCCTGCCACTTCTACCCACCTCAGAGGAGTGGAGAGAGAGAGCAAAAGGCAGAAACCCTGAGAAGAGACCAAGAGAGAGGGAGAGAGAGAGAAATAGAGCGTGTGAGTGAGAGAAGGAAAAAATACACAGATGGAGAGATGAAGTCAACGGAAGTCTTTCCATTAATGTCAATGGGCTTTGGATCAGGCCCGCAGAGAAAAGGGACAGGTGGTTGTGCTCCTGGTTTCCAAGCAGTTCTTGCACTAGCAGATCTTCTTGGTCTGCTGAATTTCTCTACCTGCCACAATGCATTATTTCCACTGGGCTGCCAGACGAGGCGTTATGGGGATGTGCCTGTGGGGCAAGAACACATCAGGGACTTTGCACCTGTGTCTGGGAATTTCAGCATCCCTGCACCCTCCCCCAGGAGCAGCCTCAAGAAGTAAATGGAGGAGGAAGGAGAGGAGAGAAGAGGGACAAGAGCCAGGTCAGTGAGAGGGAAAGGAAGGAGAGAGAGGGAAAGAAGGCAAGAAAGAGAGAATAGCATAGGGGGAGAGGGAGAGCAGAAGTGGGGAGTGAAAGAGAGATCAACTGTCAGAGGTAACATTAAACAATCTAAAAGACACTTACAATGCAAAGGCCAGAGAGTGAGCCCTGTATTCTCGGGTGTCAGTAGTTATGCAGGGATAGTGCTGTGGAGTCCCTGTCCCAGGGGGATTACTTTGCTAATGGTTCACTGGCATGAAGAAGGGGTTTCCAACTTGGCCTTCAGCAAAAGCCTAACCACCTAATCACAAAAGCCTGCTGAAGAGAGACAGTATAGTTTAGTGAGCAGGGCACTGGCCTGGATCTTATCAGGAGGCCTGACTCAGTTCCAGCTCTGACACTGATCTGCCGTATAACTTCGGGTTGATCACTGATCTTCCCTATGCCTTGGTTTTTCCATCTGTAAAATGGGGATAATGACACTGCCCCTGCTAGTGAGAGGATAGATCAGTTAATCTTTGTTTCCAGGGACCTCCCTGGAGTTTGTCGTATCACAGGGAGGGAGCTTCTATCCTGGAATTCAGGAGCCTACTAGCTTTGGCTAGTTCTGCAAGTATTGGACTAAGTCTGCAGGGACTGATTCAATAAACAGTGAACATTTCCTGAAAGGTGCTGAGTGCCCTCAACTTCTGCTGAATTCTGGAAATTTGATAGAGAATCTACAAAATCCCCCAGACCACCCCTTGGGAGAGCATTTAGCTGCTAGCCATGGATGTCACATGCACGGAAACTTTGTAGGGCAGTAGCAAACATCTCAGATGTCTAAGAAATACAAAAACTGTTTCACAGATTGTCCAGTGGTCTACGTGTTCACCAACCTGCAGTCTTTAAAAAAAGCCTGCTGCAGAGAGGCAGTATAGCTTAGCAACCAGGGCACAGGCCTGGGTCTCATCAGAAGGTCTGGCTCAGATCTAGCTCTGATTTTGGTCTCCTTACAACTTCAGGTAGATTACTGCCCTGCTCGGTGCCTCAGTTTCCCATCTGTAAAATGGGGTTCATGATACTGACCTTGCTATTGAGAAGATAGATCATTTAATCTTTGTAAAATATTATGTGTTATTATTATGTTACATACAAAATAGCCATTTTAAAAGCTATTAAAGTTGCAAAGTCAAGGGCTCAAAAATTAGGAAATTCCAGAATGAAGGGTACTCATGCAACTTGAATTCTACCCCTTGTGATCTGTATTATGACAGAATCATAGAAGATCAGAATTGGAAGGGACCTCAGGAGGTATCTAGTCCAACCCCCTGCTCAAAGCAGGACTAACCTCAGATAAATCATCCCAACCAGGGCTTTGTCAAGCTGCAGCTTAAAAACCTCTAAAGATGGAGATTTCACCACCTCCCTAGGTAACCCATTCCAGTGCTTCACCATCCTCCTAGTGAAAAGCTCTTTCCTAATGTCCAACCTAGACCTCCCCCACTGCAACTTGAGACCATTGCTCCTTGTTCTGTCATCTGCCACCACTGAGGACAGCCTAGTTCCATCCTCCCTGGAACCCCCTTTCAGGTAGTTAAAGGCTGCTATCAAATCCCCCCTCATTCTTCTCTTCTGCAGACTAAACAGGTCTAGTTCTTTCAGCCTCTCCTCATAAGTCTTGTGCTCCATCTCCCTAATCATTTTTGTTGCCCTCTGCTGGACTCTTTCCAACTTGTCCACATCCTTTTTGTGCCCAAAACTGGACACAATACTCCAAATGCGGCCTCACCAATGCCCAATAGAGGGGAATAATCACTTCCCACGATCTGCTGGCAATGCTCCTACTAATGCAGCCCAATATGTCATTAGCCTTCTTGGCAACCAGGGCACACTGCTGACTCATATCCAGCTTCTTATCCACTGTAACCCCCAGCTCCTTTTCTGCAGAACTGCTGCCTAGCTCGTCGGTCCCCAGTCTGTAGCTGTGCATGGGATTCTTTCGTCCTAAGTGCAGGACTCTGCACTTGTCCTTGTTGAACCTTATCAGATTTCTTTTGGCCCAATTCTCCAATCTGTCTAGGTTCCTCTTTATCCCATCCCTGCCTTCCAGGGTACCTACCACTCCCCCTAGCTTAGTGTCATCTGCAGACTTGCTGAGGGTGCACTCGACCCCATCCTCCAGATCGTTAATGAAGATGTTGAACAAAACTGGCCCCAGGACCAATCCCTGGGGCACTCCGCTTGTGACCAGCTGCCAGCTAGACATGGAGCCATTGATCACGACCCATTGAGCCCGATAATCTCTATCCAACCCATTTTATCCATTTTATAGACCATTCATCCAACCCATACTTCTTTAACTTGCTGATAAGAATACTGTGGGAGACCGTATCAAAAGCTTTGCTAAAGTCAAGGTATATAACATCCACCACTTTCCCCTCATCCACAGAGCCAGTCACCTCTTCATAGTAGACAATCAGGTTGGTCAGGCATGACTTGCCCTTGGTGAATCCATGTTGACAGTTCTTTCTTCTAAGTGCTTTAAAATGGATTCCTTGAGGACCTGCTCCATGATTTTTCCAGGGATTGAGGTGAGGCTGACTGCTCTGTAGTTCCCTGGATCCTCTTTCTTCCTGTTCTTGAAGATGGGCACTACATTTGTCTTTTTCCAATCATCAGGGACCTCCCCCAATTGCCACAAGCTTTTAAAGATAGTAGCCAATGGCTCTGAAATCACCTCAGCTAACTCACTCAGCACCCTCGGATGCATTGCATCTGGCCCCATGGACTTGTGTATGTCCAACCTTTCTAAATAGTTCCTTCAGCACTGCGGGATGTTCACCTCCTCCCCATTCTGTGCCGCCCAGTGCAGTAGTCTGGGAGCTGACCTTGTCTGTGAAGATAGAGGCAAAAAAGGCATTGAGTACCTCAGCTTTCTCCACATCCTCTGTTACTAGGTTACCACCCCCATTCTGTAAGAGGCCCACACTTTCCCTAATTTTCCTCTTGTTGCTAACATACCTGTAGAAACCCTTCTTGTTCCCCTTTACATCCCTTGCTAGCTGCAACTCCAAATGTGCTTTAGCCTTCCTGATTTCATTCCTGCATTTTCGAGCAGTATTTTTATACTCCTCCCTAGTCATCTGACCAAACTTCCACTTCTTGTAAGCTTCTTTTTTGTGTTTAAGCTCCCCAAAGACTCTTTGTTAAGCCAAGTTGATCACCTACCACACTTGCTATTCTTTCTGCACATTGGGATGGTTTGTTCCTGTGCCCTCAATAAGGTTTCTTTAAAATACAGCCAGCCCTCTTGGATTCCTTTCCCCCTGATATTAGCCTCCCAGGGAATCCTGCCCATCAGCTCCCTCAGGGAGTCAAAGTCTGCTTTTCTGAAGTCCATGGTCCGTATCCTGCTGTTCTCCTTTCTTCCTTTTGTCAGGATCCTGAACTTGACCATCTCATGGTCACTGCTTCCTAGATTGTCACCCACTTCTACTTCCCCTACCAAATCTTCCCTGTTTGTGAGCAGCAGGTCAAGAAGAGCATGGTCCCTAGTTGGTTGCTCCAGACTTGCGCCAGGAAGTTATCCACAACACTCTCCAAAAACTTCCTGGATTGCTTGTGCTCTGCTGTATTGCCCTTCCAGCAGATGTCAGGGTGATTGAAGTCCCACATGAGAACCAGGTCCTGTGAACTGGAAATTTTCCCTAGCTGACTGAAGAAAGCCTCATCTACCTCATCCTCCTGGTCTGGTGGCCTATAACAGACACCCACCAGCACAACACCCTTATTGTTCTTGCTTCTAAGTTTAACCCAGAGACTCTCAACTGGCATATCTCCAGTTTCACACTGGAGCTCAGAGCAATCATAGTGCTCTCTTACATACAGTGCAACTCCTCCACCCTTTCGCCCCTGCCTGTCCTTCCTGAACAGCTTATACCCATCCATGACAGTGCTCCAGTTGCGTGAATCACCCCACCAAGTCTCGGTTAATCCAATCATATCAAAGTTTTTTGACTCTGCCAGGACTTCCAATTCCTCCTGCTTGTTTCCCAGGCTTCTTGCGTTTGTGTATAGGCACTTGAGATAACTGGCTGATTGCCTGACTTTCTCAGTGCAATTCAGGAGGCCTCCCCTGTTGCACCCTCCTCCATCTGCTTCCTCGTGGTGTCCCACTTTCCTACTTACCTCCGGGCTTAGGTCCCAGTCCCCCATCGAACCTAGTTTAAAGCCCTCCTCACTAGGTTAGCCAGCCTGTCTGTGAAGATACTCTTCCCTCTCTTCGTTAGATGAATCCCGTCTCTTCCTAGTAATCCTTCTTCCTGGAACAACAGCCCCTGATCGAAGAATCCAAAGTCCTCTCTCCGACACCACCTGTGTAACCACACATTTACTTCCACAATGCAACGGTCCCTACCTAGGCCTTTTCCTTCAACAGGGAGCATGGACGAGAACACCACTTGCACCTCAAACTTCTTTATCCTTCTTCCCAGAGCCACATAGTCCGCAGTCAAGGTCGTTCTTGGCAGTGTCATTGGTGCCCACGTGGAGGAGTAGGAAGGGGAGCGGTCTGAGGGCTTCCTGGGTCTCGGCAGTCTCTCCATCACATCCTGATGTGGTCTTAAATTATCTGACCACATACTTTTTCCCCCTGGGATTCCCTGCCTCATTCAGTGCCCAGGATGGACAGTGAAGCAGGGTCTGAGAACTTGCAGCTGTGCCTGCCTGATCTCCAGGAAGCCTATAAGCATGTCTAAGCCACAGCAGGGCTGCCCGACTGAGAACTCTGCCCAGTTGGATGAGGAGGTCAGCAATCCGTCTCTTAAGGCCAACAGCAGCATCGGATGTCCAGCTGCTTGGGGCTGGTGCCCGTAGCTGCAGTCTGTGCCTGTGCTGCTCCTAGGCTGCGCCTGCCTCATTCTGGGCCTTGCTTTTGTCCTGAACGCAGGTGCTCCAGCCCTGCTTCCCTACTGCTTTCCTGTGTCCAGCTCTGCCCTTGGCTGAGGTTCCTGGTTCCGGTGCTAACCCATTGGCTCTGGTCATTGGCTTCCTGACTCTGGCTTTGACTGCTGTCTCCAGCTCCAACCAGTAGGAATGACTGCCTACGCCCCATTTGCGACCATTGTGTGTTTAAGGAGGCTATTGTCTGGGGGACCCCTGCCTTAGTCGCTGCTGGAATGTGTGTAGGAAATGAGGCAGGAGATTGCATAGAACAGATCATTGTGTGAGTAGAGCTGGCTGGAAAATGGGGCGTGGGTTTGCACAGAAACTTTAATAACAAATTTAGTTTTTGTCATGAATTTCCCCAGAGAATGTAATACTTCTTTTGGTGAAAACTCAAAAACTGAATTTCCAGCCTAAACGCAAAACCTTTCAGCCAGAAGCTATCCAGAAATGCCATGGCAGTGCCTCTTGGGAGATACAGTTAGAGTTCCTCATACCCCCATTCTCCTCATGGGCCATGTTTCCTGGCCAGACTACATCTCCCACAATGTACCACGGTCAGCTCCCGATCCCATTTCTATTGCTTGAGCCCTTCCCTTGTGGCTCCCTTCTTCCACCTTCTGGAGTGAAGTTGTGAGGCTGAATTTATGATGTCTGAATTATTTGCTTGGGATGCCTCAAACCTGAGCTTAGGACCTGAGATCAGGCTCTTAAGGAATCTGGAAACTCTTCATCTACAAGCCCTGGGAGGTTAAGATGGTAGCTGTAGCATCAGATGTATTCTAATAGAAGGGCACTCAAATCTTTATGAGGATAGGTACACACTCAAGACATTTTTATTTTCAGGGCTAGCCAAATCATGCAGTAAGAATTCATAGAGAGCTTAACTCTTACACAGAAATTTCATCAGCAGACCTGACAGCACTTTGCTAACGTCAAAAAGTATCATTATCCTCCTTTTACAGGTGGGGAAACTGAGGCACCAGGGATTGAAATGCCTTGTCCAAGGTCACCCAGCAGCCAGGTTAAGCCAAAAATAGAACCCAGGTCTCTTATGGCTAAGTCCAGCGCTCTGGCCCGTAGACAACACTGCCTCACAATGATGGGCACACAATAATACTGGAATGTCCTCAGAGAGCGAAATGAGCTGAATAAAACACCCATTGCTTAGCAGATTCTGTGCAGCAGTGTGTAGGGCACAGGTGTCTGTGTTAAGACTCCTGGGTTCTATTCCTGGCTCAGTCACTGACTTACTATGTGAGATTGGGAATGTCATTTAACCACTCCATTCCTGGACTTCCCTTCCACAGAATGGGCTTAAAAGATGCTTTGTAAATACAAATCCTCACTGCAGCCCTATTCATGTCCATTTTGTCTATAAATAATACACACTGTACCCTCTGCTTGAAGCATCAGAGATCCGGCTCATTCATGTAGATCTGGTCTGCTTGGCTGTCGGGGCTCTCCTTGTGAGAACGAAGCAGCATTTAAAAAAATAAGATAAAACTCCTGACAGTACTGATTCATTTCCATTTGTACAGCACCTTGCACATGTCTCTAGTGTTACTGGAATATAACTAGATAACTTTTTATAAATTGCTCCATATAGCTCCCAGAGGGTTGTTAAGACTGTTTCTGAATTGTTTAAAAGGGTGGAAGAACACCCCCATAAGAAATTTCTTAATGGAATATTCTGTTTCCCAGAAAATAGCTTACACTAGGGGTGAAATCTTGTCTCCATTTAAACCAGAGGGAATTTTGCCTCTGACTTTAGTGGAGCCAGGATTTGATCCTGAATCTTTATTGACCAATCAGCTCTTCGAGCCTACTAACACAGCACATGATCAGAAGAAACATGACTGGCTGGAAAGAGATCACATTTTTTTCCATGGGAGGGAATGTTGCCTACTAATTAGGATGCAGGATTTAAGTTTAGGTCTCCTGGATTCCCAGCTCCGCGAGCAACTCATTTTTTAACCTTGAAGGTGTTTCCTCACCTCTAAAATGAGAATAACAATCTCAATTTATCTCAGGAGAGTTTTAGGAAAATAGGTCTGCAACTGGATCCAAATTCATTCATGTTTTGTGATATGCTTTGAGATCCTTGATTGAAAAATACCAGGTTACTGAAGAACAGAATTGTTATTCTGTTCACTTATTACTCACTTTGCTGTTCTTTTGAACACCCCAAATCATTCCTGCCACATGCACTCCTTAAAACATATAGATTTCTGCTCCAAAGGAGCTGCACAAGCTAAACCAGCCCTCTCCCACTGCTCAGCCCCACCACTCACACTTCCCACACCTGCGGGTTGCTCAGGGCTGAAATCCTGAAGCTGGACAACAACCATTATGATGCATCAGACTCTCTTCTGACAAACCACGCTTTTCCCCTCCTCCCTGCTAATCAGACAGAGTGGGCACGTGCCCTGCTCTTTGTGACGTGGCCCTGAAAAAGGATGAGGGCAAGAAAGTGAGAGTGGGAGAAGGCTTTTATGTAGCCCTCACATCATTTATTGACAGAGAAGCAAGTGCAATCACCTCTCCCCCAAGGAGCCTGCAGTCTAAATTACAATCTAAATAAAAGGAACAAAAAAGCACTTCCCATGCTACAAGCTGCAGATGGACGTTTTATCACCCATCTTGGAAAGTGCCACCTGTAACGATCCTGCCGCAGTTGCCCTCCATTGCTTTTCCAGGTTGTTTGCCTCTTGGTTTGACTGATATTGAAACAGAAGAACATGAAAAGGCGGGGGATCAGAGGGCGGTTTCAAGCTCAGACAAGTGCTGATCAATACAAACCATTTTTCCCATAGTGTGTGTTTTCGCCGCAGGGCCTGCGTTGGCTGTTAGCAAATGGTGTGTCCCTGCTGTTTTCATAGCTGGGAGTTGTGCAATTCGAGGTTTTTAGCATTTACTGTGGGACATGGCATGGGTTATTGTCATAACAAAACACCAATAGTTCAGATTAAGTGAGGAAAATGAGGGCAGAATGGTTGCTTAGCCAAGTAAACTGTGATCTTTGCAGCTGGAGAGGAAGCAGCCATGTTCTGCGCACTTCAAAAGCTCACCCAGTAAGGAAACTGGATTTGAAAATGAGTTGTATGTTGAAGTGATCATTGGAGAGCCTCCATCTGTGTGATGCCAGCTGTTCTGGGATCCTGACATCAGAAGCTTTAAACCAGGTCCCACCCTGCTTTACATGTTACTCTCACTTGGCATCTATGCCATCCTTCTCTCTAGCTGCTCCCCATAACTCCTTGAACAGAAACCTAGAATTTCCCCCATTTCCTCCTCACTGGATCATCCCCCTTTTCCAAGAGTCGCTGAATCTTCACACCATTTTTACTACAATTCTTGTTTGTTTGCTCATCCATGGTGGGCTCATTATGTGTTCCCCAATGGCCAAGATGTATTTCCACTCTTTGCTGCCTTGCAGTTCTAGTTGTTGACAGCTGTGCACTGTGTTTCAAGTGGGCAAATCAGCACTTGAACCAGACAGACATTTACGGTCACTAAAAACA
This sequence comes from Mesoclemmys tuberculata, assembly GCA_007922155.1. NCBI lineage: Eukaryota > Metazoa > Chordata > Testudines > Chelidae > Mesoclemmys > Mesoclemmys tuberculata. Next base: position 91,756 of record ML675754.1, read on the forward strand.
CTATTCATCCCAGAGGATAGTCCTCCATGATAAATGTGTCACAGCCAACGTCTGCCAGATGGATCCCTGTACACCATGGTGGCCATTCAGTGGGATTTCTTCACTTACTTGGCCTCCTCTAGACATCATTGGAAAGTCCTCATTCTCATGAACCAGAGTCCAGCACTTATTCACTCACAGCATTCAATGGTCTCCAGATACCATTGGAATAACACTCCGTTTCCATACAGAGCACATTGTCTTCTTTGTTCTGCTCTATCTCCCACTGAAATGGAACCCATCTTTATGCAGCAAGACTCCAGGATGCCTTTGCTTACAGAGCTCGGTGGGAAATGGAGTTTTTCTCCATGGAAAATTTTGAAAAACTAGAAACCCAAAAGCATTTTCAGACAGAAAATTTTTTTTGGCTGAAACCCCCAAAATGGTTGTTTTTAAAGACTTCTTTTGTTTTTCTGGAGGGAAAAAAATTAAAATGTTTTGAGAAAAGCTTTCTGTGAAAATGTGTTTTATCAAAAAACATTTTTCTATCAAAAGAAGTTTAGACAGAAAATTATTGACCAGCCCTACTTGCTTATTCAGCATCTTGACTAATTCCAAATGCTAATCTTGACAGAAGGCTATTTTATCTTCTTCAAGCTCTATTGTCACCATTTGATGGTTCATGCTACCTAGGGCTATTCACTTTCCTAGCTTCCAAAGCAATTCAGTCTTATGGGTGAGGTTGTCACCCTCCACATACAGTGAGTAACCCACAGCATCTAGAGCTGCTGCCAGGACACATTTGCTTCTCTCAATATCATTAAATTAAGTGTTCTATGTTCCATGACTCATGTGTTGCTCCAATATCCATTCAATATCCAATATCCATTCAATATCCAAGATCCATTCAATATCTCTCCTAAACATCTCAGCTTCCAACTTCTACCACCAAAAGTGTGAATCATGTGGAGCTGTCTGTGTTCCAGTTAGACTGTAAATTCATAAAGGAGGGCCCTGTGTCTTATTTCGGGAACTACAGCACCAAGAATATTGTCACACAACAAATAAGAAATAGTCCTACCCACCTTCTTTTTCACTCCTTCTGGGACATACAACAGCATTTCTTAGCCTGCATGAAAAATGAAACCAGTCTGTAGTTTTCACTGCAACTTAAAACCTGTTTTCCACAGTGGAGGATAAACAGGAGCATTGCTTTGAACCACTCACCTGGCCTTCACCCCATTTTCCATGCAGCCTTAAAGTTCTTGAGCATAAGATTCTACCTTTCTAGGTGGCACATTTAATGAGCTCACCAGCCACTTCATTACCTCCAGCTGTCTGATCTTGTTATTGCATTTTCTATCTCAGCCCTTAGGGGGGGTGCCAGTTCCTGTTAAACGATAGTAAGAACTTCCCAAATTAAGCTGACCACCTGGACAAGGTCACAGTAAGGAAAACCTATGTACTGCTACTTCAGTAATGGGGAGTTTGCTTTCTCATACCTGCTCTTAAATTGTAATGGAGTTGTGTTAGACTGCAGGCTTCCAGCTGCCTGATTCAGTGGCTCTGTACTAAATAGGCCCCCAGATGTGTGACGACTGCAATAGTGTTGAAGTGAAAGTGTGCAGCTGTGTGTCTGTGGCTCCCCGGCTAATGTACGCACACTAAGTGTGTCAGCTGCATGGATGAGCAGTGACGCGGCTGGAAGGAGTCAGTGCCCAATGCTGGCATCAAAAGGAAGATCTGGAGATAATTAAAGAACATGGTAAGAAGCGGCTAGAAAACACAACCAGTCTGAGCAGCAAGACATTTGGTCACTCTGTCCCATGTGGTGAAATCTGGCACCACATCTGGAGTATTCCAGGGCTCTTTCAGGTCATCCTTGCTTCATTACTTTATTTCTTCTGCTCCTGTTGGGATTTTATCACAGGTCGGCTCAGTGGCAGCCACGCTAGACTTGAAATGTTGTGGTGAATAGAACTTCTCTTGAGATTGTCCCAGGTTTTACATCCCCTGCAGATTCTCTCTCAGATTGTTGGTTTGTGCCTTCTCCGTACATCCTGCCCAACTTTGCATTGGTCTAATAACCTAGGTGGGAACCCCTTATGTATGTCATGAACTGTAACCACCTTCACAGGTAAACAATATGTGATACTAGAGGGTTCTTTAGTGAGAGGGAGACCAAGATCAATGGCTGGAAGTTGAAGTCAGCAACATTCAAACTGAAAACAGGACACCTTTTTTCACTTTAATTAGCCATTGAAAGAGATTACTGGGGATGTGGTAAGTGCTCCATCACTCGGAGTCTTGAGGTGTGTTCCTGGAACAGATGCTCCAATTCAGTCAGAAGCAACTGGATTGGATGCAGGAATCTCTGAGTGACATTTTAGGGCCTGTGTTACGCACGAGGTCAAATCAGATTATTATAATCATCCTCTCAAAGCTATGTCTGTAATTAGATTCTCCTTAAAAGAAGGATGAAGCCTGCCTTTGCCATGGAAAAGGTCTAGGATGGTGGAGAATGAAGTTATGGAACCTGCTCCTCAGAGCAAGGGACTGAGGCAACCTGGAGCTTTCTGGGACATCTAACTGGGCCTTAAAGAGTTCAAAGAAGGAGAAATTTGTTCAAGTGCATGTTCTTCTTTCGCATCCTATATACATTTTGTTCCCTCATTTCCACAGCAACTAACAGGAAGTGGACTAGTGGCAAAAACAGAGCACTAGCTGGCTCAGGGTTTGGAAATGAATGATGGAGGCTTTCACTTCAGTTCTAATGTGACCCAGGTTCTTCAGCAACTCAAAGTCACTGCCATATAACAACCATCTAGGGGCCTGAGTAAAATGTCATGGTGGTCTCACAGAAATCACTGTCCTAGCTGGCATTAGCGGCTCCCATTGTTGGTAGTTTCAGCCGAGAAGCCAATAGTTGGACAGACCATGGAAACTGAACTGTCCCAGCCTCCTAGTCACTGTCTCTCCAGGCCAATGTAGAAACACCCTTGTGGAGCCATGACTACGGGAAAGTTGTCTTGCTGCAGCACACACTGCAGCTGTTCTGTGAACAGAGGCCTCGGTCTCCAGGGATGTTTCACCAGCAAGAAATTTCATTCTGATTAAAATAAAACAAATTAATCTGGAAAAGTCACCACCACGGTTGATTGGTTCACTCTTTCTCCTTGTTTTATTTAGAGTGGCCCAAACCACAAACTCAACTAGGAATATCCTCAGCAGCCCGAGATGTTTAGAATCCAAGTCTGGACCTAGATTCCAATTTCAAGTATGGCTCCAGTCTTTATAATGAGCCCAAATCCTGGATGCAAACCTCTCTGAAGTTTAGGATAACCCAAAGGTGGGTTTGGGCCATCTCTAGCACAAAGCACTTTTACAAAGGCCATATCTACACCTTTGCAGAGATTCTAGAGCTGGGGTGGGAGCAAGACATCTGCCATCCTGGTAGAACTCCTATGATGAATATTTTCCCTCTGTATTCCTCCTATCCCCAGATAGCACTTTGCACTATCTCTCAGGCCTACCTCCTTTGCCAGCCATGCAGGTCTATTTGGTGGGTCAGCTACAGCTGTCACCTGCTCCATGTTAAGTGACAGGACATGATCAGAAATTAGGATATTTGTAGAGAATCTTCAACCACCTCCATCAGCACTGGTTTGGTTTTGTGGCTTTCTTGGTACAGACGTGTTATTAGGCTGGAAGCCCATGAATTATAAAGCACATTTACCAAGGAATGATACTACACAGTCAGCACTCATGTGCTCACCAGAAGCTTGGTGGTGCGATAAGATTGCCAATGATAGACATAAACTGAATCTCCAGCCAGACCACCTTTCAGGACCTAGCTAGAGGTTGAGGTGGTGCTTGATCTGCAAGAAGACCATGTCCCTTTGAGATTTGTCAAGATGGTGATGACAATAGAGCAATCACTGGGAGTGACTTGAGGCCCGGGATTCCCCCATCCTTTCTACCAAGGGATGCCTCTTATCTGGTGCATAATATCTCACCTGCCATATCAAGTCAATGTAGAACACCCTTTCTCCTGTATTTCAGCACTGATCATGCTAAAGGGTCATACTCCGCAGTACGGTACAAATGTATGTTTTTGTAATATAACTAGACCACAGTGGGATGCTGCCTCTTACAAATCACCTCTGCCCTGAATTTGCCCTGTCTTTATTGGAAGTGTAGGTGGCCATTTAACCAGGGTGTGAGTGTGCAGCCTCCGCACTAGGTCTGATGATTATTAACAAAATACAAACTGAAATATGCCAGGACTTTTCCTCCTTCCGTCTCACTCCCACCACAGACAAAGGCTCAATGGTCTGTAGGTTAGATAAATCTCTCTTATCCCCTAACGGAGCAGGCACCTGGGACTAGAACTTGATTCCAGAGCTGGTAGGGAAATAGATTTTGTTTCTGCCAAAAATTTAGATTTTTTGTTTGTTTGTTTTCATCAATATTTTGCCTCAAAAGTTTTTGAGTTTTTGACGAATAAAGGAGAGACCCAAACCTGAAAATGGTTTGGCCATAAACTGAAAAATGACTTTTAAAACATTTTTTCACTCTCTGGACAAAAATGTTTTCACTGCAAAATTTTTGGTTTTCAGAAGCTATTTCCATCTGAAATTTCCATTTGGATGAAAAATGCCCTTTCTCATAAAAAAAAATGTCAGAAACAAAAAATGTCAAGTGGCTGTATTTGAGTCCTTCATCTCCAATATAAAGGCCTCTACAGCATGAGCTAAAGACACTCTCCCTTAAGGATAACCCTTAACCTCTCTGGGAGCCCAACCACAAGAGGGCAATATCACTCCCTCACGCCCTCAACACCAGCGCATTACAATAGGCTGTGGGCAAAGGATTAGCACTTTCAGGTAAAGCCCGTACACAGTTCCCCATCACTTTTGAGTACTCAGGTTGCAGGTAATCTCTCTAGGGCTTGCTATCTGCATTACCTGGCATGGTGGTAGGAATCTCACCTGCCCAGACACATGGAGCCTTCTAGGGTAACTTGTCCCATGCCAGAAAGTGAAATCAGAAGAATGGGACATTCCTGTGCCTGGGGTTGAAATGGGCATCACCAGCTGGTGACTGCGCAGGGATCTATTGTCCTGGGACTTTCTTGGGTCCAAGCCTATGGCAGCTCCTTAGCTGTTCCTTTGCTGTGAACGTTTTATAGCACAGTGAAAACACAATACTGATTCCAGCTAATTTACACTGGGAGTCTCCTAGGATGAAATTCACCCAAGAGTTAAGAACTGCCACAAGACTGTGCAGCACTTAGAGAACTTAAAATAGAACTTAAATAGTACTTAAGCATTGGATGGTACCTATGTTGGCTCTCTGCAGGGGTGTAATTTTCACCCATGCACTGTGAGAGGTGAAAAGTATTAACTAGTATTGTCAGTTATAATTTTACGCCAGATTAATGTACCTTGGTGTCATTTTTTGGAGTGAACTTACTGCTGAGGTAAGGCATCTGTCAGATGGTTCTAGAGACTGATTGTCTGTCCACAGAAAGGCTACTGCACAGTCAGTGATTGGTGCAGCCAATTAGTTCATTTTATTACTAATTATTAAAGAGTCCAGCGAAAATGATTAGGGGGCTGGAGCACATGACTTATGAGGAGCGGTTGAGGGGACTAGGCTTGTTTAGTCTGCAGAAGAGAAGAATGAGGGGGGATTTGATAGCAGCCTTTAACTACCCGAAAGTGGGTTCCAGAGAGGATGGAGCTAGGCTGTTCTCAGTGGTAGTGGATGACAGAACAAGGAACAATAGTCTCCAAGTTGCAGTGGGGGAAGGTCTAGATTGGATATTAGAAAAATCTTTTCACTAGGAGGGTGGTGAAGCACTGGAATGGGCTACCTAGGGAGGTGCTGGAATCTCCATCCTTAGAGGTTTTTAAGGTGCAGCTCGACAAAGCCCTGGCCGGGATAATTTACTTGGGGCTGGTCCTGTTTTGAGCAGGGGGTTGGACTAGATGACCTCCTGAGGGCCCTTCCAACCCTCATCTTCTATGATTATGAATAAAATAAAAGGACACATTGGTCAAGTTTCCCCAGTGATGCCCTGCGAATGTGTTCCACCCCTGCCCTGAAGGGACCCCCTTTAGGAGCGAGATGGTGCTTCATTCTCTGTTCCCTTGGACTCTCTGCCAAGGCTGCCAGTGTAGTCAACGCCAACTCTAGTGATAGTTCTGGGATGAGGACACCTGTCCACCAACCCCTGAATTCAGTTTGGTTAATGAAAACCAAAGGAGAGCAATGAGGGTTTGCTGTATGCTGTGGATGCCAAGGAAAATGCTGTGACTACTTCACTGGTACTTGGGAATATCATTCAGTATTTGCCCCCCTTTTGAAGTAAAGTTGCCAGCCACTTACATTTGTAGCTAGACCACAACAAAAGGTGCAACGTGGGGGAAAGACAGTTCAGTGATTAGGGTGCTAGGCTTGATCTCAACTGATTGAGTTCAAGTCCCTGCTTTGCCATCAACATGCTGCATGTCTTTGGGCAGGTCCCTTAATTGCTTTGTGCCTCAGTTTCCCAATTGTGAAATGGGAATAATGACACTTCCCTGCCTCACGGGGACATTGTGAGGATATGTTTATTAAAGACTTTGAGGTGTTCAGCTGCTATGGTGATTGCGGCCATATAAGTACCTAAGAGAAATGGCTTTGTTTACAAAATAAAATTACACCCCCATAAAAAATAGCAATGCTACTCTTCAAATTCCTAGTGGCTCCATTCCAGATTTACCCTGCTGTAAATCAGATCAGACTGTGACCCAGATAGCAAACATTTCTGGTGACACTTTATATTACAGTTTAATTTACAAAGTGTAATAGATTTTTATAAAGTGTTATCAGTATGTTATAGACATGAGCATTGTGTGCTACAGATGGTTGTGAAGACATCAGAGGAAGCTACTGCAGATGGTTAAAAGCCATGGGTACAAACAACCTATTGGCCTGTTGGACTCTATAACAATTGATTAACCATTTATTAAACCATCTGTTAATCATTTATGAACCCTTTACATGCTATTTATAAATAGAACCTTCCTATAAGTGTGAACACATGTATTTATACATCCCTGTCTGACGATGGATCTATTTACCACAGTTGTTGTTTTGATTAATCTGGATCTGCCTTTTTTATTTCAATTGGTGAAAGAAGAAAGTTGTTTCAAATATTTAATCTGTTGCATTTTTTCCTTATTGGAAACAAGTCCAATATGCGATTAGCACAGTGGCTGAATAGAGAATGCTGTGAAGCATGGCAACACATTGGCTCATACACACACACACACATTGCTTTAAGGTGCTAGTTTAATTAACTGAGTTGCCGTGTCTCATTTTTTGCAGTGAAAACAATGTAGGTGTCTATTAAAATTGTGTTTTGCTAGTTCATTCTAGGTCTGCTCCTAGTTACACCAGCTACATGCTGGGTTATGCCAAGGAGTCCAGAAGAGTAAGATGTCACTGAATTTCAACAGGAGTCGAGCTCTTCATTCCCTTAAGCTTTTCTGAATCTCCCAGTGGAATGTCATCTGCTCCTTGCTTTGGGCTCTCACACTGAATTCTGCTGTTTGGTCAGGGCTCTTCTTGCCCCGGCTACACTTGGGCAAAATGTGTAGAGCGCTGATCAAAAGATCACCCCTTGCCTACTCCACCAGGCTTTCTCACTTGGCCAAACCCACCATGGAGTGGGCAAAGGGATAGCCTCTGGAACTAATCCCTTCCACCCCAGCAGACCATATGGTTGGGGTAGGGAGAGGAGAAGAAGTCAGCCAAGTCAATTCCCTGCACAATTGGCTCTGGACCATATGTCTGACAAGGATACGGGGAATAGAAAAGCCCCTGATATCTATTATATGCCACCATGGAGAGGGAATGGAGCCTTCCAGGCACCTCCTGTCAGCCAGTAGCGGGGCTGCCACACCCCTCAGGGATGATGGGGTTATAGAACTGTTTATCACATGACCCTAGCCCTTAATTTTTCAGTAAGGTCCAATATTGTCAGCAGACGGAAAGCACGCAGCCATGTGAAATGCCCAGAAATACCGAGATTTCAGTTAATTGTGTGTTCCAGTGACAGTTGTGTTCTCCAACAGTAATAGCCTCCAATGTCTGCCTACTCCTGTGACATTGTCTCAAATCTCACAATATTTGGTGTTTTCCTTAAAGCCCAGCTCCTGGAGTCATAGATTCATAGAAATGTAGGGCTAGAAGGGACCTGAAGGGGTCATCTAATCAGCACCCTGTACTGAAACAGGACCAAGTAAACCTAGACCATCCCTGGCAGGTATTTGTCTTAAAAACCTTCAGTGATGGTGATCCACAGCTCCCTGTTCCAGAACTTAACTATCCTTGGAGTGCAAAAGTTATTCCTAATATCTAACCTGAATCTCCATGGCTTCAGGTTACTTCTTGTCCGATCTTCAGTGGACATGGAGAGCTATTGATCACTTCCTCTTTGTGACAGCCCTTAACAGATTGGAATCCAGTCAGGTTCCTCCTCAGTAAGACTAAACATGCCCAGATTTTTTAACCTGCCCTCACTGTTAATACACCTGAGAATGATTTTCACCTTTTTCACAACTGCATCACGGTGTTGATTCATATTCAATTTGTGATCCACTATAACCCTCAGATCCTTTTCAGCTGTTCTACCACCTAGCCAATTATTCCTCATTTTGTAGCTGTGTGTTTGATTTTTCCTTCTGAAGTGAGGTATTTTGCTCTTTTGACAATGAAATTAGGCTCCTGATTCTCTTAGGCACCTTTGAAAATTTTGCCTCGGCCCCCAGTGTCAGAACAAGGATGAGGACTTAGGCCTGGCACTCAGCACAGGACCATCTGTCTCTGATACGGCACAGAAGCTCAGGAATGGAGTGTCTGTCAAAACAGGAGTTGCTGCAATGTCCATTTTATAATCAACATGTTTAAACCACTTTATGTAATGGTGGCATGTTATGTTATTTAGCAAACACCTTATCTGAACTAACCATTACATTAATAGAATTTACCTTCCAGATACTTGGAAAATCTCCTGTGCATTTCGGTGAAGAGTTGCATTTACTGTGACTAAACATGTCATCTGACCAATAAAATGGCAACTCCAGTGGGAAAAACAGTGGTTGCATGCAGCGATGGAGGTATTCAAAGCATGGCAGGGTTTTTTTAAACGTTTGAAAATCATTGTTCTTACTCAGGGGTCCTTGTCTCGAGGATTTTTTCTCAGTCCAGATCCACGAGAGACCAAGTTTTGCCTCATTTAGTGGGACAGCATAAATCACATCTCTTTATTCAGGTTGCCTCCTGCCTAGGGGTTTTGGCATTCCTGGCTGGTTATCCCCTGGATCATGTCTCCGTTAACAAAGTGATACTAGAAACAGGATTGTTTCATTGTATTGTTGCATATTGGAAACACTGGGCCAAATTCAACCCTGCTCAAACGCTTTGATTGGCTGCAGAGACTAAGCAAGGATCGAAGCAGGGCAGGAGCAGTGTGGAAGGACAGGGCTACAGGAATAGATACATGACAGATGATGACACCGTCCTGCAGTGCCTGAGGGCTCTTCTGCACCAGCCGGAAATCATGCACCTGAGCCTAATGGATAGTCCCTCCTCAGAGCATTAGTAGGAGGGGAAAATAAGCAAAAAGCCAAGATCCCTGTCAGTGCATCTTAAGGAAAAGGGCACCCTGTGCTCAGATGTGAGATTTCAACTCTGTGCCAGGATCACCAGCGAGGCACTTTGCACTAGAGCTGAGCGAAATTTTTCCACTGAAACTTTTTTCTGCCAAAAAATGCAGATTCAAGTGACACAGATAAAATGTTCCATGAATTTGTGTCAGTTTCACCAAATTGTTTCAGTCAAAAAAAGCCCCTGAAAAAAAAAATCTGGAAACATCTAAATGTTTTGTTCTTTCTAGTTCAAAATGACTCTTTATTTCAAAATTTCCTTTAAGTTTATTAGAGAACCAATCCAAAAAGATTTTAAGTGGTCAAAATCAAAACGTTTCATTTGAGGGGTTTTAGGGTTTAGGTTGATCAGAAGCAATTTTTTTAAATGTCCAGAATGGCCAGCAAACCAAAAAATCTTTTTATTCACATAGCTCTGATTTGCAGATCCAAAGATCCTTCCATATCTAGATCTCAGAGTCTAGCAGACATTCCTGAATTTAGAGGACAAGTAATTAATTAACAACTTTAAAACAGCAGTGGATATAATACGCCTTCCCCACCGCATGGGAGATCTGTTATTATCCCTTCTCTGCAGCTTGGAAAGCAAAGCGAGAGTCAATGACTTACCCAAGATCACATAGCGAGGTGGAGCAGAGCTAGGATCAAACCTCTGATTTCCCAAAATCCTCTTCCCCTGCCCCCCTTCACACCATGAGCAAGATACACTTGAGTCCACACATGATCTATTAAACCATTAGAACAGATTTGAACCTCAAGAAGCTGGACTCTGTCAGGAAATTCCAAATGGTGACCCTCTCCTGGGAAATCCAACTGGATGAGACACAGGGGTCCAAGTTTATTACAAGAGTAGTGCAAAAAGGAAAGAGAACTCCGCATGCCTCAGATAAATTTGTTCAACCAGATGAGTCAGCTGCTGTAGCCATTTGCCACCTTTAGAAAATATTTTAACAAACCTTATTCTAGTTATCTACGATAGGATGTTGGAATAATAATATTTCGTATTCGGATTGCAGTGCTAAAGGGAAACTGCCAGGATAAAAATCATGTCTTTTTAACACACATTTCCTTTTCTGTGCTGTTGGTGAGACTGAAGATTATTTCAAACTAAATGGAATTTTGCACCAGCTGAGAATCTGATTCCTCTGCGCCCTGTCACCATTTGTGCAATTTGTTTCTTTGTTTGCGTTCCATTCCGCTTGGCCAACGAGATCTGTCTGGTCAGTTTCACTTTTGTTGCTAGTTGGTTTCCTTTTCTGGTTCTCAGGCGTTTGCTCAAGGCTGCAGCGTTTGGGTTGCAGCCAGTGAAGGGGAATGTTTATATCGAAACAAACAATGGTTTCTGTTGAAATTGGTTTTTAACTAACAATGAAAGCATTTCTACTAATAGAACTTTTGTATTGCTTAAAAATCCCTGAAATTTGAACACTTAAACTACACAACAACAGTCCTTAGACAGAGAAATAATGATATGTCACTCTGCTGTCATCAGCTGTTCATTGGGACATTTTGTACTTTAAAGGGACCCAACCAACTAGAAATCTGCTTAATTCAAAAAATGATTGTAAAGCAATCCCAGGTTCAACCCTTCCCACCCCACCAATTTCTGTGGCTTTATAATCACATTTTCCTATTTTAAAAAATTGTTTTTTCTCCTCTGGTCCTGTTTAAAACCCACACAAATTACGGGGCAAACTTTTTAACAGAAGAAAAGGTTGAAATTGACTAGACAAAACAAGCACAAACAGGGAAAAATGGTTGTTCCTCTTATCTCTCTCGAGGATTGGGATCATAAACATTACCTGTGACAACAGTGGGTGAAATATTTCCAGACAGAAGTGCAACTTTTTCCAGTGGACAGCAGCATTGTTTTTTATCAGCTACAGTTAGGCTTGGAAGGATTAGCTTTTTATCAGTAGATGTTGGTAAAGGTTGATTTCACTGCACACACACTCACAAGCCAATGAAAAAATATTTCCATTGATAATCAAAATTTACAGATAGCCAAAGAACTTATTAGGGTTTGATTTAAGGATATTTACTTTGTATATTTTGATAGGTGATGACAATTTGGGTTTTAACAGTTATGAAGCTTTAACTTTTGGAATCACAGCATCTACTGCCATTGAATAATTGTTATCTGACCCTCACATTATTTCCTGTAAAACTATGTGAAAATTTAAATAGATAAAAATAGGGTAAAATTGCTTAAAATTCATAATTTTTCACAACTGTGAAACTGTAAATATATTAAAATATGAAAAAACGCTTAAAAATAGACATTGATATTATCCATTGAAATTATTTTAAAAAATTCAATTCTCCACACCTAGTTAGGGTAGGTGAAGGTAAGAGATAGTACAATATTTGAAGAGAAGCTGTCTTTTGTGTGTACGTGGCCACAGAGAGCTGGCAGTGCTAAAAGCAGTTTCTTCCCCGACAGCTTCCTTGCAAACACTAATTTGTCCGGTGCAGGAAAATGTTTCCCATTTGCCAGGCTGTGTACAGTCTGTCGCCCAGAATCCCCCTGGCCGAACTCCCTTAGCTTGTTTTTTTACTCAGATCAAGGCAGTGTTTTTAGTTGACCCTGGCTATGTTTTGCTTTATTATCTTTGGGGTTTCTTCTCATTGGCACAGAAGGAGGCCAATGTTGATCAGCGTATGAACAATCAGCGTCGTTAATAACAAGAATTTCCCTGGCTGAGCGACGTCAGCAGGCAGGGTACAGAGACAGGAGGAAAGGACTTTTGCTAGAGGCTGAGTCTGAATTGCCGAACAGATGTGTAACATGAGGAGGCATCACTTAGCCATTAAAGAACCCAGTGAGGTCTGTACTGGTCAAGTAATGACCGGATAGAGTAATGATGGCCTGAGGCAAAGCCAACGGGCCTTTACACTCTAGAATGTTATTAGCTGATGCATAAAGACAGATACCCATTAGACGCCACGTGGATGGGCAACCGCTAGAGTGGCATGTAAATGGCTCTGGAATTGTCTCTGTGTAGGTCCTGAGAATTTGTGTGTCCTGTCAGTTCTTGGCTCTCGTGCAAACTATCTGTGGTGCTGAAGGGGTTAATGCCACTGTGAACTATTTTAAAATTTTAATTCATACCAGACAAGGGAGTGCGGGGCTGCTCTTGGCTTGCCACTTGGGAACGTTGAACCTCCCTGTGTGGAACATTCAGAACTGAAGATGCTGCAGTTCTTTGCCATGCCACTTAAAATACCAGATTGCCCCTAAAGAACTGAAATTTCAGCAGTCACAGGAAATGGTTAGAAATGTCTCTGAGAAAAGGACAGCCATATCACCTCACCGGTGACTGGTGAAGTTAAGCCCCTAACACCCTTTAATAGAACTTTAAGCTAGAAAAAGCCAAAATTGGAAATATACTTCTGGACAAATTGTTCTGTTAAAAAACTTCAGGCAGTGGACAACAGAATACTTTTTATCTGGAGAAGAGCACCCCCGAAGCAAGCCATTTTAATGATGATTGCTAAGCAGAAACATGGTAGATTTGTTGGACTGCAAAAGACCCATTAGCCAAAACCCCAACACTGCCCCTGTTCTGGATTTTTGATCTTTGCAATATACTCTTTTGGAATCTGCCAATTTAGCTTTACTATTTTTGCTTTCGTCTCTGCCATGTGTTTGGAGGGCCAGTAATATAAGCAATATTTTTAGATTGATTAGATTATTCACTCTCATGAGCAACTTCCTTCAAAGATTTAACAGTACGTTTTATTTTCTTGTTACCACATTGAAATGCAAGGAAGAATTCAAGAAAAAAAATATAATTGTAATATTTTTTATTAAATCTTGTTTCTAATCTTCCTCTTTCCCTTCCAGCTTTCTTGATTCTTTTCTTTCTTACAGCTTACATAAGTTTATGGAGTCATCTGGTTTTGTATTAAACAGTCTCTTTGACTGTTTAAGACTAAACTATTTAAAGCAGAGATTAGAAAGGTGGAAATTAAAGTCTGCAGAAACAGAATATTAAAGCAATGCACAGTGTATGGGTGTATATCTATATGTATTTTGATATAGATGCCTAGATGAATAGGGATGGAAACCAACACAAATCAGATCCCATTTTTAGCGAAACACATTGGGGGGAAGACACAAAATCCAAAATAAACTTTTCTTTGAAGACTCGCATGAGCAAATTAGCAACTAAAGCAATTGGACAGATCATTATGGGATGAATCCAAGCAGAAAGACCACATCTGACCTCCTCAGTGCCAAACACTCATAATAACGAGTTAAAATACTTGAGAAGATATTGGCAAATTGGATGAAAGAGTGTTTCTTTTCTAAATGCAATAAACAGTTTATGCTGTTGCAGTTTTTGTTTGCAAGATTTCTATCCGTCTATTTAATATATATAAAATTAGAGATACAAGGTGGGTGAGGTAATATCTTTTATTGGACCAACTTCAGCTGGTGAAAGAGACAGACTTTCAAGCTACACACAGCTCTCTTCAGCTCTGTGTAGCTCGAAAGCTTGTCTCTTTCACTAACAGAGGTTGGTCACATGAAAGATATTACCTCCCCCACTTTGTCTCTCTCATATCCTGAGATCAATATGGCTACAGCACCGCAAATATATTTACAATTCATATATACAATTATACATATATCTATTCCTGTCTATCATTATATGTATTCACTTCTCTACCAAAAATACATACAATCATAGCACATACGTACCTCTATCTTGTGTCAGTCTACCTTTCTACCACCATTCAGACGCATCTAACTCACTATCGATCTAGCTCTTGTTCCCCAACACCATGCTATCTGAATGCACAAATTAAGTAGAGCAGTAAAATAACTTGGACTTCTTTCTCTGAGTTTCAGACTTTTCTGCCTCCTGGCTGACTCTCTGCCCTTTTGAAATGTTCAGCATCAACGGAAGCCCTTTTTTTCCCTCTTTGCTAACCGGAGAGAGAGAGAAAAAAATCTAGGAAAAAAAAAATCCCCAAACGACACTTTTTTCCCCTTTACTATAGTTGAATATTTTTCTGGAAACTTTTCTCTCTCCCTTCCCCAAGGTTCTGCCTCCCCAGGCCCTGTGTAGAACACTGAAGAGAGAGGAATTATCAAAGATTCTCTTCTTCTGTCCCGTGCTCATCCCCCTCCCTTCTCCCAGAAATAATAAAAATTTCATGACTTACGGAATCACCCCCCGACTGCCCTGCTCACTAGTCTGTCCGGGGGCCCCTCACCTCCTCTGATCACCAGGAGAAGGTGTGGGGGGGGGCCAGCAGGTAAAAGCTGCAGGTGGATTGGATGAGCTCTGAGTGTATTTCTCCCACCGATGAGAGAGGGATCCCCATGCTCGCACCTGCACCTGCCAGTGCCCTGGTGAGTTGTGCTGGTTCCCTGCCTAGCCGGGCGTTGTGGTTATGAGAGCAATTCCTTCATAGCGTTTATATGTATGTTTGTAGAAATACATCAAACTCAGGAACAGAAGCACAATCCAACAAACCTTCACCCCCACCCCCCTTGCTTGCTCTCATTTGTACCGATTTGCCCTTGAGGCTTTTTTCTGATTTGCAATGTCCCTGGCAGTGTTTAGATTGGGGAGGGGAAGAGGGGGGGGAGCAGGAGATGGCGGGGAGGGGACTAGGCAAACAGAAGCCTAGCTTGCCAAAAGCAGTTCAGACCCAGAAAGCGCCTTAATGTGCACAGACGGAGCAGGCTGGGAGCGAAACCAGCTGGGCTGGAGTGGAGCGTGCTTAGCGTCAGGCATGGGGAAGGCTGGTTTGGAGTGTGTGTGTGTCTTGGGGGTGGTTTATTATACTAGTTATTTTCCCCTGGGGGCAGTTTACTAGGGGGAGGGAGCAGGTTAGATGTAAAAATTCCTTCTCAAACATTAACTGTTTCTATTGACAGGCCCCACTGATGCTAGATGGTGAGCTAATATTCCCCACCATTGATCCTTCACCTACTCCCGCTGGTATGGCTTGCCACACCCAGCAAGCCCACAGGCCCTCCCCATCCTACACCAGTGCAGAGAGGCCCTCGAATAGCCGCTGTCTGATCCAGGCCAGATAAGTCCCTGGGAAGAGCAGCAGGGTGTGCTCACAGGTGAAATTCACTGCAGGCACCATTGATTTCATATGGGACTTGTCCGAGATCATACAGAGAGTTTGTGGGAGAGCCAAGAGTCCTAGTCACGGCCTTACCCTCTCGCACTGAGATGAAGGTTCATGGGGGGTTAATCGTAAATAAAACCTGAACTTGGTAGATACGTGTTTACTCCGGTGTAACAATCGCATGAGAAATGCTCCTCGATGGGCGAAAGATTTTGGGGCTGGGCTTTCCTGTACGTGTGTGTGTGCTGGCCACCTACATCGCACGTTTCCATCAGTGGTTCAGGACCATCATTACCCCGGGCACAGGTCTCCCATTGGTTGTCTGCTGACCGAGTAAGGAGCCACAGATTGTGAGGGGCTTGAGAGGGTAAGTGTCAGGGGCTGGATCAAGTGCTGTGTGGTGGAGAGCAAATATCCATCTCTCTGCCCCCAAGAGCAGGCGACATAATATTTCCCTGTATTTACGCCTAGCACACATGATTGTCAAGTAACCTGTGGGAACACTGAAGTACTATGTGGTTCATGGGATTTCACTTGTTATAAACTCTACTGCAGACACTCTGGCAATGACAGCCATTGCAAGTGTGCCCTAACTTGAACATCCTGCATATAACAAACAAGTCATTAACTTCCTGATACAAATCTCTGTAAAATTACAAGGCATTTATGACCCTCAGCGCCGGAGCTGTGAGTTGGCTTTGTACCTCTACCTACAGCATGCTCTTTGGGGAAGGGATCATCTCTTTGTTGTGGGGTTATACAGGGCCTAGCACAAGGGGCTATCACTCAGGTTCCTAAGCACTATGGTAATACAAATAAATAATAATTAATAATGTGCTGCTATTGCTTCAGCTAAAGGACTGAGGGGGCCTAACTCCTGTTGATTTTGATTTCCTTTCATTTTTAGCTTTACTTGGCCTTTGCAGTGTCTATTCCACTGTGTCCTAGTCCAATACACCACCTTGGAGATATTTCATTATAAATGGTTGCAATTAGAGTTGGTCAAAAGAAGGGGTAAAATATCTCAATTAAAAACAAATCCTGTATTTTTTTTCCAAAATTTACATTGTTTGGAATATTTGAAATTCTGCCATTCGAAAATGTTTGACCTGTCAAAACTTTTAATTTCAGTGAGTCAAAAAATGGGAGGGAAATTCTGTGATTGTTTTTTCACATTCATTTTTTAGATTTTGAAATTGGAAATGCCAGTGCTAGTGGCAATGCAAACAACACTTGGATCGCAGGATCTTTGGTTTGCAAGATATGCTCCATAAGTACTGCATGCACACAGACTGGCTATGAATTTGCAGTAAAGTCTTAGTTCTTAATCTCTAATAAGGCCTGATCCTTATTAGAGATTAAGAACTAAGACTTTACTGCAAATTCATAGCCAGTCTCCACAATCACTGACTTCAATAGGAGTTGAGGGCCCAGTGCAGAAGCAGGCCCGCAGTTTGGAAGGTATGTTCAGACACATTCCCCAAATCAGGGTGTCTAGCTGAACCCCATGAGTCTGACGAGGGCCCCCTGTGAGTTTTTGGCACTTCCTGTTTCCACCTGGACCACAAGAACAAAGTTTCTCATGGCATTTTCTGGCCCTCCCATTTCCTTTTCTGGCAGGGAGAGGCCGTGTGAAGAGGAACCATTTGGAGGAGGAAAGTTAACTAGTTTTTGCTGAGACTCAGAGACATTTTGGTTCAGGTTCTAGGATGGGGTGAACCTTCATTTTTATCAGACCAGCACTCCTCACTCAGCTTTAGACCTCATCACATCTGGCCCCTAGAACCGAACTGAAAGCCCGGGTCCAGACGCACTCAAACTGCAGTGCTGCACTGGTGTGGCCCGGCTGTTTAACATGATTTACTCACCCCTAGTAACGTGGTATCCTGCTGTGGCAATGAAATTGCCGGCTGATTTCAAATTCCACAGTTAGCTGTGACACGAACGACATTTCACAGAAAATTGCTCCCCACTTATATCCCATCGGCCTGAGCCTAGGAAAAGCTATCCCCCTTCTCTCCGGGGAATGACATGGTATTAACCATTCAGTGCTTATATCTATCTTCACTAGCCAGAGGGTGGCTGGTCACCTTGCACCTGTACCTACGCTCAACCCGCTCTGAGAGGTAGGGCAGGACTATTGTCCTCCTTGTACAGATGGAGAACTGAGGCACAGAGAGACTGAGGCCTAGATCCTCAAAGGTATTTCGGCCCCTCACTCCCATTGATTGTAGTGGGCGTTAGGCACCGCTGAGGAGCTGGCCCTGAGAGACGCGCCCTAGGTCATGCAGGAAGTCTAGTAAGTAGCAGGGAATTGACTCTAACTCTCCAAAGTCCCAGGGTAAAGGCCTACCCACTAGACTGCCCATCCTTCCCATTGCAGTCTCCTCTAGACACTACATGGCAGGGCAGCTGACGGGTTCTGACTCTGCTGTTGCCCATGTGCTGGGTCTTCAGGGCTATTTTCTTGGTTGCATGTTTGTTTCCTCCTTGGGAGTATTTTTCTCCAAGCCATTCTGAGGGTGTAGGATGGCGAGTGCGGTCTGAGGGATCAGCGCTCCTTCCAAGGCATTACCGAAGCCAGCCATTCCGCCAATCTGTTGGCACTTGGAAAGCCACCTGTGCTGGCTCTGCAGCACCATCTGGGAAAGTGAAGGTCAGGAGGAGTTGCCATCCATTTCTCCAGCACTGGCTGACAGAGAGTTAGGGACATCACAGAGTATGTTTGGAGTGACGGGAGTGCCTCTGCTTCCCTGGCTAGCCAATCCACCCCACAACTGCTGCAGGAGAGGGCAGGGTGGAAGGGAAAGGGAGATCCTGACAGCACCAGAAGAAAAAGAAATTTGTGGCAGCACAGCGAGGAGGAGGAAGAAAGGAGATGATGAAGATGCTGATCATTAGCGGTATCCTTGTATGTGTAATTTACAGCCCTTGGCCCAATCAGACTGCACCGGTGTGGGGGGCTTCCCCGGGGACACTGTCCATCAATCACTCTTTGTTGGCTCCTCCCTGCCGCGGACCTTAGACACGTCCCTGAGCTGAATCTTTGGGGCTCACTCTTTCAGTGTCCCCACCCCACTTCCTGGAGCCTCTGGGCTGCCCTCACAGATGTCCAGCTGCCTGTGACCCCAAGAGGCTGTTCCAGCAACTGGGAATAGTCAGAGCATAGAGATGCACCCTGTGTAGGGGTATTGCCAGGGCAGGGGAAATAGAGGTTCCCTGGGTGGCCAGATCCCACCTTTATGGACACTTTGAGCTGGCAGAGCAGTGCAAAGGGGCCGCAGCCGACCAAAAAATGAACCATAGGGAGTTTTGGTCTTCTGCTATCTCCTGCCACAGGGGAAGAAGCAACTGGAGCCATGATGCGCTGCTTGTCTGGCCGTTAGAGCAAGGCGACGTTTCGTAACTGCCCAAGAGAGAGTCTCCTTTCTTGGAAGGGCCCCTTTTCTCTTGTCAATATAGCAAAGAAATAACTGGGTTTCCTTGCAACGGCCCTGTGCTTCGCAGGACTCCCTGGCATGGTATTGTAAGTAATCCACAGCCACCTAGGTCTTCCTGGCTGTCACAGGGCTGAACCTGGTAGTCCCTGGAATTGTGTGTGCACAGAACTGAGCGCATCCTGCACCAAACAGCACTAACTCCTACCATCTGAGCAAAGCGTTAGCTGTATAGGGCCTAGACGCAGACGGAAGCAACTCCGAGTCCAGCGAAGAGGGGGCAGTGGTATATAGGCACTGTAATCTGATCATTACTGTATCATTCCGAATGATACCACACAGCTGGTCAGAGCTAGACCAGCCCGTCAAATGCCCAGGCTACCAGGAGCTAAGGAACCCTGGTGGCCTGGAGGCAGCTGCATTTTTTTTAGAGCAGGCAGGTCTATCCCTTGTCTTCTGTTTCATAAACAGAAAATGAATACTTACAGTCTCTCCATCCTTATAGGTGCATAAGGCCCGGCTTGACAGAGCCCTGGCTGGGATGGTTCAGTCGGGGCTGGCCCTGCTTTGAGCCGGGGTTGGACAGACACCTCCTGAGCTCCCTTCCAGCCCTTATCCTCTGTGATTCTGTCCCTGCTGCTGAGCTAAAGGAAGAGCCATTAGCAGTGGCTAGGATGCACAGGTGAGCAGTTCTGATTCTATCCAGCAGAGGGCAGTGGTGGGAGTCACTACCCATGAACTCCCATAGAATGATTGTAACCGCATTTGGTTCCCACCTCTGCTTTGTGGGGTCTCGATTTGCTTCTTGTACAAACATATTTGGTTGAAGGCCTCTGAGAAGCTGCAACCTGCTGTTGCAGAGCATCCATTTCGCAGCTGTAATTGGTTCAAAGGGAGGATTTCTCCCCTCTGCTCCCGCCTTGGTGTAGGGGCATGGCTGGGGAGTCTCCCCCATGCTGAGCTGTCTAAACATCTCAGGTGACTTTGCTTAGGCAGGGTGACCAGATAGCCAGCGTGAGAAATCAGGACGGGTGGGGGAACAGCCGCCTATATAAGACAAAGCCCCAAATATCTGACTGTTCCTCTAAAATCGGGACATCTGGTCACCCTACACTTAGGGGAGGATTTATTGTTGCTGCTATTTAAGGAAGTCAAGTGTTTTTCAAACCAAGGCACAAAGGATTTACCTGAGAAGATGAGACCATGGCTCTGCCACATCCCACCAGCTCACCTCAGTGTGGCAGACGAGCTCCCTGCAGGATTGTCACAACGCTCTCCAGTAAATGACAAAAGCGAGGCTGCAGCAAGTGAGAGCAGCCGCTGGCTGCTCTGATTTACACCAGCAAGGTCCCAGCAGCTCCCAAGTGGCTCCAGGCCCTCCCCAGGGTCTGAGTGCAGGAGCCCCAGCCTTGGGCCCCATTGCACCAGGCGCTGCACAAACACAGAACAAACAGTCCCTGGATCTCTCATCTCTGAGCTCAGCAACTCTTCAATTCTGTTCCGTGAGCAGCTCTTGCCTTCATCTACCCTATCCCCCAACTCCATTACCAGGTTTGGGTCCTTCACCCCACAGCGCCAGCTTTACTTATATTATCTGCCATTTGGCAGCAGCAGGCCTGCGGCAAGCGAGCAATCAGCAAGCCCATTTCAAGGGACGCGGGTTAATTCATAACTCACCAGTGTTTGCCCGATACATGGGGTGGGTGGCTCAGGGCTGGGGGGAGGGGAATCTTTGTCCAGTGCTCCCAGGGGAAGTTGTCCTTTGATAAGATGATAACAGAACCGGCTCGGCACATTTCCCCAGGTAACTGGAAAGTTTTATTTGTTTCCTACTGCCTGAAAGGTCACGGTGTCCTGCTTCCAATTCTGTTTCTGTGTGGTGCCCTTTGTGTTTTGATTGGAGATGTGTTCTCTTCTGAAGGATCCTTAATGAGTGTTCCTAGATGTAATTGAGTGACCTGCCATCTAAACGTCTCAGATGCTTTTGCTTAGGGCAGCAGTTGTTCCTGATGTTTAAGAGGAAGCCAGGTGTTTTTCAAGCCAAGGCACAAAGGATTTGCCCTAGCAAATCAGACCATGGTTTTGTCATGTCCCACCAATTTGCCCCCCATGTGATGTACAAGGTCATAGACCATGTTGTTGCAATGCTGTCTAATGACTGACACAAAAAATTGGGTCCAGATCCTCAAAGATATTTAGGCTTCTAGCTCCTATGGGATTTGAGGATTTGGGCCCAGGATTGGGAACCCCTGTAGGTTGGGGCTAACCTCTGTGTGACTACCATCTCCACTGTGGCCTTTGCTCACAGGAGGGTTTGTGAGGGTGACCTCCCAGCTGTCTCTAAAGCACTTTGTGACACTGAGCGTTAAGATTTATGGACTCTGGCTATGAAAAATACTGTATGTAACACAGAGATCAGAGCGTATTCACACCACTGTCCTCTACTAGATAGAATCAGAACTGCTCAGCTGCAGAGCATAAGCCCCACTATTGGAGATGATGTCTCCTGCAGCAGTGAGTTCCACAGGTATAAGCTGTGTTTCCAGGGATGTGTACTAAATGTACTGCTCCTTAAATGACATCAGGTCTGTCACACACATCCTTGCACTATGGAGGAACTGATCCTTTCTCACTGCCCCCACCTCACAGTGTAACACAGCACAAAGGGCAAACTAGGCCCAGGCCATCTTGTGTCTGCCAGCCAGTGGGAGCAGATGAACCCATTTAGTCCTATCTGTGCTAGAGAAGCTTTCCTTGTCCAGACCATAGGAACTGGGGTCCAGGTCCTCAAAGGTAGTTAGGGGCCTCTCTCTCAATCTTTGAGGATCTGGACCTGGGTGCAGCTTTTCATACGTGGCCCCCAAATCCACTTGAAATATGCAAATATGAGAAGGCACCAAAACCCAGTGAATTTGTTGGGAGAGGAATCTGGGCACCTGCTCATTGCTAGGTTAGATGGAGAGGGTTTGTTCAGAGAGTCTACACTGGGGTCAGTTGCAGGGAAATGCTTCTTGGCTAGTAGGAACAGATCCTGGCTCTGCCCGCATCTGTAGCACAATCCAGGTGGGGGACTTTCCAGTAGCATGTGTGAAACCGGAACCAGGACACCAGATGTTACAGCTCTAAGCAGTGCTCTAGGGCAGGCAGAAGGAAACATCCTGTGTCCAGGGCTGGAATTCAGGGAGGCAAAAAGAATTTATGCAGGTGGAAGTTGACCCAGATACCATCACAAACACCTCTACTTTTGCCAAAAATGCCATGGCATCTTTCAGAACCAGAAGAAGCAGGGCTTCAGTTTTAGGCCTTATCTGGAAGATGGGACCTCCAGCACCACAGCATCCTCAGGCGCTTTCTGGGATATTGGAGCAGTGCTGATTCAGAGTGAAAAGAGCCACCCCCTCAATCACCAACTTTCCCTTCCTAAAGGACCTTTGTTTCCCCAGAGGGTCATCCATCCAAGTTCTGAACAGGCCTGACCCTGCTTAATTTACAAGATCAGAGAGCTTGCCAAATGCCATCAGCAACGCCGGCTTCCCGAACACAGGTAAGTTACAGCACTAAATCTGATTGGTCCACCTCGGGGTCATTCTTTGCATAGGGTGCATTCCATTGGCTCACAAGGAGGATAGTTTGTGATAGGTCCAGCCTGACTTACAAACTATTCTGCAGCTCAGAGCCAATCAGAAGAGGCTTCAGAAGGACCACAGGGTGGTTTACTCTGTTCAGATAGCAAAGACATTCTTAGCTTTGAATCTATAGATTGGCCCTTTAACTAAAGCAAGCTCCAGAGACCACAGAAACAAAGTCGTCTTTGGTTTGGTTTTTCCCAGGCAGACAGCCTTTGCCCAGAAGGGCTTAGCATGAAAAATGCATGTGGGGATCCGGGCAATGGTAGGATGCTAGAAAGAGGCGATCGATCAACTATCTCTGAAAGCCACACAGCTGTGCCAGTTTCCCTGCCTTCTCTGAGTCTTTGCTGCTGCTGTTATTCGTGGTGGGGTTATTGTTTTGTTCCGTGCAGTCACGCTGCTGCTCAGCTTGATTAAGAAAGTTGCTGCAGAGTAGGGACTTTTGCACCCAGGCAAACTCCAAGGAACTGCCTGAACAAAAGGTGACTAGATGGCTTTTTAGTTATTGCCTCATTGCCCTCTCTGATTTGTCTGCTAATTCTCCCAGATTTCTGGAAGCTTTGGCCTTCACTTGCCTGTTCCAGAAATGACCATAATCAAGGTCAAGATTTCCAGAAGTGATCTTCACCTTAATTTTGGGGAGCTCACCGGGATACCCCTCTGTGATCAGCTCCTGCTGTCAGATATCAGGCCCACTAGGGGTCTCATGTCAAGTACCCAGAAATCAATCGTTGATTTTGGAAACCTTGGCTCCAGATTTGAGGAGGGCATAACAACGATCAATACCGAAGCCCTGTGTGCTATAAGCTGGATCTAAATTCTATGGCAAACTGTGCTTTTCCGCTGGCACACTGATGCGGCCTACTGGGAATTCAGTGACAGCTTTGGGCAAGCTTTATCATGAACACCCTGTGACCTGAAGTGCTTAAACCATGACTTGAGGACTTCAGTAACTCAGCCAAGGGTCTATGACAGGAGTGGGTGGGTGAGGTTCTGTGGCCTACCATGTGCAGGAGGTCAGACGAGATGGTCATGACCTTAAAGTCTATGATTCTACATTAACATAGGGAGGGTTTCACGGAGTTAAACATGGCACTAATAATACTACCTGGCTCCTATGCAGTGCTTTTAAGCCATAAATCTGAAATCCAAGTGTGAAAATTATCACATCTCCTAGCACAGAGAGGACAGGTTCACCACCAGTTACTGGATTCAATGTAGGAATCACTAGGTAAAATTCTGTGGCCTGGGTTACGCAGGAGGCCAGATTTGGTGATCAAAATGACCTTAAAATCTATGAAACTGGACATTTTGCCCACAAAAGGAGAGCAGGACTGACAAATATGCTGCCACAAATGGGAAGGAAAACTCTATTCATGGCCATATGTTCAAAAGCAGCCTCTAACATTGCAGGAGCAGTTTTGTGTGCCCAGATTTCTTATGCACACAAAAATTCAGATCTGTGACTGCTCAGTGTGACTGTCCCATCTGGGCACCATGCATTTTGCAACCCCGTTAGCACCTGCAAAAAGCCAAGCCCATGATTTTAGAGGCAGGGTTGATGCCACTTTGAAAAGCTGGCCTGTCAATGGAAGTGGATTTATCTTTGCTCATGGAGGCTGCTGTGCCCAAGGAGTTCTGGGATGCAGCTGAGGGAGGGAGAATTTGCAAAGGGTCCCTTTGTGGTGCCCCGATCCTGGGCCTGGTTCTGAACTGACTTGGCCCCCAGAGCTTCTTTAAGCTACATCAGCTGCCAGCAGCCCATTGGGGCACTTCCAGCTGCTTGGTAGCAGCAGGAAGTTAGGGACACCCAAGTGACACCCTCTGTTCTGGGCTGGGGGTAGCACAGTAGCTGTTACAGCAGTCTTGCTAGGTGGCTGTATTCTGCCATTGGCTGGGTATACGGGCTTCAGGGGAGCTTTGTGCCTGGAGATCTGAGTCCCTGTTTGTGGCAGCCCCCCCCCCCCAGTATTCCTGGTGGCATGTTAAGACATGCAGATACAGTGGGTTTAGAGATGCTAGGTGCTCTCAGAGCTGTGTCATGCCATTGTTTCGGCAGGCACCTGATGACAGGGACTGGATAGCTCTCAGGGCATGGCCAGATTGCAGTCAAAAGCCCGTGGCACCATCTCAGAGCCTGGGTCAGCTGACTTGGCCGGCAAGCCTCGGGCTGTGGGCTAAAATGAGCCGTGTGGCGCCTGGGCTCACAGCTTCTGTGCCCTGCTGGGGTCTCAGAGCCCAGGCTCCAGCACAAGCCCAAATGTCTACGCAGCAATTCTATAGCCCCATAGCGCAAGCTTCGTGTGCCCGAGTCAGCTGCGCTGGCCAGGGGCCGCAATGCTGTGGGTCATGTATTGCAGTGTAGACAAAGCCTAACCTGCTCCACAGCCTGTACTCACGCAGAGCCTTGCCCAGGTGGCCACGGGAAGTACCGTGGGTAAGGACACTGCCATCAACACCACTTCCAGCTCCTCCCGGTGGAGGGGCAGCTGAAGGGAATGGCATAGGAGCACTGAGCTGTGCCTGGCAGGTGGCGCTGAGGGCGCGGAGGGGAATGAGCACCAAGGGCACTGAGGGGAAGGGCGTAGGAGCAGTGAGCCGTGCCTGGCAGGGGTACTGAGGGGAATGGGTGGAAGTGACGAGTTTCTTAACTCCCCAACCCTGGGCCTCATGGGGCAGGACAAGTAGTGCCATGTGTGGCACAGCTGCCAGGGCATTTCCCATCAGTGATTTGCAGGGCAGTTCAGGAGGGGCAGGATATGCTCTAGTTGTGCCGTTGTTGGGGTCGTTCTTTACCTCTGTCAGTGGGGAAGCTTTGCAGAGAGTTCTTGCTCTACTGCCTAGTGAAGAGCTTAAGGGACAGGATTTGCAGCACCCACCGGGGAGCTTTGCTTCCATTGGACAGTTGCAGCACGGTTCCCTGGCCAGGCCTGAGTAGTTCATGCCCTCAAAGTGGGTATCTTGCACGCTCTTCCCTGGGTTCCAATTCTACCAGCACCCCTCGCTGAGCTGGTCGTTATCTATGCAGGGCAAGCCCTGCAGTGAGTTGAGGGCAGTGGCGGGAGAATCCTGCCAGATCTGCTGAGCTTTGGTGAGAGGCAGCAAAGCTGAGTGCCAGCAGGGATACAAGGGTCCTTCTATGCTAGGCCAGGTGGCCTCCTAGGAATTTGGCCCGTGAAGTAAGGAGGTCTCTGCCGTGGACTGTGAACAGCCCCAAGGAACCGCTGAGAGCTCTTGAGTTAAACAAGGCCAGATTTGCAAGGGCCCTGGTGACCTGCTTCCATCTAACAAGGAGGAATGGGCTGAAGTGGAACAAATGGAAAAAGCAGGCTATGGTCTCTCCAGGGAAAGGTCTAGCAGACTGGAAAACAGGAGAGTGGGTGGGTGCCCTTGGCCCTGGATCAGTCAAGCACTGCTCCCTGGGCAGAGAGAAGAGATTCAAGCTCTTCTGCCTCTAGGCTCTGTGGTTTGGTATGCCCTGGAAGGCCCAGCAAGCGACAAAGCAAGGGTGGCAGGAGGGGCGGTCTGTGCTCCATAAAGGTGTGTCCAAAAGGAGTCGGTGTTGGGGACATGGAACTAACAAGAGGCTTACAGACATGCACGAAGCTTTAACTACATCACTCTTTCTTTCCCCTGAATGGGGAAAAAGCTCAAAGATCATTAATCTCCATAAAAAACTCCTCCATGAAAATTCCCCTCCCGCTCTGATTTAAATGCACCAGGTTGTTCTGAGACTCCAGATTAATGCAGCGTCTCCTCAGTCGCAATGGGGAGAGTGATGGGGAGGACTCACACTCAGCACTTCTTTCCCTTAGTGGATGAAATCCTGGCCCCATTGTCAGTGGCAAAACTTGTGTTGATTTCAATGGGGCCAGGATTTCATCCAGTATGTTTTAGCTGTGTTTATCCGCAAGTGACTCAAGAGGGACTTGTCTCTCCTCATGATCCCAAATCAAAGGCTCAGTTTCCAGGTCAAAGGTTGCTTTCTGTACTGCTGGTCCTGCAAGCTCTCCCTGGGATCTGCACCTTCCCACTGCCTTGAAAATTCTTGCAAAGCTAGCCACAAGCTGTGGGAGCATTTGTAAGATGTCCTGTCCCTCCTGGGGCTGGGGACTGATCCTTGCCCTGATGGGTGGAAGTGGGAGGCAAAGGAGAGGAAACTTATCTGTTTCCCCCCAGCTTTGTGCTAATGATTGATATTGGTAACACTGAGCTATTCAAAGAATCAGACTTCCAGTAACAAATGTGCGTGAAATCCCTTGGCTGCAGCAATGGTGTTACGCCTGGGGTGACCTTCCCCCAGGGCATAGGAGATTTCAAAGCAGAAAGGTTCAGATTACCCAAAAATCCAACTCCCCATAGTTTGCAGCTACAGACAGAGCCCTCTGATTCCAGAGATTCTGTCTTGGGGGGACAATGTCTCAGACACAGTATAGTTGGGTGGGGTGGCTCTTGATCAAACCCCATTCCAACCCACATCCAAAGGAAACTGGGATTGTGCACTGGGATCATTACTGTGATACGGCTGACAGGACATGGTGAGCCCCTCCCGGGGAATTCAGTGGCAGGCCACACCCCATGCATTTCAAAATTCTCAGCACCAGCAGAACTTACAGACAGGTGCCCTATTCAGTGTAACATGCACAATGATCATCTCCTGCATAAGGGACAGATTTGTACATTCCCAAAGAGCAGCGCACTATGTAGACAGTCCTACGAGCACTGACGTGCTATTAGACAGACTGATTAGTACTGAAAGGGCATCGCAGTCGGACAGGTGTGATTTGACTGCCCAGTTACTCCTCTAGATAATGGCCGCAGATAATCAGGCCATTCCGGGCGAGTCCATCTTTGACTTAGGGTGAGGAAAGCTCTGCTGCAGAAGTTTGTGTCCCCCGAGTCCCTTGACGGAATTACAGCCTTTAATGACTTTGTTACATTAACTGTTTAGGGTCAGATCCTGATATCCTTGCTCAAAATGAGTAGCAATTATTCCACCCGGGCCCCCATTGATTTCAAGGGAACTCTTCCTGTGGAAAAGTACTGGTCAACATGAGTAAGGAAATTAAAATTTGGCCCGTTATAACAACTGTATTATACACATGATATTATTAGCATTATGTTACTAACAATACCTTGCATACTAAAGACTTACAAAGCTGAAGAATTAGCATTACCCTTCTTGTGCAAATGGGGAAACGGAGGCACCAAAAATCAGTGATTTGTCTAAGATCTGCTTTATGAGCATTACATACTATTATCCCTTTCTCACACACACATGGTTAGAGCTACATCTATGGTAACACCCCTACTGTGACCAGAGATGTGAGATGAGAATCCCCCCATGTGCTTATTTCTCTGGTTAACAGTTTCATGCCCACAGCAGTTCATTTCATTAACGACCTTACAGCTCACTCAAGTTATTAGAAGTTTATCAGTGTTTTCAAAAGCATCTTTCCCTATGCACCACCACCTCTTTCTGTTTCCCCATCATCCAGTCCATCTGAACCCTGGCGAGCCCGCTGCAGATGCAAATCACAATATATTCTCCACACAGTGTGTGACCTACACAACAGACCATTTTTACAGTTGTCTTCACTCACTTACTAGGGTAAATGAGCTAACCCTGGCAATGTGGCTCTCTCCCCCCTCATCAAGTGACTAGAAGTATGTTATAATAGAAAAGTCACCAGGTGTTCTATATAAATTGCTATACAGCCATGCACACGGGACAGACGCTTCAGTGTTTCCCTTGATACAGCTACAGCTAAGGACTGAGTCACCAATTTGG
The DNA here is from genome assembly GCA_007922155.1 of Mesoclemmys tuberculata. Lineage (NCBI taxonomy): Eukaryota > Metazoa > Chordata > Testudines > Chelidae > Mesoclemmys > Mesoclemmys tuberculata. The sequence continues at coordinate 120,410 of ML675754.1, forward strand.
GTTAGGCAGGGAATGTTCATAGCAGCCGGTGATGAAAATACAGCCCCAAACATCACTCAGCCAGTTCATCAGAAGGGGACTCTTTGAGCGAATCTAGCTCAGCTCTGAAGGTTTCACAGTTAAAGAAAATGCTTTTTAAGTTGTTGGATTTGCTTTGGATAACTAGCTGAGGTGTGGTCACACCCCAGCCTCATGGAGCAGGTGTCAGTCAGATCACTAAAAGATATAACTGTGTGCGCAAAATCACTTCTGTGGAAACAAAGCCCAAGAAGTGATTGTGCAACATACAGCAAGAGGAAACTTTGGCCAAAAGACACCCCAGAAAACAAAGGACAGCCAGGATAGTTGGATGTGCTTGGATTTTTAGGACGTGTATTTCTAATAAGAAATTCTGAAGCTTTGTGTTTTAGTTTAGCACACACACTTGCTTTTATACTGTACATACATAACTCCATTGCACAGTCACACAGCCCACAAACATATTGCACACTTTATAGAAGCGGATCAAAATTACAAATTTCCGCTGAAGTCCTAATCTGAAAACAATACACATCACATTACCCTTCTCCAGAAGTTAGTCTGCATCTACCTTCCTGTTCCCATCCAGATGGAGTTCCTGGTTAAACAAAAGGATGAGTGACTTACCTTAAAACAAGACCATCTCTCTCTCTGCTCTGCCTGATGTTCTGTCTGTGAAAATGGGAAGCGTTTTAGATTGTGCAGTAGGTATATATTGTCTGCAAGTCTGGCCTAAGGGCGTCCATCACTCGGCCTTCCTTTGCTCCTGCCCCTATATGGAAGATACCGTCACATGCTTTGCAGCTCCCAGCTATCCGTATGGCAAAATGGGAAAGAAGGAAAGCGGGAGGGGGGGGGAAGGAATTTTCATAATCATGAAAGAGGCAGAGAGAATTTCTCAGTGAAAACCCACCAGACAGAAATCCCTGACTGACCCAAACTTCAGTTTTTCTTCTTTTGTATCTGTGGCTCCCGGCAGCCCCTTTCATGTTCCATTCAAGGCCCAGAAGATGTAAAGAGAAGTTTGCCTTGATTCGATTTCTCTGGGTTCTGTCTCACTGGGAGATTAGGTGAGGCATGATGGGCAGAGGGTTAATGGCCCTTCTTTTCAAATACAAATCATCGGTCCCATCTTCTGGAGTAAAAACATTGTCTCCCCCAAACGGAAACTTTACCCACCTGCCCTGCCCACATGCACACCAGCTATGTAGCCATCGTATTCCCACACGTCTTCTGTGCTTCAGGGATCACGCTTTAAGTGAAGACAACCAGTCAGTTTCAGGCTATGGTCACCTGACTGGCCACTGCCAACTCGCAGTTCCTATGTTCCTGTTTAAACAGCTGACAAGTCACAATGGGACAGTGGTGCCTGGTATAACCCCTCTGACTTTGCTTCCTCCCCCCCTCCAGCGCTCGGGGAAGGAACTGGGCTGAGATCCCCTGGAGAGTGAAGCACTCCAAGCAGTGGCAGCTGCTAAAGGAGGTGCCCCCACATTGTCCAGTACACTAACAGCAAGAGGGCAGGTCAGGGAGGGCAATGGGTGGCGGAGGGGAGGGGGCATGATCTAGGCATGAAAGTGACTTTATCACATTAACAGCTCCCTAAGCCATCCACTGCCCCCAGGTGATCTCAATGTGATTTAAACACGGTGCTTAGCATTTCTTCTCTATAAAGCTCTTTGCAAATTAATCTGCACGCTCCCCCCAACATCATTATCCCTTTGTTCCGGAGAGGGAAACTGAGGCATAGCATGGTGAAACGACTGTGCCAAGTGAGAGAACTGGGATTAGAACCCTGGCATTCCAGGGTCCCTATCTGCTCATTCCACTATACTACACTACCTTAAGGTTGGGCAAACCACTCTGGATGAAACAGACTGATCTGAATCTCAGCCCAAAACCTGGGGCAACACTTTTTACTGGTTCCCAGATGGTCAGACCATTCTCCCCCCCCCACACTCTGATAGTTTTTCATTTTCTCAGCTTCCTCATCCCTTCTGGAACAGGAAGTGGAAGGAGACTGAAAAATGTTGCCCCTCTCCAGAAACAGAGCAGCCTAGTGGATGAAGCAGTAGATTGGGACTCAGGTTTCTGTAACTGTCTCTGCCGCTGGCCTGCTGGGTGACCTCATGAAAGGCACGTCCAAGCTCTGTGCCTCAGTTTCCCCATCTGTGAGATGGGGATAACAATACTGACCTTTGTAAAGCACTGTCAGATGTGCACGGAGATGTGTGTAAGAAGAGAAAGAGGATTTCCAAGGAGGAGATGGGGATAGACAAGAAATTTCAAATCCAGCTTCAGATTCTGCATTCTTAAAGTTTGGGTGTGCTCAGCTATGAGCAAAAAGACAGGTGTTGTCTAACTACCGACCCTCCAAGCACACCCTGGGATCTAAGAGTCAAGCTGGACTTTTTCCATCTTATGCATCAGTGCCAATAGTAAAGGTCCTATCAGCCAAACCAGGCTCTCACTGATACCTGGGCAACTCCCTTGTCTCCATATTCTGCCGAGAGTGACTCCTGTGCAGCTGTAGTGGGTTTGCTGAGGTGCAACTGATTCCAGCTAATCAGCAACTGCACTGATGATGCACAAGCTGTGATCGACTCCAGCTGCCCCTCCCAGAGCTGGGCTGGGTCTGTAGGGCTAACAAGAAGAAAAAGCAATTCTGTCATTCATCTGAGCAACTATGACCGTGAATATTCATCGCGGGGCCTGATTCAAAGCCCATGGAAACAGTAGGGGTCTTGGACTTCCCCCAGGTTTGGATCAAGCCCAGTGAATGGATCTGGTGAGCAAGAAGAACCAGTTTTATGTAGCCACTTTTCTGGGTCAAAATGCATTTTGAATGTGACTCATGCCAGTATGCTGGCCTTGGGGCTTATAGGGTTCAAGGTCAAAAGGGACCATGATCATCTAGTGTGAGCTTCTGCACAGTGCAGGCCACAAACCTGAAGTGACCTGTGCCCCATGCTGCAGAGGAAGGCAAAAACCCTCCAGGTTCTCTGCCAGTCTTGGCAACTGGAACCCAGTCAGTGTGGCCAACTTTCACAACCACTGCAGCTTTTCCTTCATGCTCCAGCTCTTGGAGGTGTGTGATCCGGTGAAAATCAAAGCTATTGGAAAAGTAAGTTTCTAGCCTCATGGTTGCAGAGAAAACTTGGAAACATGATCCAAGCGTACCCTGAAGAGGTTCACATCGCACTCCCCTTCTGTACCTGGTCCCAGCTGGGGAAGCTACTGATCCAACCAGCAGACCAGATTTGTTGATGAGTCTTTGTCCCATGCCGCCTGAGGCATGCTGCACATACGCTAAGAGGAACACTTCAGAGGTTTGGTGGTAAGAGCAGTCCAGTACAGACTCTGCTTCTCCCCAGAGCTTCCCCTAGGGTCCAGTGGACCTGCTACTAAGAATCAGGAGTCCTTAGCTCTGCTGTGTAGCCATGGGCAAGCTGCTTGGTCCCTGTGCGTCTCCTTTCCTTCCCACAGTTTGTCCCGGCTACTTAGGCTGTAAGGATCTCGCACTTTGTCTAGTGCCAAACACAGTGGGGCCCAATCTCATGGGGAGCATCTGCTGCAATATAAATGATACCTTTCAGGTGGCCACATGAACCCATAGCAAGTGTTTTGTCGTATTCTCCCTAGTGCACACACGGACAGAAAGCAGTTGCTTCTGCTTGACCTGACACCATTGCTTTGGCTCACAAACATTTCAGTCATGGCCTCAGAAACGAGTGGGCAAACAGACCAGCTGAGGAGCTGGGATCCTAACAAAAGAGTCTTGGATGGATGAGACGCAAGTGCAGAAACTATCATCAGGTTGATTGGCAACAATGATTTCAAATAAAACCCAGGTAAAGCACTGTCCTAGAGTTCTTCCACTTCTAGATTCGTTGGAAAATGAGTCTGTGTCCAGGGAAAAATGTTGACCTTTTGCATTATGTTTTGTCCAAAATCAGAATGAAAAGCCAAAATTTTGAATTGTTTCACAAAACGAAACTCCACAAACCATTCTGTTCTGGGTCAGTTGAAACATTCATTTCAATTAGTTCAAAAGGTTTCATTTTCCTGTTGACCCTTTTAATTTTTTGGCAAAAACGAGAGTCCTGTAGCACCTTAAAGACTAACAAATTTCTGCAGGCATAAGCTTTCGTAGGCTGCAGCCCACTTCGTCAGATGCAACCCATGAAAGCTTATGTCTGCAGAAATTTGTTAGTCTATAGGGTGTGTGGCAATCTGCCAGCTTCCCCCTGGTGGGTCTTGCGCTTTACCTCTCTTCCTAGGGCACGTTGCCCCCAGCTACCCCATCTCCCTGGGCTGCAGAGGAGCTTTGTCTCCTGGTCTTCTCCTCCAGCCACCACAAGCCTTCTGACAGCTTCCTCCTGGTTTGTTCCTCCCTCCTGCCCCTTGGGAAAGCAGGGTTTAAGTACACCTGGCGTCGCCCTTCACTGGGGCCAGGTGCCTCTAACTGCCCTGCTGTTCTCTCTTCTGCCTGCATGGCAAAGGGTCTTTAACCCTTTAGGGCCCACATACCAGCCCTGGAATACCCTTTGGGAGCCCTCTGGCCTGACTTTACCACATATCCCCCCACAGTCCCAAACCTAGGAGGTTGGGCTACTTGGGGCACATGATGGTGCACCCGTAACAGGCCATCCACTTGCCTCTCCTGCCGCGTCTTCCGCTGTTTCCCTGTGCCAGGAAACAGGACTTGGGCGGACTCAGTGAACATGGGGGAAGGACACCCCATGGAGGCCTCTCTGCTAATCTCCAGGTTGGGGAGTCTCCCCCTGTGAGTAGGGACCCAAACCCTGGGAAGTCCCTACCTATGAGCACTGGGTAGGGAAGTTTCGGGATGAAGCCCACTGTTACCCTCACAGTTCTCCCCTAAATCCCAACCTGGACTGGAGGGGTCGGATACCAATTGACCGCTCCGTGCACACAGCTTATTTGGGTGCGTTTGGCCCAGGACAACTGGTCCTGGCCCACCAGCTTCCCCGAGACCAGAGTGATAGCACTCCCCGAGGCTATTAGGGCCAAGGTCCCAATACAGTTCACCTCTACTGGCCTCATATATCTTTGGGCGATCTCCACCACCCCCATTGTGTAAACCAGGCTGCAGGGACCGGCAAACTCCCCCGGCCCACACTGCATGGGCTCGTCCCTGTTGGGGCACTGGTCTGCTGTATGCCCCAGATCACCACATTTGTAACACCTGTACCCTGGTCGTGACAGCCCCACATCTTTTTGGCTGCCAGGCTTTAGGCTGGACCCCGTCCCCTGGGATCCCTAAACCCTTTTGCGGGCATGGGCCACTCTCCAGCCCCCCCTTTTTCCCAGCATGATGTTGCCCACTGTCTCGGGAGTCCAGGCCCTTGGGCCGCAGAAAATTCCTTGTTCTGGCACCCTTCTTCCCTGGCAGTCTATGAAACCCCCCTCGCTGCCAACTGTCTCTCAACGAGGGCGACCACGTCATCATAGAAGATGGGGCCAGTCTGGCTAACCCCTCCCTGCAGGTCGGGTGGCAGCCCCCTCATGAATCACTCTAGGACGAGGGTCTCGACAACTCGATCCAAGCTGTGGACCTCTGGGCACAGCCATTTCCGCATGAGGTGAACCAGGTAAAAAAACTGGGACCTCAGTGCCTGGTCCTCCCGGTACCTCCACTCATAGAACCTCCGAGCCTGTGTGGCTGTTGTCACCCCCAACCTGGCGAGGACCTCTGCCTTCAGCTGGGCGTAGTCTGCAGCAGCTTCTGCTGCCATATCATAGAAGGCCTTCTGGGCCTCCCCCCCTAGGAACGGGGCAAGGATACTGGCCCACTGCTCTCGGGGCCAGTCTTCCCACTGGGCCATTCTCTCAAACGCCAGCAGGTATGCCTCCACATCATCTCCCTGTGTCATCTTCTGCAGGTAGTTGTCTGCCTGTATGGGCTGCACCCCCTCTTGGCACCCACCTCGCTCCAGCAGGACTCTCAGCTGGCCCACCACATCCTGCAGTAGGGCACGGTCCTGGGCAGCCTGGCTCATCAGCAGGTGGTGGGTTTCCTGATGCAACCTTATGGCCTCCTGCTGGGCAGCTGCCTGGACCCAGGTAGCTTCCTGCTGCACAGCTGTGGCTTGCACCAGGGCCTTCTCCATGTTCTCCATCTTGGGAGTGGTGTGGGGTAGAACCTCCCTGGCTTAAGTCCACTGTGAGAAATCCCTCCCCTGACACCACGTGTGGCAATCTGCCAGCTTTCCCCTGGTGGGTCTCACGCTTTACCTCTCTTCCTAGGGCAGGGCCCCCCCCAGCTACCCCATCTCCCTTGGCTGCAGAGGAGCTTTGTCCCCTGGTCTGGGAGGGAACCTTCTCCTCCAGCTGCCATAAGTCTTCTGGCAGCTTCCTCCTGATTTGCCTCCTCCTCCCTCCCTCGGGGTTCAGGTACACCTGGCATCGCCCTTCATTGGGGCCAGGTGCCTCTAATTGCCTTGCTGTGCTCTCTGTTCTGCCTGGAGGGCAAAGGGTCTTTAACTCTTTAGGGCCCACATACTGGCCCTGGTATACCCTTTGGTAGCCCTCTGGCCTGACTTTACCACACGTGTTATAGGACTCTCCTTGGTTTTGCTCTGTACAGACTAACACACCTACCCCTCTGGAACTTTTCACTCTGTTAATTTTTTTGGTAGATCAAATAAAGTGCTCTTTGAAATACAGAGCTGTTTGAAAACAAAAAAATACCCTTTTGATCTGAAAACATTGAAATGGAACTTTTTCCCCTTTTCACAGGTTTTTTTCCCACCAATATTTTGCCAAAATCAAATATCACTGAAATGATTTCACGTTTCATGAAAATGGCATTTCCTAGCCGAAAAGTGTTTTGGTGACCCTATGCCAGCCTTCCCAAAGGGGAGGTCTGGGACCAGGCAAGGTGCTAAACATGATCCTGACTTTAACCTTATGAGTAATACCATCAAGGCTGATTGGCTTAGAGTTAAGCCCATTCTTGACTCTTGTTGAATTGGGGCTTTAGGTAGGTTCTCTCTCATATATCCAGAGTGCAGCCCACTTCTCTGGGTGGGGTGTGTACCCCACATGGGTTCTGATGGGGTGAATGAGGCCATGAGGCCAGTTACGTGGCTGCACCTGGAGGCAGAGCCAGGCTGAAGGGCTCTGGTTGCCCAGCTGGGCAGGAACTGGCTGGTTAGTGTAAACAGGTTTGCAGCAGAAGGAGAGAGGCTGCTGTCACTCTCTGGCAATGAAGAGTTAGGGAGGGGGCAGCCCAAGGCCAGGAATGCTATCTTGGCTCGAGAAGGCTGGCAAGCAGCCGGGGGAGGCCTAGACCAGCCACTGGAAGTGGAGCAGACTCTGTTGGGGAGCCCTGAAAAAAGGCAGGGTGTGGACATTGGTTTAAATTTATACTTACAGCTTGAGCATTTGTTGTGGATTCTGGTGGCGAGCTCTGTGACTCCTGGCCCCGAGGAAAGGGCGAGCTGAGAGGTTGCGGGAAGAAGGCCCAAGAGAGGCTGGGTAGGAAGGATCCCAGGAAAGCAGCATCAAGGAGGAGGACTGTGCAGACCTGAGCTGCTGGTTATATGGTCCCTGGGCTGGACCCCTGTTTAGCTGGAGGGTCCGCCTTCCCCTACCAGCTACTTGTATGGTGGTGTGAGACCAGAGAAGGTGCATTAACCCCCACATCCTGATATAAGGGGATAAGGACATTGGATAGCACTGAGGCAAAGATGTGAGGACCACAGGGCCCAGAGTTGGGATTGAAATGGGGATAATGACACCGATCTCCTTTGTAAGGTGCTAGGAAAAAGCTAGGGATTATTATTATGGCAGAGCGAGGAATTGACTCCCTCTTTCATCAAGCCCTTAGCCCAGGGGCTTAATTTCAAGGCCATCCTCCCTGCGGTTTTAAGCATAAATAAAGCCAAGGGTTCATTCTGGAGGCCTGCTCATATGGCTTTGATGATATAAGGATTTGTGGGTAAGGATGGATGAAGCTCCCTCTGTCCTGTATAGTGCTGCAGCCAGTCAGACGGGCGTGCTGAATAAGACTTTGCTGCAGTTGATCAGCTGGTGTTTGTGTGGCAGAGGGGTGGGTAGGTTTGTGCTGCATTAATAGGTGTCCTACAGTGGTAAGGTACCATTTTGCCATGTGCATGGACATTGATTCTTCTTAAGAAAGCTTGCAAACTCCTTACTGTCTATAATGTTCCATCTCCAGTCCTGGGGCAGCCATGTCTCCATCTCTTCCAGAAACAGTGACCCCTTCACACAATGGTCCGAAGAACTCAAGTGTTCTTCAGTGCTTGAATCGGCTTGTCTCTTCCTTCAGCATGTGTCAATTCTGATGCTTCCTTGCTGAGCTAAGAGGACTCAGTACAGGGTCATTTTCTTCTCGCTGTTGGAGCAATTACTCAGGATCAACATAGTGGAACAATAAACCATCCGTTTGGCTGTGCTGGCCTGGGAAGCTGAGAAGGAAAGTCAGGGTGTGTTAATTTGCTGCAAAAACTGTGCAGCCTTCAGGTCTATGGATCACTAAATTAGTGGGAGGCACCAAAGACAGGTGGAGGGATCAATACCTATATATCTATATGCAAACTCCCATTTCCTCTCCTTCAGTGCAGGCAACCTAAAGGAAAACTCAGCCTAGGATCCATTACCAAGAGTGGAGACCCTCAGATCTCTTTGGAAATGTGTAACCGTTTGAGCAGGAGTTGGACTAGATGACCTCCTGAGGTCCCTTCCAACCCTAATCTTCTATTACTCTAAGATCATAACTCAACCATAGACTGGTTTTGCCTCCTATCGATATCCTCTGATATAATCTTGTGCAGATGTTCAAGCAGGACTGGGAATGTCTTCCGCTCGAGCATGGAATATTGAGAATGATTCATTACAACAGGGCCAAGGTAACAGTCCATGGTTCTAGCCATTTTACTTTTGGGAAGACCTGCTTCTTCAAGGTCCTATGCAAATCCCACTCAGCCCAGGTGGGCAACATGGAGGTTGGATGCATCCACTTTTTGAAGGAAGCTTCCTCTCCTGCCAGGGCAGGAGCCAGGACCTCTGCCTGAACCTGGGAGATTTTGTCCTCCTGGCATGAGTGAAAGCCAATTTCTGTTGCTGATTGTAACCTCCGTGTAACGTTCTGTCAGCAGGGCTTTGACAAAGGCTTTGGGGTTTATAAACTGAAGGTCTGGGCTCCAGCAATTTTAGTGGCCTGATTTCATGCACATGACCAGGATCTGGAATTTCTAAAAACCTCCTCAAAGGGCAAAACCCAGCGTGCTCCCTCCTCAGTGAGATTTGGGATTCACATCATAGCTGTAATAGCATTGGGCAGATGGACTCTGTGGGCCCCTCCTCACTGGGGCTTCTAGGGATTAGAGGTGTGGAGAAAAGCCCTTTCCAGTGTGAAAGAGGGAGCACAAGGGAACTTCTGTATGGAGATGCCGCCATCCCTTTCTGGGTTAAAGAGAACAATAGGGACTAAGAGGCCAGCAGCATGGAGTCAGTGCTGTGTCAGAGAGGGACCTGTAGAGGGGCACAGGTACACTATGGAGACAGCTGCACAGCAGCAGGAGAGAACAGCCTGAGAACTGGAGCCCAGATTCACTCTTCTTAAAATAAAAAGGGAAACAGCAGCTCCCCTGGTAACCTTTCCCGTATGCAAATCCCCACCGCTCCCCGCCTCATGACCGATTCCAGCTGCAGCAGCAAGCAGCCGGGCTGGGACCTGCTGTGCTGGTGGCAGTGTGAGGTTACCCCAGGACCTCGCACATGTATGTGGGCGCACATGTGCGCGCGCACACCAGAGTGCTGCTTTCTTCCAGCCTGCAGGCTGCTTCGGGGGAGGGGAGGCAAAACAGTTAGCTTGCCAGTTTCTCCCGAGGTCCACGGAGAGGTGTCTGTAGGGCTCATCTCGAAGAATGTCAGAGTGCATGTGCTCCGCGAGACGGCCTTTCAGAACTCATCAGCCCCCCTGTCACGCAGCGCGTCACAAATCGGGAGTGACAGCTGTCTCCGCGCGCACCATCCATCTGTGGCAAATGTGTCAGCTAGCTGAACACTCCTGAGGAAACTGGTACAGAGTCAGGGAAGGGGGGGGCGAGAGAGAGAAGCCGCAGCAACAGGAGGTGAGGATGGACAACAGCTAACCTGATGGGACTGAGCATCTCAAATCACCTAGCTCTTGGTGACCAGACTGGCATAGAGCCTCAATAAATAATAATCCTTTACCATCACCATCCAAGGGCCTAAAAACTCTTAATAAACATGAATCAAGCTCCTGATGTCCCCTGGGAGATGGACGGTGGTGTTATTATTAGCCTCATTTTAGAGATGAAGAAAGAAAGTGAAGGGACTTGCCCTGGGTCAGAGAGTCAGTAAGTTCCACAGCTGGGAAGAGACTGCAAGAGCCCTGACAGTCGATGTCCCCACAGCACCATCTTCCCTCTCTCCCCCTCAGTGGCTCAGATGCACATTGAGGGCAGAACAATCTCCTATGCTCTTCTCCCTCTGTGACTCTTTGCTCCTCCATCTCTCGTCTCTTTCTCCTTCTGATTTCCCCCACACACCCAACTCACAGTTTTCATCCAATGTCCATTCAGTGCTGATGGACAATGTCAGACAGCCTGGGAGACTGCAGTCTTCTTTTTATACCCAGAGAATGGAAATGTGAGCTATTCTTTTAGTGCTCCACCCATAAGCCTCAACCCTGTCTGAAGAGGTCACCTCCTGGCCTGGGAGGAAGTTTGATTCTCTGGGACCCATTCTGTCTTTGGCCTCTTTGAAAAGCTTCCAAGAAGACCAGTTCATTCCGGTTGTGGTGGGTTTGTGATGTAGATGTTTGCCCATTAAGATCTGGCCTAAGAACCACCAATACCAGCTAACATTGGTCACAAAACAACCCTTAGATAGTGCCAACTTTGGCTGCTATCAGCTCAGGACAAACTTGAACCAAAGACCTAGACTTGGAAAGCTCCATATCCTATTATCCATCCAGTCCTCCAAAGCTCTAAGGACCACCATCATTCCCTCTACTCCCTCCCCTAGAAACACATACCTTCCCACTAGGCCAGCCCCAGAGAATGCAAAACAAGCTTAATTCTTCTCTAGTGGAGATGCCAGCCTTCTAGCACTTCCTTCCCCAAACCTGAGTGTCTGTAGTTTCATAGAACTAAGCGGAGGGTGACAAATGTCCACTTCATTTGTGGTGTAGGGGAAGGGGTTGTTGGAAGGCTAGTATCCCAGTTGGGAGTGTTCTCTGTGGTGCATGGTAACTATCTTAGTACATCTCTGGGTTGGGAATTAGAGAAGATGAACTATTGGTAGCTGTTATTTTTCATGTCCTTGCTTTTTAGGTTTTGTGTTAGATATGTGCCCTTAACTGACATGTAGCACAGTGTTTTTGTGTGTTTATATAGATTCACCACTTCAGGCAACCACGTTTTGGCCTAGCTATTTCCAGAAGCCTGTGCTGATTCGATGCACATGCAGTTCACAAAAAGGCTTTGCCTTCTCTCCAACCCATCTGCCTCCCAAGTGTTTTCTAGATTTCATAGAGTCACAAATTATATCAAAGAAATCCAGAGCTATTATTTCCTCTGGGTCCATTGGGCATACAAGGAAAACCTGCAAAAAAAATGGCATCAATTAAAGCATGTTTGATGTTTTTCTTATTGCTACGGGTGCTGTAGAAGTACTGAAAGTGCAGGCGGTGACATTTATCCCCAGAGCAGGGCCCAGCAGCACTGCAGGTGTATGGTGCTTTTATGTGGGTGGAGGAACATTCAGACAATTAGACACAGAATATGGATGAACTATGATGTAATCCCCAGAAAACGGGACGTATGAGAGACATTTGGGATCGGGGCAGTGTGAGCTGTGTGATACATATAGGAGAGGCTTGAAGCTCAAACTTGTGAATTTGGGGAACTATATGACACCTAAATAAAGGATAGACTTGTATGTTGAATAAAAACCCAAATTCTACAATCAGTTAAATTGGTTGCATAACTCCCATTGATTTCAACCTCATATGAGAAACTTTGGGAAACTGATTTAACCTTAGCCCAACCAACAGACACTAGTAGAGCCAATGAAAGGCAATTTCAAACTCTAAATTTGGACTGAACCACAAATCCATGTGTTTCCATGTCCAAAAGGGAACGCTAGAAGTGGAGGAAACCCTCATAACAATCAAAATATAAATCAAAGTGATTTCTGGCGAGGTAAACATTTCTGTGCACAGCAGCAGCCAAGAATACAAATCTTAGATCAAATGTGCCATTAAAAAAACAGGAACCGTGATTTTTCAACTGTATATCACACAATTAAACCCAAAAGTGTCCACATGAGGTACAGTGAGTATTGAACAAACTGCTTCCGATTAGCAACTGTGACTAAATATTAGTGGCACATCTGTGTCCTTTAAATGGGATACTGGAACACAATACAGCATTGTTCCAAGGGAAATATTTAATAGTGTAGCTAAGGAAGAACAGAAATCTAAAACAAAACTTGACTTGTATTCAAGACACAAAATAACAATACAACATCAAGTAACTATTACAATTTATTTTAAGTGCTAGCAAAGGCAACATACTGGATCAGACCTGTGGACTAGCTAGTCTAGTATCCATTTATGGCATCACTCAATAGCTTCCTGAACAGTAATTGCAGTTATGCCAGTTGTTTCAGGACTAAAAGCTCATCAGACCGTAGTTAGCAGAAAAGATAGTTGCTGCAAGTTCCATAGAATCCCACAGAGAAAACACTGTCAAGATACTAGGAGAATTCTCAAATGTCTGCCTGGGATGTCTGGAAGGAGAATGCCACATTAAAATATATTAATCAATAAGTCCTACACTTCATCCACAAAGAAAATTACATTTGTCCTGGCAGTGACAGCAAAAACTGAAGTTGATAATGGGGAGAGAAGGGAGGAAGGGAGTTATTGAAAAAGCAGAATAATTTGTAAACAGGGTTCATACTCTGAAGCCAAATGAAGTATAATTATGTATTGAGCCATGTGATTTAAATAGTCATAAAATGAAAAGTTATGTAATGAAAACTACTGGAGTTGTAGCAGAAGCAAAAATATTTCTAGTATTAGATGCGGGACATATATTTTGGCAAATGAGGACATGAGTCAGGCTCTCAGATAGTGGCTTTTTATGCACCACTGGTATGTATGGGTTTGATATGCCAGTTTGCGACTCTCCAGCTATCATTCTGAGTTTTACTTGCACTTTGAACAGATTCAAATGACTGCACAAGGTATGAGACAAGGGAGACTCACACCCTATACAAATTAAGTGAATGCCATTCGGAATTTGCTCTGCTCCTGAGGGATTTCAAAGGACAATTACACAGATCTTCAAGGGACTTACAAAGGGTTGAAGCTAGAATGGATGACATTTTAATTTGGGCTTGAGAGCCTCAAAAATACAATGAAAGATATAGCACAGTTTGGCAGCTTGAAGAAAGGAGACATAACCCAAAATTTAACAAAATCCCAAACTGATCTAACATAACTTACCTGTATGGGAGAATGGTTAAGCAGAGGTGTCTTAATTGTTGAACCCGGTGAAATCAAATCCATAGCTGAAATTCCCATTCCCCTGTGTAAGGTATATCCATAGGAATGATAAAATATTTTGCAAAAATCATTTCAAATCTACCTGTGATCAATAAACCCTTAAAGGGATTAGTGGAAAATGGCATTGCAGGGCACTGGGAAGAGAGACACGAACAGTAATTGCAGCACATAAGACCACTGATGACCAGTTTAAAAATGTTGGGCTGGGTTCTCATTTATAATAAGACCATGTTACACCATTCCAGCCGTGTAAAAGGGCCATAAAAGCACTTTAAGGCCTCTTTACACTGCCTGAGGGTGTTCGTGAGAATTTGGCCTGTTTTGATTTCATAAGCGTTGTCAATAGATGCTCTTCTGAAAGCTGAGGCTGGATTCTCTGGCCTGCTGGGCTCACACACCATACAAAGTGAACTTAAACAGGTCCCGGGAGAATTCTCTCTGTGTAAGGAGAATGGTCGGTCGGTATAAGACTGGCGGACACAGCCATGCTGTGCTTGCCCTCCACTGCCTCCTACACCAGAGCTGTGTGTAGGTAGGAGGTGGCCAGGTCAGAGGTGGAGAGGATAGGCTGGGGTGTGTTGGGGAAGAGAAGAGAGTCAAGGGAGGTGTTCAAGGAGGAGAGCGCATGACAGATTGAGACGCCCTAGGCCTAATCTTCTGCAGGCAGAAGGTCTTCCACTGGTAGCATAATTTAAAGCATCTGACGAAGTGGGTTTCTGCCCACGAAAGCTTATGCCCAAATAAATTTGTTAGTCTTTAAGGTGCCACAGAACTCTTGCTGTTTGGATAATTTAAAGCCTCGCCCTTGTAGGTGAGCCACGGAGAGAATGACATTAGCTTTGAGTCAGTGTTAACCTTCACTGGTTGGTTTCATTCATACTCGTGCAAAGTAAAATGCTTCCACCAGCTTTCAAGGCAATGGCAAATCGCATCCATTTTTTGTACTCTTTCAAACCTGTCAAACTCGTGTTTGGCGTGTGTCACAGGTAAAAACACAGCACACCTGCTTCTTGGTTTTAATCAGTAGAACTATGTAAATGAATCTTAAGTCAACGTGGCTCACTTGCGTACCTTTTTTCAGGAAATTTTTGTCTCTCTGCCAATAGAATAGGATGTGGAAAATTCATAGAGAGCAGGTTTGGCTCAGTGATCAATCACAGACACATCAGTTTAAAATCCATGCACATGCCAGGACTGCCAGGCATGGAAAGGGAACTACCCATTTGCTATTTCCATAAGGAGCTCTGTGCAGAAAAGAGCAACACGCACAACAGATCTGAGGCCTAAAGAACAACTTTCTGAGGAAGGGTACTAGAGTAATCAGAGTAGAAGGACTGGGTGTCAAGAGATCTGGATCCTATTCCCAATTCTGCCACTGGCTGGATGGGTGACTTGGGCAAGTCACAGCACCTCTTTATGCCTCAGTTTCCCCACTGTATAATGTGGGATATAATGATACTCATTCATGTCACACAGGATCTGTGATGCTAAATGCTTGTTGGTAAGGAATAGCGAGACCCTCACATGGCGGCTGTGGATGTAACCCACACCAGCTCCATGTGGCACTCTCTTGCCCTCTACTGGTGGCTGGGCCACAGAGAGAAGTCAAGGAGCCTGCTGCAACCTTGGGTAAGAGGTGAGTCTCTCAGCTCAGGCAGCAGACTCTCTAGCTTTAAAGAGCCGCAAGTCCCATATTGCAGCCCTGCTACCAGTGACCCACCCAGGAACAAGGCATTAATGCAGGCGTGCAAAGAGTTGCCATGATCTCGTCAGGGTGATGAATGTGACAATCCAGCAGGCATTTATTTTTGTTACGCTGCTCATTTAACAGAAATGAGTGTTCACCCAGGAAAGATCATCAGGAAGATTCTCTCAGAACAGAAGCATTCTCAGCCAATACAGTCCAAAAATACATTGAAAAGAGCGCTGAAAAATACAGGCAGGCAAAGCCTAGGTCTCATCCTGCAGAGCATTCATACGTTTCCTGAACTAGACGTCTCTGCCCAGCTCTCCTCGGGCTAACACAGTAAATGATTCTTTGCTTGGCCCCTCTAGTGCTAGAGCTTTGATCTGCCATAGAAGGCTCTGCAGGGATTGCGAGCAGAGCACTCATGGCCCTGGTGCGGTTTGGCCCAGGAGGCAGCAGCGCCGGGTGACGAGCCACCTCCTGGCTCTACCCTGCTTCTGAGTGCGGGGCTCGTCACCTCTGCATGGACTCTGATGGGGGGAAGGGGAGAGGCCCAGGCTGCTAGATCTCTGAATACCAGATCTCGGCAGCTTGGCCAGCTGCTTCTCCATTGCCAGTGACACAGCACCGGGGTTAATGGATGGATTCTCCCGACCATTCAGACTGGGCGCCTGGCCAGATTGGTGCCTGCTAATTTCAAAGGAACTGTGCTGCAGAGGTTCTTGCCAGGTCTCGCACTGGCATGGCTGCTGTGCAACACGGGGACTGTGTATTTAACCTGCCCAGTGCCCAGGGCCAGCCTGAGGCAGAGCTGCCTTCTGCAGGGCCAAACAGTGCACAGTCGAACCCAGACCCGGACAGAGGATGTTACACACGTAACTACAAGCCTTGATACACAAGTACATACACTCCTGCCCCTCCTCTGCCTACACCCACGCTCCCTGCCTGCAGGGGCAGGAGGTACTGGAGCAGGGAGAACAGCTGACAGGAAATGGTCAGGGGAACTTGGCTAGAAATGAAGGTTCTGCAAAAATCAAGCCCTTTGCACCTGTAGAGCTCAAAGCACTTTACAGGGGTTGGGGAGTAGCTTTTGCCCTGTGTCACAGGTTGGGGAAACTGAGGCACAAAGGGGCTAAGTGGTCCCAGCTCTCCTGCCTCCCAGGCCACTACCTGATCCAATGGATCACAACTGCTTTTTACTAACCCCAGACACAGCCAGGGGAGGGCTCCACTGCAGTCATGAACCTCCAGAATTAAAGGCAGACATTGCTATAGCTTGAGCTGACGAGCCAGCCTCTGTAGTGGAGAGCTGTAATAGACTCATCTCTGTAGATTAGGTCCAGAGGGGGATGTGTGACACAGAGGGAGCTCCTGGGGGCTGACGGCAAAGAGCTTTGCACTCTATCAGGTTGGTCAGTCCTGCCAAACCCTCAGCTGTTCTCATAGTGCAATTCTCGAACTTGGGGCCTCACTCAGATGGTCTGCCTTTGCACTACTTCACGTGCCTGTACTTCTGTCGGCACAGTCTCCATGTCAATGCAATGAATTCAGGCCTCACTGCACCCCAGTCCAGCTAACACCCCATCAAACTCTTCCCCTGGGTCTTCTGCATCCTGCTCCGCAGGCAAGTTATGCACCCACCTGATCATTCACAGCTGCAGACAGCTCTTCAGCCAACGGCTCCCTGGGCTCCCTGTTGCTTTATTTCATACTCTCCCGAGCAGTCTTTATACAGTGATCCCTGTGGGGCTAGTCCGCTATATGAAGCCACTGAGGTTTTGATTTTAACATCAGGGGATCACCAATCTTCTCGTGTCTGCTGGCTATTATTATGCTGCATTCAGATCCAGTGTCTATTTTGAAATTCACTTATTTCCCCCATTGATGTCCATTGTTACAACCCAGTCGGTTGCAGAGCATTGCTCTGCAAACGTATTTAGAGATCCAGCCAAGAGCACTGCTTCCATCTCATCCTCCGAGCTTTGTACTCCAGCTATATAATCAGAAATGCAACTTGCTTTTGTGTTTCTTTGCTACTTGGGTGAACAGTAACACACCATCGCAAATGGGATATGCTTATTGAATGCCCAGCAAGAGCCCCAGAGCTGGTCGAAAAATGTTGAAATTTAAAATTTCAATAAAAAACATTTTCACAAACATTTTGGGTTTCATTTTTCAACCAGCCAGACTGCTCACTTGGTGATTGACTACATTTGCATTATTGCACACAAAGCTGGTCCCTGCTGATTGTTTACCCTCGTATTCTCTCTTTGTGCCTTGGAGTGCAATTTTAATTAGATGCACTTCAGTCGTCTCCGAGCTTGCTAATGCTTGCTTTCAGGAAGCATGGTTTTCACAAGCCCTGCAAACAGTTGATATACACGGCTCTTTGCAAAGTCAAGGCCATCTCTTGCAATAATCTTGTTTTGTCCCGGTTATCTCTAATTAGTCTAGCTGTTAACTGCTCAAATTCACAAGACTAAGGGCTTGTCTACACTTAAAACACTACAGCTGTAGTCGTGCAGTGACAGCACTGCCTACTCTGATGGAAGGGATTCCACCTTCTGAACAGGCGGTAAGTAGGTCAACAAAAGAATTCCCCATCAAGCTAGCACTGGCCACACTGGGTGTTAGGTTGGTTTAATTGCATTGCTCAGAGGTGTGGATTTTTCACACCACTGAGCAACTTAGTTACACCAACCTAATTGCCTAGTATCAACTAGTCTTTAGCTTTGGTATAAAGATATATGACTTAATGGTCTCACGTGACAGCTTCTTGTAAAGGAAATGCACCTTTCCCAAGTGACATTGCTGCCTGGATCCCAGTATTCATGGCATTTGTGAACGACTCCATCTAGTTGTTTGCAGCCCCTGTCATGTCCCCACTTGAATCTGTTCTTAGTTTCCCCCGTCTCTGGGCTGGGCCCTGTAGCCCCGTGGAAATTTTCACCTTCTCTGATTTCTCCTCAGTGCCACTTACTTCCAGGGCAATTCAGAAGCTCTGCAACCTCCCTCTCTGCTGATTGCTCGGCTTCCCTTCCAGACCAAGGCATTCGGGTTGCTTGCTCCATTTGTACGCAAGTTTCAGATGACTTCGGTTAAGCTGCAGCATGGCAGGTGTCAATGCCCATGGCATTCTTCATGGGAAGGGATTTTCAGGCCAGCTTTGATCTCAGCTGCATGCGCTGCTCTCCTTGCTAGGCATATCTAACCATATTGTGTAGGGGAAATGTGTTTCTTCAGGCCTACCTGCCAGAGTGCATCTTTCCACAGACAAAGGGTTAAATCAGTGGCATCTGTCCTTCCGCTGGCCTGCAGTGACAACAGAAAGAACAGAAAGCTGTCCCCCCACGTAGACACAGTTGCTCCCTGAGGGCTGGTTTGTCTCTTGTGCAGGAAGCCCCCTCCATGTGGCCTTATACAGCCAGGCTGCCTTCACGAAGCATTAACGCCAAGCCTGGAAATAAAGGGAAAAGGAACCCGTTCTCCATCCTTGTTTCTTTCTAGGAAGCTTCGTTGCAGGGAGCTGCCACTGGAGAAAGCCCTGCTAGTGAGCCAGGGTGCTGGAGGGTCGTAGGATGAATGGAGCCCTGGGAGATTGGGGAGTGGGCCCACCAGAAGGCCTTGGCATTGCAGTGTGGGACATGGAATGGAAAAGCCATGCTGGCTTTATAGCTCTGAAGACACGAGCTTGCAGCAGGTATCACCAAGTGACATTCTGTGTCTGGGTTATTCTGGCAAGCGGCCAGACTAGATGATCATAATGGTCCCTTCTGGCCATAAAATTAATGGCCACCTTCCCTGCAGCTGTGATTCCATGAAGCCAGGGAACCAGGCCAGCAGAGAATGGGCCTGGATAATCAGGCTCAGATGTGATCTGGTCACAAGTGACACAGGCTTGGGAAGGTGTCACTCCTTGGCCGTCCTCATGATCTCTCCGTGGGCCTTGCACAAACTAGTACTCAAGGTGCTCCAGTTTGGCTGGAGAACTGGGTGTGAGGGAGCATGACTGGTCTGGTCTAGATGGTCATGACTGGTCTGGTCTAGATTGTGCTGTGGGGAGGGACATAGCCCGTTCCACTCCCTGTGTGAACCGACTGCTCAAATGCTGGAGACCTGCTAAGAGTCTCAGGCCCTGCAGAGGTTGAGCATTTTGTGACCCTAAAGCATGTCACTGCAAAACCATCTTGCTCCCTGGCTCTCGGTGTGGGACACCACTCCTGAGGACTGCTCTGTGCCGTCCCCTCTCAACCCCCATCACTCTGGGACAGGAGGTGTATCTGGGGCATGCTGGGGGGAGGAGGGCACTGCGCTTCTCAGATACTCAAAGGGATTTATGGCCAGCCTGGTGCAATTTATATAAGCCCTGAGGCAGGCTGGAGAAGAATGGAGGGGATTGGGATGGGGAATGGAGGGAAATGGAGAGGCAGAGGGAGGGAAGAATAGAAATGGAGGGAGAAAGTGGGGCTAGAGGGAGAAATCTGTAGGAAAGAAAAATGGGAGAGGGCCAGCAGGAGGTAGAAAGACATAAGGAGGAAGCAAAGCTGCCGGGAGGAAACCCAGAGACTAATTCAGCTGCAGAGAGGGAGGCTTGGGAGGAGATGAGGAGAGAAGGACATGAAGAAGGGGGAGCAATGAGGCCAAACGGCATAAGGGGAAATCCTAGGGGTGTCCGTCAGCCCACTGTCCTCACACACGGTGCTCCCCTGGCAGGGGAGGGGCCACTGCATGGTTTCAGTGGCAGCCGGGATTGAGCTGCACATGGCGTTGTGGCTAGTGAGGCACGGGCCAGCCATGCGCAGTGGAGCGTCAAGCAGATTTAACCGCCCCAAGCCTGAGTGCTTGGCACACGCAAAGCTGGCTGCGGAGCGCCTGGCACAGGTTGCTCAAGGCCCATGTCTCACTCCGCACCCCACTCTCGCCCTGGCACATCTGGAGGCCGCACGCCTGGATGCCATTCCTTGGTGCCTGAGGTGCTGTCCCATTTTCCTGCTGCCGCTTAGCATATTCCATGTTGCCAGCAAGCGGGGGCTGCAAAGTGGCCATTCACAGCTCCCTGCCACTTGGCTGGCAACTGGCTTCTAGCAGAAAGGAGCTGCCACCTCTGCAGGGGCTGTGGTCCCCTGCCACCCCCCGGAGCTCCCTCATGCCTACGCTCTGCCCACCTGAACAGCATCTTGCTCTGGCCCCTCAGAAGGGGGCTGATCCAGGTCAGCCCATGGGGCTGAGCACTGCCTGGGGTTCACGTGGCTACTTGCAGGACATGGGGGGCGTTGAAGATTGCGCTCTGACTGCCTGACACCTACCTCCTCTTCCCCCAGTGCTGCAGCTCTTGGCCCTTGCTCTACCTGCCACCACTTCATGCTCCAGCCCACCTTGCCCTGGTCCAGCCAATCCCCCACCCCATCTCATTCTGCTCTGCCACCTTCCCATCGTTACTGCTCCACGGGTCCCTCAGTGCCAATCATCCATTTCTGACCTACCCTTCTCAGGGTTTGCCTCGGGACTGAGAATTGGAGACTCTCCGGTCACTGCTCACTGAAGCCCAGGAAAGCACAGATGGGCTGTCCCCATCGCTGGTTTATTAATCTGTGACCCATTCGCTGCTGTTCACTTCGGGTGGCTGTGGAAGCAGCTGAGAGGAGGGTGCCAGGGAAGGTGAGCGAGCTGACCAGGACTAGCATGGGCCTGGCATGATACCAGGGCAGGGCAGCAGTGGCCCTAATGGGCTATTCAGAGCAGTGCTTCGAATTGGCCACAACACATATGGCTACAGACGGACAGGTCTGAATGCTCAGCAGTGAGTATTTGGAGGTGCCCCAGTGCCAGGCTGCCCCGCTGAGTCCTGTCCCTTCCTCGTGACCGCAGCACTGAAGGGTGGCAGAACCTGCAGGAGAATGGGCCCAGAAATCACTCTGAAGCCATTAATGGCTTATGCTGGTGTGATGGATGGCTGCCATGTTGGCCACAGCACATGACCATGAGGCAGTGTGGGTAAGCGTGTGTTGGGTGTGTACTACTGGCCAAGAACTATAGGGCCAGATACTCTGATGGTGTAAATTAGCATCAATTGAAACTGAGCATCTGGCCCTCCAGAGAAATTCTCTTCTATAGACTCTTTTTTTAGGAAGCCAAATTAGTCTGCCTGGACTGTGGAGTTCCTATTTAACCTAGATCTCACAGGCGCGTGAGTTTGGTAATTGGACCAGCTACCCATCCTGCACCCATTGCTGCCTCTGCTCAGAGGTGGCCCAGGGTTGGGCGCTGAGGGTGTGGTAGGCCAAGATTAAAGCACGTTGGAAGAGCCAGGGCTCAAATAGCAGGGAGTGCTGCAGCCCAGGACTGGCAGAGCTATGCGGTGGAGCAGGAATAGAAAAGTATGGGCACGGACTGAGATGCTCTGACAGGTTTGTAGAGAAGGAGAGTGAAGGCTAGGATAATGGATAGCTCTGCCCATCTGGAGTGAGGGGTTGTGGCAGAGCTATGCACAGAGCTTGCCCAGCATCTGCCTGCATCGTATGCACTTCCCATGCCAACATTATTATTACTTTAGTAGTAGTTATTTGTATCACAGTAGCACCCGAGAGCCTTTCATGGAATGCTAACCTGTAGTATACGTTCAGCCACTAGGCGGCACTGTGTGTAAAGTACCTTATTTAAACAACCCTCACCTGTACCTGGTAGTAGAGCATTGAGGAGCTGATGATGAGCACAGATCAGTAGCTGGTCCAGAAGTACATGACATGGTGTGAGGAATAAACTATAAACAGAAGGCAAACAAAGGTTGCAGGATCTCATCCACATACCACTCTTCAATGCCCCATAGAACTCCACCTTAGAAAAAACTTCACAATGGACAGACTGGCAGCAGTATTTTGCAAGATTTTGAATAGCAAACATACTCCATGAAGAAACTGGAGATGTGCAGGTATCTTCTTTAATTTATACTATGGGAAAGCAAGCAGCACCTATCTTTAAATCCTTTGACTTTATTGGACAGTCACAAAGATGTCCTATGAAACACTATGAAAGTGTTCCAGCTATGTTTGATGCTTACTTTATACCCCAGTGAAATGTAGTTTATGAAAGAGCATGTTTTCATCAGAGAATTCAAGAATGAGGAGAAAATGTTGAATGTTTTATAAGAGCTCTGTATACGTTGGCTGAAAACTGTGATTTTGGGAATGCAAAACACGAAAATATCAGAGACAGGCTGGTTATTGGGTTAACAAGTAAAAACCTTTCACGTCAGCTACAAGTGAATAGAGATCTAACCCTAGCTATGGCTATACCAATAGCAAAGCAGTCAGAATTAGTCAAACAACAGAACAGAAGTCAGGAGCAACTTGAAAAACCTGAAACTAGCTTAAAGCTATAAACAGACACTTAAGTGTTAAAAATCTTGATCATAAAGCCTCTGAGGCAAGGAGAGAGAACTTCCAGGCTAAAAAGAACAAATTCTAGCCTACATGCACAAGGCGTATAAAAAGTTATATCCCAAGAGATGATGCATGTCCAGCCAGAGGCACGAGGTATAATGAATGCATGAAATATGGACATTTTGCAGCTGTTCGCTGCACCAAAGCAGTCAGGGAGTTGACTGATATTACTGATAATCAAGAGTCATTGTTTCTGTGATCTATCACTTGTGATGACATAGAGCCTGCTGGGAGAGAGAATATTCATGGCAAGACTACTGACTTTAAAATTGACTCAGGAGCTGATCTCGCAGTCATCTCGGAAGGGACTTACAGTTGAACCCCTCCCAGAGCTGAAGTCACCTGCCACAGTTCTGACTAGTCCTGGAGGGATTCTGAACTGCATGCGCCAGTTCACCACAGAAACAACTTGCAAAGATGAAAGCAATGCACTCAGCGTGTGTGGGATCAAAGACCAAAAATTCATGCTGCAGCATGGCAGCCATGATAGGCCTAGTGAAAAAGGTGGAAGGACTCAACAAATTTGATGCTATTGGACTTTTAAAGGAGATCCTATATAAATCAAACTAAGAGACAATAATAAACCCTTCAATGTATAAACACTCCAATGAGAGAGATCTTGGAAGACACTAACTGCAAATTCAGCGGACATTATTATCTGGTTGTTGGGGACTATTTTTCCAGGTATGTAAAAATAATATACTTGAAAGACACAACATGTCACAGAGTCATCGAGAAACTGAAGGGCACTTTTGCTCACTTCAGTATTCCAGAACATTGTCCAGTGATGGACAATGGATACAATTCATTGCAGCAGAATTTAAGTCTTTCTGAACAAAATATGATTTTGATTGCATTACTAGCAGCCCGCATTACCTGCAAATGAATGGAGAGGCAGCCAAGAAAATTCTACAGCAGGAAGATCCATTCCTTGCTCTTCTGAGTTACAGATCAACACCAGTAGCAGCTACTGGATATAGTCCAGCACAACTCCTGATGGGAAGATAACTCAGAACTACTGTTCCAGTTTTGGAAAAGAACCTATCTCCAGAGTGGCTAGACATGAAGAGAGTAGCCAAATCAGATTAAAAAGGCTAAAAGACCTTATGAACACTTTCACAACAGACATCAGTCAGTCAGAGACCTGCCAGGTCTAGAACCTGATGGCCATGTTCCTGTCAGCTTGGAGAAATGGACAGACAGCTCCAGCTGTCATAAAGAAAAAGAATTCAGTGCTCAGATCATATGTGATCAAGACCGACAGTGGAGATTTCAGCAGAAACTGTTCCTAAGAAAGAACAATCAACAGAACAAACTTGATTGATGGCAGACACAGAACAAAAAGAAGACTCAAGCATTTTAGACCAGCCACAGCCAGTCATTGCGACTAATGGGCAGCCTGATGACCAAGCTGTTACATGTTCAGGTCGTGTAGTTAGAAAACCAGTACGATTCAGAGACACTTAACAGATTGATACGTCCTGAACATCAAAGATAGTGCATTCATGTAAATATTGTAACTCGTCGAAATGTAGAACTTAAAGGGGAGAGGTAATAGAATGCTAAACTGTACCATACTGCCACTGCATGTAAAATACCTTATTTCAGTGACCCTTAGCCATTTTTAAAGGATCTTATGATGAATGAATCTGGTGTGTAAAAGAAAGCTCTGTAGCCAGTCCTTAGCTGGTACAGACACACATGACAGAACCCCAGACATGGGCCAGGATCCCATTGTTCAGGCACTGTACAAACACAGAACAGGCAGTTCCTGCCCCAATGAGCCAGTCAAAGTGTTGCCAGCCCCTCAATTCCACAAGCCCTGTGCTGTCCCCAGGGCCTGTTCTCGTGGGGGGATTGGAACTGGCTGGGCTGCATCTGATTTCTGCATTTTCTGGGCTCCAAATAAGCTCATCTGATCAGGAAAACACCCCCACGCTATGCTGGGGAAGATGCAGGAATCACTCTGCCCCCTCTTCCTTTTGGTCCTGTTGCTTCCAAATATTAGCACAATTCCAGCCGCAGTAGAGAGAGCTGGGTTTCCCAGGGCCACTGTCTCCCCTAGAGGTTGCATTGTTTGGATCCTGGGGTTTAGGCTCACCTCCCCTACACACACACACCTAAAACCCCCCGAGTGGCTCAGTCCGCGGTTCCAGCAGCTTGCAGCTTGCAGTGCGTCAGTGGCGTAGCACTGGCTGGAGCGAAAGCTGCAGCCCCTGTCTGCATTGTTCGAGTGACTCAATATGACATGGAACAGCTGTTTGGTGGAATCTCCTGCGGGTGGTAGCAAGCAGGCAAGGGGGGGAGAGGGAAGTTTGAGCCGCTCAGTGGATAATTATATCTGTATGGGCTAGATCCTTTGCTCACAGTCAAACCTACGGGTCGTGAGAAAAAGAGCAGGGCTGTCAGGCCCCATTAGCTCTCCTGGCTCTGACTGTGCTCCTTTGCCACTGGGAGGAAGAGGCAGTGGGGAGGCAGGCTGGATTGGAGCTGAGCAAAGGGATGCATGTGGAGTGGCGAGGGGAACACTGCAAAGAAGAAGAAGAAGGCACAGCCAAAGCGTGCCCAAGGGGCAATGGGCACATCCAGTTCACATTAGCCGTCACTTAGTGAGATGTAAGGAAGGGGATAAGTGTGTGAGGGAAGGATGGGGGGAAAAAAAGGGGTGTGAAAGCACAGAAATGGGAGATCAAACCAGCCTTCATAAAGAAGTCACTATTGCACTCCCTCCTAACACTGCGATGTCTGTAGGCATACTTTGGAATGGGGTGACGTCTACATTAGACCGTTAGGTAGGAGACAGCATGGTCTAGTGGTTTGAGCAGGGGACTGGGAGTCAGGATTCCTGGGTGCTCTTCCCCGCTCAGTATGTTATCAGGGCAAGCTGTATACGCCAGCATTGCCGCACGTGGGGCCCTCCAGTTAAATATCCAATGGCAGCACCGTTTCCTGTAAAACAAATCGGGGTAAGGGAAGATGACGATGCGGTGCCACCATTCAAGGCTTTGGGTGGGGGAAGCTGTGCTAGGTCCCTCCAGTTTTCCCATTTGCAGAGGCAGCTTGTAAGGAAGAGGGGCTGAGAGGGCACAGTCAGGCCTGGTACCTGGCTCCCATGTGCATGGGTGCCAATGAAACACAGAGGAACTTTGGAATAGGTGAGTGTGAGCTGCCTCAGAAAGCATGCATCTCTTCTGGTGGCTAGCACAGGGATCTTGTTGCAGTTTGAGGGGGCGGGTAGACATATGCATTACAATAATTAGGTGCAGCTGTCAAATAAACGAACCAGGCCACGCGATCGCAGTCAGTGCGCCTTTTGCCACTGGCTTCTAGGGTTTAGGGTTTGCCGCTTGATTGTTCGTGCAAATGACATGTTGTGGCCATGGGTTTGGTTGGGATCCCTATTCCTGCACCTTAGCCATGAGAGCAGCCATCTCCTCAGGAGTTTTCCCAGGAAGTGGATGGTTTGCCAGCCTGCGGGTCGAAACCTGACTGTAGAGGTGGTGGTGAGAGCACTGCACCACTTCCTTCTGGTTGTGCTGAGATATAATTCGACTAGCTAGAAATACAGCACTGGTCCTTCGGTGCCAGAGATCCCCATCAGGATGCTGTATGGCTGTCATACCCCGCAGGCCCCAGGTGCATGGTGGAGTCCCTGCTGTTCCCTGGGGAGGCGTTCCACCGTGGCAAGGAAGAGCTGGGGCTGCGTGGCTGACGAGCAGTGGCATGGCTGGTGAGCGCCCAGCCTGTCTCTCCTCTCCTCACAGCATGACTTTCCTCCTGGCAAAAAAGCCAAACCAAAATGAAAACCCTGGGGGGGGCAGTGCAGTGAAATTTCAACAACTAGGCAGAAATGGTCTTGAAATCGGTTGCTAAGGGCAACTGGGGCAGGCTCCCAGAGCAGCCCCACGGGCTGGCTTGTGAAGGCTCATTCTCCCTCCTGCAGGGAAGGGCTCGTTTTCAGGTGCTGTCTCTCACACCCCCAAAACACTGACCCCTAGAACCAAAGCCCCGATCTGTGGGGGAGGCGCTGGCCCCCCTCTGCAGGGAGGCAAGGACCAGATCAGTCTCTCCCCAGACGCAGCTCCCCTGCTGACCGGCTCCAGCAGCTCTGGTTCTGGGGCACGGCCTGCCTCAGGCAACATTTCCAACCCACCAAATTCTGAGCCCTTGCTAATGCCTTTGGTCCAGGTCTTGGTGTGCTGACTCCAGCCTCACCTGGGACGACCCCATGACCCCAGGGGGAGCATTACCTGCCCATGGTCTACATAAATGCACAGGGCAGGCTTCTGCCACTCCTTTA
The DNA here is from genome assembly GCA_007922155.1 of Mesoclemmys tuberculata. Taxonomy (NCBI): domain Eukaryota; kingdom Metazoa; phylum Chordata; order Testudines; family Chelidae; genus Mesoclemmys; species Mesoclemmys tuberculata. The sequence continues at coordinate 147,445 of ML675754.1, forward strand.
GTCCATGGCGAGCCCCAGTGAGGTCAGTGGAGCTCCCTCCGAGCAAGGCACCACTCAGGGTGTATGTTCTCAGCCTTGTCCTTGACGATCCCTCGCCCTCTGCACTTTGCGAGAGTCAGACGTGAGGACGGAGCCTGCCATGAGAAAAGTGCCCACCAATATACAAGAGCAGCTTGTCAGGAAACTGAGGCAGCTCTATTGCGTCCATGAAGCTGAGTCTGTTGGTGAGCTCCAGTGGCGGGGCTGTCCCACTGGCCTCGTAGCACCCCCCCGGTGACTTCCAGAGCAAATGTGCTCTGTTTGCAAAGCAGAAGGGTGCGTTCAGAGTGCACAGCCACCAGCTCCACCTGGGGTCTGAAAGCCAACCTGGGTGTTTCTGCCTCTGCTAGCATAATAAAGGCGGGGCCTCTGGAACATGACTGCTCACCATGCTAACCATGCAGTGCAGAATCCGGTAGCATTGACACCTTTCCCTTCACACAACTACTGCCCATGTGTCTTTGAGCCAGCACATCACTTTACTGACATAGACGCACCAAGGACAATAGGAGTAAGAACTTGTCAGTAAGAACTATGTCAGTAAAGTGATATGTTGGCTCAAAAGACACATGGTGGCAGAAGCTCTTTAACAAGCCCCAGTGATGGGGATACCCCTTGTGGCTGAATTCTGCATGAGTAACCAGACACCAGTAGAAAGCAGAGACAATGCCTGCCAATGTCACATTTCACTGCAATGATCTGTAGCACACTTCATAGCATCCATCCAAAACCACAGCCACCGCCAGCCTCACGGGTCTGTCTATGCTGCCCACCACAGCCATTTGGAACTGCGTGGTGACAGCTGGGATACAACCCAGAGCTGCCAGCTCCCGAGCGCCCAGGCCCCTGAGACTGGAGCTGAAGGAAGCTCTGCAGCTAGCAGTCTAGGGCCTATGACACACAGCTGAAGAGTTCTGATTCTATCCAGCAGAGGGCAGTAATGAGAGCGGTAATTCTGGGGAGTGAATTAATAAGGATATGTTGTCCCAGTTTTTCATACACATTCCTCACCTCCTGGTTGAGGCCCAGCTGAGAAGAGCGGCCGCCATAGGTGTCAAACACATTCCATTTGCTCTCTGTGGGAATCCAAGGGAGACAGCCTCTCCTCTAGTGCCCAGAGGGCTGTGGTCAGTACATGCTGCTCGCTGGGTGTGCAGAGAACGGTAGTGATGATTAGTGTGGTTTTCCATGGTCTCTCACAAGGCAGACCAGGTCCTTGCAGGATGGAGTGTGAGGGTCAGAGGTGGCTTGTTTATTTCTCTCTCCATGCTCATGTGATTAGTCAACGAGCTGAAAGCCACTGAGTGGGGGAAGGGCAGGATCAGACCCTGACACTGGGATCTGTCTTCAGCAAGGGGACCTTGGCCTAGATCCTCAAGGGTATTTGGGTAACTAACTCCTATGGGTGCCTAAGTATCTTTGAGGATCTGGGTCTTCGCCCTTGTGCTGGTCTGCAATGCACAGCATGCAACTGGATCTGGCTGTTTTCTAGAGCATTTGCTCTGAACAGGCTTTCCCCTGTGCTGATTGGCTGTGTGCTTCAGCCCCTCCCACTCCCTGTCCATCTAGGTCCTCCCCCCAACATAACCCTGCCAAGCAGATTTAAAGAACAAAACAAAAGAAACAAAACTGTTGTATTAACGCGAGGTTTGCAGCCATCGTATTGTCTCTCTACCGCCGAGGGTTGGACACAACCAGTGGCCTTCATTTAAGGTAACTAAGAAAGTTACATCATTCCTGTGTAACCTGGGAGCTGCAACAAACGCAGCCGCCTCTCCAGGTCGCCAGCCAAAAAGCGACAGCAGTGGCCTGTTGGGATTTCACTGGCTGATTGTTTTGTGAGGGTTTGTGTGACTGTGAGAGAGAGGGAGGAAGCTCAGAGGAGCTGGGTGTGGCAATAGAAGCAGCAGAAAGCCAAGGGCACAGAACAGTATGGCCTTGCGAAAAGGCAGGCGCTTTTGGGCTGAGTGCAGCTGGAACAGGGGCTCAGACATGTGAGCAAAGATTCAGTCTCTTGTTTGATTCCTGCTGTGTTCAGAGAAACAAGACTTGGTACATTCTTTGTAAATAAACACCAAACACTGACTCCATCACCAGTTTCTCCTCCTAAATGGAAAGACCTGCAAGACCCCACATTTTTAGCTTACTGCTTGGGTCGAAAGGGATAACATACTCCCCACATCCCACCACCTTTGTCAGGCTGCCTATTTAGTTTGCAAGATCGTTGGGGCAGAGACTGGCTCTCACTGTAGGTTTGTACAGCACCTGGCACAACGCAGCCCCATTCTTAGTTGACCCCTAGGCACTAGATAATAAACTGGATTAATAAATAATAAAATAAATAGAACAGCTCCCTCCCATCATCAAAATGAGCCCTCTTCACTTTCACCAGACCCGCCTCCAGCACCCAGTCAATCTATCACTCCCTGCATCTAGCAGCTAGTCTTGTCCACAGCACAGAGCTCGCCACTGGCCCAGCCAGCCTGGAGCCACCACAATGCAATGCTGACAAGGGGTCCTATTATGGAAATGGATATTGTGGCACAGACATTTTGGAAAGCAGTCCAGTATTCAATCCCCTGCTCATTTCCTAGAAGCCAGGGGACAGCTCTTGGGGTGGTGGGGGCGTGTTGACTTTCAGCCACTAGATAGCTGAATTTAAACTGGTGACTTACTGCCAAAAGCTCTGTGGTCCAGTCCCAGACCTGTAAGCCAACAGGACTCCCATGGGCAGCATGAAATGAGCACGTTGTTATTTGTGTGTTCCCTAGAACATTGCCCATGGGGAGTTTTTGAGCTGTCATATACTGTAAACTCCTGGCTTTGGATGCTTGCAAAATCATGGTAAGTAAAGAACTGGAAGGCAGCAAAGGAAAGATAACTTGGTTACTGACAAGCCAGAGATGTGTAACTTACAAGCAGAGCTGAGTGCCATATTTACCCTCCTTTTTCTGCTTGAGCATCCATGAGCAGTTCACGTCTTCCCCCTTCATGTATTGTTTGAAATGAAATGATGAATGCTTATTGTTTGAAATGACTTTTTCTGCTTTTTTGTGTGCATATGTGTGCTATGGCTTGATTGCAAACAGCTCTCTGCAAGTCTTCGCTACCTGAGTGGAATTGATTTGTTGCAATTGGTTAGATTAGTCATGTGGTATTGTTTATCTCCTCTAGTTGAATGAGTGCAATTATTAATCGTGTTTCCTATGATAATGACTAGGGACCAACGAAGACCAGGCCCCATTGTTCTAGGGGCTGTACGGTCTAACTAGACGAGTCAGACGAAGGACAAGCATGTCTGATGTAAATATTCACGTGTGTGACATTAGCATTGGTATCCATGGGATTTTGACATGTATGCGGGCTGGCTAGCTAGGAAGATAGCATGGTTTAGTGGCTAGGGCAGTGAGTTAAAATCAGAAGAGGTGGGTTTTAATTCCACCTCTGCCACTGTCCTGCTGTCTGACCTTGGGCAAGTCATTTTACTCCTCCTAGCCTTCATCTTTGTCAGTAAGCTCTGTCTCTCACCATGTGTTGGCTGCTGATCTCATCTGAGGCCTCTAAGTTCTATTCCGGCACAAATAATGACTAATAATAGTTCAGAGGCCCAGGGTGGGTGAGGTATTATCTGTTATTGGCCCGACAATGAAAGGTAATAACTCACTCATCTTGTCTCTACTATCTGGGACCAACACAGCTACAGCTACACTGCAAATCATTATAATTCACACAGTCAAACCGGATCAGACGTGTGCTTACAGAAACCAGTGGGTCAAGAAAATCGAAGCAGCCACACCAGCTGTAGCCAAACCAGCCAAGCTGAGAGGGGCGCTACTTCCCAACTTGCGGTGAGCCTTCAGGAGAGGAGCGGCGTTCCCTAGGGAGTCCCTGGAGTGTAACCACTAGTGACAAGCCAAGCGGAAAGGCTGGGAGCATGGCAGTGCGAAGTCATTTCAAAATCGAAGGGACTCATGGAGAATTTGCAGCATTCACCCAACTCTCGCTGCAAGTAAGTTCCCCTTCTCAATCACCCGCTCGCTGGTATAACACGGCCTTTGCGCCTAGCTCCTTTGCTATTACTGAGGTTCGCCTGTGACCGTCAGCTGGGGCCTGGCCTGAGAGTCTCAAAAGCAGAATAGTCTTGCTGGAGGAAATCAGAGTAAATCCAGCCTGAATGTTCCAGCAGTAACACTCGCTCTGTCTTCTCAGGAGCTCCCATGCCAATGAAGGCTGCAGAACTGATCAGCAGCATTTTCCACTGCCAGGGGCTGCTATTTTGGAGATGAGGGTTTGGGCGGGAGTCGAGAGCCTGGAGATGGATAACAGGTGGCTGTCACTAGGCTGAAGGCAACAATTTAGGGGAAGGGGACGGTGGTAGCTGGTTGGGAATCAAGCTAGGGCTGGTTGGGGTGCAGATTTTGAGGGAACAAAGCAGGTGGGGAAATGTGGGCAGGCTCAGACATGCACTGCTATAGCCAGATGGCACCAACTGACCGGATGGCACCAATTTCCTCTGGGTGCTGTGGAAGCAGCTGGGAGTGCTTAGTTTTGTAAAGGCCACCCAAGAGACACACAGCCTCAGTCGTAGAGGACTAGCAAACCAGGTAGTCACTTGTCATGCCCCGTTGCCTATGAGGCTTCTGCAGGCTGCCACAGGGATGGGGCTTGAAGTGGAGACACTAGAGTAGAAGATGAACGGGATGAGAGTTATGGGGAAGAAGAAGAGATAGCAAGAAATTGGTTCCTGTGCACACATATGCCTCCAGAAACACACACGTGCGTGGACATACCCCCAAACACACATGTGCCCAGCCACACACATAAGAACAGCCATACTGGGTTAGACCAGTGTCCTGTCTTCCGACAGTGACCAGTGCCAGGTGTTTCAGAGAGAATGAACAGAGCAGGTGATCATCCAGTGATCCATCCCGTCAGCCACGCCCAGCCTCTGGCAAACAGCAATTCCTGCCTGTCCTGGCAATAGTCATTGATGAACCTATCCTCCATGAACTTACCTAGCTCTTTTTTGGACCCTTTTATAGTCTTGGCCTTCACAATGTCCTCTGGCAAGGAGTTCCACAGGTTGACTGTGCATTGTATGAAGAAATACATCCTTTTGTTCTTTTGAAACCTGCTGCCTATTAATTTTGTTTGGTGATCCTTAGTTTTTGTGTTATGAAAAGGAGTAAATAAAACTTTCTTATTTACTTTCTCCACACCAGTCATGATTTTATAGACCTCTATCATTTCCCCCCTTAATTGTCTCTTTTCCAGGCTGAAAAGTCCCAGTCTTTTTAATCTCTCCTCATATAGAAGTTCTTTCATACCCCTAATAATTTTTGTTGCTCTTTTCTGTACCTTTTCCAATTCCAATACATCTTTATTGAGACCTGATCTGCACGCAGCATTCAAGATGTGGGCATATCATGGATTTATAAAGAGGCAATACAATATTTTCCTAATGATTCCCAACATTCTGTTAGCTTTTTTTAACAGCTGCTGCACATTGAGTGGATGTTTTCAGAGAACTATCCACAATAACTCCAAGTTCTCTTTTTTGAGTGGTAACAGCTAATTTAGACCCCATCATTTCATATGTATCGTTGGGATTATGTTTTTCAGTGTGCATTTCTTTGCATTTATCAACATTGAATTTCAGCTGCCATTTTGTTGCCCGGTCACCCAGGTTTGTGAGATCTCTTTGTAACTCTTTGCTTTGGACTTAACTATCTTGAGTAGTTTTATATCGTCTGCAAATTTTGCCACCTTGCTGTATACCCCTTTTTCCAGAGCATTTATGAATATGTAGACCAAAACTGGTCCCAGTACAGACCCCTGGGGGACACCATTACTTACCTCTCTCCATTCTGAAAACTGACCATTTATTCCTCCCCTTTGTTTCCTATCTTTTAACCAGCCACTTATCCAGGAAAGGATCTTCCCTCTTATCCCATGACTGCTTACTTAGCTTAAAAGCCTTTGGTGAGGGACCTTGTCAAAGGTTTTCTGAAAAATCTAAGTACACCACATCCATTGGATCACCCTTGTCCACATGCTTGTTGATCCCCTCCCACCCATGTGCCCTCAGACACACCCACACACATAGCAGGCCCCAAGACACACATATGGACCCCTGACACACAGCTGCACACATCTAGCCCCAAGACACACCACCCACACATACCTGGCCCCCTGATGCACACACCCACACATCTGGCCCCCTGAGGCACACACCTGGCCCTCTGACACCCACCCACACACATCTGGCCCCAAGACATGCACCTGGCTCCCACACACACATCCACACACATCTAGCCCCTGACACACACCCACACCCATGTGATCCCCTGACAGACACATACACATGCCTCTGGTCCCCTGACACACACCCACACACACCTGGTCCCTTGATGCATACCTCTGGCTCCCTGACCCACACTCACCTGGCCCCCAGACACACACCCACACACGTGCCTGCATACACCCCACCCACCCGACACTCTTGCTCTTCCACTTCTGTAGCAGATAGAGAAACAGGAAGGGATTAGACAAAATCAGAAAAAAATCAGACTGGACCCAAAATCCAGGCAAGTTTCCAGCCCTCTGGGGGCTTCCCTGGCCCTTCCCAAGCCTGGAGAGAGATGCACGCCTGCCAAGGCCCCCAGCCACCACGCTGACGAGCACTGAACAGTCCCGTGGAAGTGGGGAGAGACTCATCGCTGGCCCAGGACCCACACTCCAGCCCTTCCCTCTCCACCCCCATTATGGCTCTAACACTGCTGCACCTCAAGGCAGGCTGCAGGGAAGACGTTAGCGCTGGGTCATCGATCCAGTCTTGCTGCGGTGCAAGTGGGCTCTCAGAGCCATTAGGCCCCGTTGTTGTTATTGTTGGTTTCCGCATCCTTTTCTCTCTTTCTCCCTGACTGGTTTGGAGGTCCCGTCATTACCAGCCTTCCCCAGCCACCTGTCAGGGGCCTACTGGCCTCAGCGTTGCCTCGGGCTCCTCAATAACAAACAGGCCAGGGAAGATTTCTCAAGCTTCCCCCGCCTTAATTAGCCAGTGCTGGTTTAGGGACGTGTCCTGCTGGCTGCAAGCAGGCGGTGATGGCTCAGGAAGCATCCGTAAACGCACCCCAGACGGGGTGAGCAGCCTAGACCCTGTCAGCAAAACGCAGGGCCAAAGCAGAGTGACGCCAGGTTCCCCCTTTATTCCCCCCATTGTCTGGGCCTGATACTCTTCTCTGAGGAGTTTGTCCTGGTGTAACCCCATTGGCTCTCATGGAGTCACTCCTTAGTTACACCAGCGTGGTGCTAGGATTGAGCTATCTATCAGTACATCTGGGGATGTTTAAGGCTTCATTTCTTTCAGGATATTTTGATTTCACGCTGGTTTTACATTGTTGGGGTCTCCTGGAGGGGTAGGTCCAACGTATCCCCAGCTATTTGAAGAGTGATTGGTTACTTTGTGCTCACCTCTTATTTGCTACAGAGGTGAGCGCATTCCCACTCACCCACACAAACTATTCAGTGGAGTTCTTCAGCTCCAGCCACTGGAAATTTTACCACCAAGCTTTCACCATCCACAGCAGTCTGGGGTGTCCTACATCCACAGACATCTTAAACTCCCAAATACATTGACCGCTTGGCTGGGGCATGGCTGATATGATGTCTGCCCTCTTGGCCAACACACCAGGGGGCAACCAGAGACCTCCAGAGCTGCTATAGCTTGAGTTAAAGAGCTAATTTCTTTAACTGGTGCCATAACAGACTTGTCTCCATTGCAGACCAGGCAGAGAGCCAGAGAGGGGGACCTGTAATACATACACACCAGTGGATTACACTGACCTTGTGAACGGTGTCAACAGCTGGAAGATGCATACTAATATTGCTTCCAGTCAGCAGCCAAATCCCCCAGGCTGCAGGGATGGAGGCGTCCCAAGAGCCAGGGTGCCACGTGAAATATCAATGGTGACTCAGAGGTGAGAGACTTTGCAAAAGGACTGAAGTTTTTGAGATAGATTTGATTCAGTTTAAAAAAAATAATAAACATGCATTTGCAAAGCAAACAACTTCAACAGCACCATAGGAAACCGTGCTTCCAAAGAACAGCATGCTCCTTTTTGTATACCATTGTTCTCTGCCACTTGCCCATTGCATCATGATCTAGGGGCCTGCTTGCTTTGCTTTGGGTCTCATTTAAAGTATCAGGCCTTTGGGACAGGGACTGTGCTGTTGCATTGACCTTTAAAGTGCCATGCATACTCATGACCACTCCATGAGGAAGGACACGGCTGGATAGCTAGGGCCAAGCGGGGAATGCAGCTGCCTCTGAGGTAGAATGCAGCAGTTGTTTAAATGGTGAGAGCTAGCTAGGGTTAAAGAAGTGCAGAGGGATGGTAATGAGGTCCTTCATGTCTTACCTTTCCCAACTAATGCCTGAAATTGGATCCTCTGTTCATGGCCCCATCTAAGCCCAAAGACTTCCCAGGTCCAACAGAACTCTGAGAACTTTTAGGTCAGTACACTTGTGGAAAGCAGCATCCCTATGGGATCATGGCTGGGGTTGCATGAGAAGACCAAGAGCTAATGGGCTTTAGAGATGCCTGTCGGTCCCCCTAGAGTGTTGCCAACCTTTCGACAGAACAGAACAGCAGCCGGGTCTTAGCCATGGTGAGAGACGCAATCCGAGCGGCAAAGCATGCTGGTCTCAGTGTGGCACTGCCCCCACTGACCATGTCCAAAAGTGCCAGGCCTAGAGAGATTTACGGGACTCTTTTGTGGGACTGTCACCGTGTTTCCAGCATCCTTTCCTCAGGCCCCACCACCCCATCCTTACAGCTGGGGGAATCACCTCACCTCTCACCCTTCCCTCTCACCCTCCATCCCTCCCTCAGCCTCTTTCCTTCACTGGCCCTGCTCGCTGTTCCCTTCCCTGTCCCAGCAGGAAGCAAACACCCTAGAGCTCTCCCAGGCTGGGGAATTAGAAGTTCTGACACAAAAGCATCCCTTGAAACCATGACCTCCTTCTGGCTGTCCCCAGACCCCTCCCCCCCAGCTGCCACCACCCCTTCCCAAAGTCATGGGCCGCAGAAGTCAGTCCTGTGCTGCGGTATGGCACTCAGAGAGGCCCCATTCGGATGAGGGCCTTTTTTTGTCCGGCCAAGCGCAAATGCCCACAACCCCGCAAAGAGTTAACGCAGAGCATCAGCCATTAGCTTCCTTGCTAATCACTCCAAATACCAGCCGCTGCCAAGCTGCCACTTTCATTAGCCCCGTGAAAATGAGCCCTTCAAAAAGGACAGAGGCTGGGGGGAGGGAAGGCTGAGGGGCACGCGCTTGGCAGACATTAAACTGCCTTCAGTGACGTCAAAGGTCACCTCAGCACTTGCTCAGGACTCTCTGCCGCTCTCTCCTTCCCTCGCCCCCCGCCCAGGTGGGGAAGGGCACACGGGCCCCTTTCCCATCGAGGTGGCTAACGACTCAAAGCCGGCTGGAGCCGTGCCTCAGACGAGGTGCCGCCTGCTCTCGGGGTTCTCAGGAAGCACGCTGGCCGTTGCCCTGAGCGGCCGCGTTCGGGGAGGTGTGTGGGGCTGCTGTCACATCGCATCAGCGTCCCAGCCCCAGTGCGGTGACTCGATTAAGTCCTTAGCCGCAGAACCAGTTTAAGGAGTCAGTGATTCACTCAACTGGCTGGGCAGGCCCAATCGCAGCGCAGGTCACTGATGAGGCACTGGTATCTCCCAGGGACGCAGCGGATGAGGAAGAAATGGGATTTAAAGGGGAAAGAAAAAGTCTCCACAACACACCCATTAGCACAGGAATGTAACACTGAGCGTGCTGCGACGTGCGGGGCCAGAGAGTGGTGTGGTGAGGAGTTTCAGTCGCCCCTCCCCGCCCCCAATCTGCTCGCATGTATTGAATGTAAATTTGCTTTTTCTGTGTATTTTGCCCCAGAGCAAGCCCTGGCAAGGAAAGTCCTCTGGTTCCCCACAGAGCGGATGGTGTGGGACCACACAAGGATGGTCTGTGTGTCCAAGGTGTCAGGCAACCCAGATTCTGCTGCCACAGACTCCCTCTGTGATCTGGGGCAAGTCACTTCAGGCTTGGTTTTCCAGCGGTACCCAGCTCCCATTGATTCCAGCAGGCGTTCCAGGTGCGCCGAACCTCTGAAAAGCTGGGCTTCGGGGCCTCATCCGCAGCATGGAATGGACCGGGCTGCCCCTGCCCAGTCTAGTTACAGTGTGAGCTCTTGGGGGCAGGCTTTCCCTGTGCATTTGTCCATCGCATGGCCCAGTGGGGGCCTGCCGTGGGGCTGGGCATTCGTTCATTTTCTCTGTTTAATCCGGGGGATCTTTGACAGCAGCCAAGGCGATGCCACCTAAGATGTCTGGAAGGAGGTTGGCAGCCCACAGGCATAACTCATGCCACACACTGTCAGCCCCATCTGCAGCACAACGAGGTACAAGGGTGTGACTGGGCCTGCGGGGACTGGTTTTGAAGGTGCAATACTTTATGGTACCTCGCTAGCCTCCTTGGCTCCCTCTGCTGACTCCATGGAGGTGGGTGTCAGTCAGGGCCCCCCGTCCACCTGCTCATTTCCCACAGTCCCCCCTTCCTCCTGCAGCCCTCAGGAAATGAACAGCCATCAGCTCACATGTGGGCTGCTTTGAATCACTCCCCTTGGAGGGGAAGGGTCCATGTTCAGTGCTGATTCTCTGAGCCAGCTGTGTCCTCTCAGCTCCCCTTTCCGAGCTTTTCACACCTCCACTCCTGGATTTCATGAATTGCCAGGATGATACCGCATTCGTGTGGCTCCTAAAGCAGCCACATTTTTACATTTTAGTAACCAGCCGTCATATTCCCACACAAAGCAGACATAGCACTGAGTGATGTTTGCCTTTGGGAGTGTTGTCCCCACCTGTTCACTCCATAAAAAACAGCCAGGCTGCTCAGTTCCTCTCCTCTCTCATGGTTTATGGCTATATCATGCTTTTCAAGCCATCACAGCCACTTCTTTTCTGTTTCCTCAGGCAGCAATGCACCCAGAAGCTAGTGGCTCTGTTCCCCTGACCCCCCAAGTCCTACTTAGTCAATCTACACTCCTTCCCTATAAGCCACAGCTGACACATCAGCAAGGGCTGTCTCCCAATGAAGAGTGATTTGTGTGCATGTCACTCACATCCCTGCTCTATTAGCCAACTCTCCCCCTACTTCAAAATCGTGTTTCTACATCTAGTGGTTGCCTTCCATACCCACATGCAGTGTGTGCCTCACGCCAGGTGTGCCTCACGCCAGGTGTGATGGAATAGGCCCCTCATGCTACAGTAATAGTCTGTGTACAAAGTATGCTTTGTAAGGCATTTGAAAACTCATCATTTGCTGGTCAGTACTGTCCTCATAAAATACGTGTGAGAACATTGTATGTGAATTTATAAGATTCCCCCTTTTGATGTTATTAACACATGTTCCAAACCCCACAGCCCTGCCTGGGCAGAAGTCTGGTGTGTCCTAAACAAAGGAAGGAAGAAGTGCTTGCCTTAATTTGTATTTAAGCAGTAAACAGAGTCATCAAGAAGGGAGGGAAAACAAAGGATGTGGAAACAGATGAAAAAAAATACTGCAGGGACTATCCTTCCACATAGACTTCTTGTCTCAGCTGGAAATGTTTTTCAAGAGGGGGACTGACACTATAAAAAGGAGAGACAAACACCCTTTCTCTCCTTGCTCACCTCATTCTCTGCACCTCAGAGGACAAAAGGAAACAGCCTTTGGAATCTGGGGGAGAGATCCTGACCTGAAAAGCTTGGTCAGTAATTTGCTGGAGCATGTGGTGGGAATGTTTGTTTTGCAGCTAAGATAATTTCCTAAGTAGATACTAGTAAGTGTTTAATCTTTATTTTTCTTGTAACCATTTCTGACTTTTATGCCTCATAGACTTATAGACTTTAAGGTCAGAAGGGACCATCCTGATCTTCTAGTCTGACCTCCTGCCCATTACAGGCCACAGAACTTCACCCACCCACTCCAGTAACAGAGCCCTAAACTTGTGGCTGAGTTATTGAAGTCCTCAAATCTTAGTTTAAAGACTTCAAATTACAGTGAATCCACCATTTACACTGGTTTAAACCTGCAGGTGACCCGTGTCTCACACTGCAGAGGAAGGCAAAAAACCCAGGGTCTCTGCCACTCTGACCTTCCCAACTCCAAAAACAGCAACCAGCTAGATCCTGAGCATGTGGGCAAGACTCACCAGCCAGACACCTGGGAAAGGATTCTCTGTAGGAACTCAGGGCCCTCCCCAGCTAATGTCCCTTCTCTGGCTGCTGGAGATGTTTGCTGCTAGCAGTCACAGATCAACTCCATGCCTCATTACTTGTACTCGCTTAAAATCTATCTGTCGTTAATAAACTTGGTTTACTGTTTGCCGTAACCCTGTGTGTGTAAGTTGGAGTGTCCGGGGAACTCTATTTAAAGTAACTAGCTGGATATTATTCCCTTAAAGGAATAACAGACTTCATATATTTGTACTTTCCAGGAGAAGGCTGAGCAGAACAGGACACCTATTTCTCGGGCAAAAGCCAGGACTGGAGGTGTGTCGGGGTCACTGCCATATAAGCAGGACTGGTGAGAGCCTGTAGCTGGTAGGCTGCAGTTATCAACAGACAGTCAGGGGGTAGCCTGCATGCTGGAAGGCTGATTGTGAATGGCCCAGTTAAGAGCTACTATGCCAAGGCATTGTAAGGCTCCCGATTGCAGGGCAGGGCTGACACAGCCCCCCTCCCACACTCGTCTGAGCTGTACCCTCAGATGTCACACCAGCCAACAAGCCTTGGCTTCAAACTGCCCCTGCCTGCCCTGCTCCCAGACTCTCCGTAGTGTCATTCCATGGCCTCATAAAGAGAAGGCCCAAGCCACGCCCCTCTCTTTCTCCTGCCATTTCCCGATTTGGAGGTGTGGTTTATTTCCGTGATTCACCCTTTGCCTATTCTGACCCAAAGGATGGGTTCTGGAAATACCCTCATCTGTCTCCTCTTCGCCAGCCCCCAAAGTTACGTCTACCCTGACAAAACAAAGCAAAATCCAACCCCAGCTGCTGCCTGATTCCTTGAGTGTTTCTTGCTTATATTGAACATTAAGTGTTCCCAGTGAGTCACTATACGCCTGACACAGCGCAGGCCTGGTGGTTCTTGCATTCCTTCTAAATAAAACGCCTTTAAACTAGCACTAAGGGCTACATGGCAGCAAGTCTCAGATCCCCAGTGAGCTGACTCAGGCTTGCTACAGAGCTAAAAATAACTGTATGTTCCTGCTTGCAGTCTGAGACCCTCTGCCCTCGCCTAGGTGAATCTAAATGGAGCAAGGGCCAGTGTCCAGGCATTACTTTTTTGGGGAGCTTCTGTGCAATCCTCTCCTCTCCTTCATAGGCAGTCACAGAGACCAACCCCAGGTTCTATAGCCTCTCAGCTCCTTCCCATCTCCAGCCCCAAACCTAGTTCTCTTTGCATTAAATGGCATGCCAGAGTGCAGAGCGAGTGCCCGCTGGACACCATATAGGAACAGAGGAATGTCCAGATCAGCCAGATCCAAAGTCCATCCACCCATGATCCTCTCTCTGGCAGTGGCCAGCAGCAGGTGCTTCACAGGAAGGCGCAGGAATCCCACAGTTGCAAATGGGGGATAAGCTGCTCCTTACCTAGATCCAATTTGATTGTTATAGTCTCAGGTCCTGAAGCCTGAGGTTTAATATTGCTTCCAAAATCTTGGTTAGCAGTAACTATGGTAACTCTGAACATTCTTGTTATCCGCATACATGTCCAATCCCTTTTTGAACCTACCTTAATTCTTGGCCTCAGCAACATCCAGTGAAAGGGAATTTCACACACTGCATGAAAAAAGGATTTCCTTCATTAGTTGGGAATTTGCCTCCTTTTTAATTTCCTTGACTGTCCCCTATTTTGTTCAAGTTTTCCATTCCCCACTCCTGGTTTGGAGAATGAGCTGTACAACACAGGGACATTGTGAGCTGCTCCATGTATGGTGTCACTTGATTTCTATATCAAATGTGTTCAGTTGTTTATTTTTAATTGCTAGTCCTGCTCTGAGACCCAAGCTGCATTCTTTCCTTCTCCCACATGACGAAGTTCTACAGGCCAAATTAGGCTGACAGCTGCCAACCATTGTTTTCCATATATTTGTAAAGAACATAAGGAAGGCCATAGTGGGTTAGATCAATGGTCTATCTAGCCCAATAGCCTGTCTTCTGACAGTGGCCAATGCCAGGTGCTTCAGAGGGAATGAACAGAACAGGCAATCATCAAATAATCCACCCCTGTCACACATTCCCAACTTCTGGCAAACAGAGGCTAGGGACACTTTAGAGCATGGTTTTCCATCCCTGCCCAGCCTTACTAATAGCCGTTGATGGACCTATCCTCCATGAACTTATCTAGCTCTTTTTTGAACCCTGTTGTAGTCTTGGCCTTCACAACATCCTCTGGCAAGGAGTTCTACAGGTTGACTGTGCATTGTGTGAATACTTCCTTATGTTCATTTTAAACCTGCTGCCAATTAATTTCATTTGGTGACACCTAGTTCTTGTGTTCTGAGAAGGAGTAAATAACACCACTTCCTGATTCATTTTCTCCACGCTGGTGTACCTGAGTGGATCTCAGTCCCTGAGTAGATCCTAAGCTAATGGGAGGAAAAAGCAAGCCATGTTTCATTAGTCTGAATCAAAGCTGGATTCATGCAGGATTTCTGGATGAGACTCTGTAGGGCTGCACTTGAAGGCTTGTATCTTTCCAGTTATCCAGACGAAGGATGATGATCTTCTACAGGAAGAGCTTCCTTAGTTGGTGCAATAATGATAAATACCCATCAGGCTGGTGGAATTAATAGTAGGGAGATCAGCCTCCCCGGCTATCCCACCTGTAGGAGCAGAACTCAGACTGACTGCTCCTTGAAAGTCACCAGATGCTGATGGGAA
Organism: Mesoclemmys tuberculata; assembly: GCA_007922155.1. Taxonomy (NCBI): domain Eukaryota; kingdom Metazoa; phylum Chordata; order Testudines; family Chelidae; genus Mesoclemmys; species Mesoclemmys tuberculata. The sequence goes on from ML675754.1 coordinate 162,470, forward strand.
CTTCAGCTCCTCTTCTAGGGCGGTCTCAGGAGAGGACAGTCCAGCTGTGCATGGACATGCAGCTCAGGTTCTTCTCTTCCCAGTGGCTGCACCCAGAGCCCACTCCATGGGAACTCAGGAATCCTCTTTTGGGGTTCTCCTCATCTCCTCCCTGCCCTTTTGGAGCTGTCACTGGGACGGAGTCAGCTGCTGCTTTTAAGCTCGGGAGCAGGTACAAGAATCTGTATATTAACTTCATTCTAGATGATGGGTTTAGCCTGGGAAACCTTCAGCTGCAGACTTTGGTAACACGAGCCTGAGGGACATCACAGCGTTAATGTTGGTGTCCAATGCTAACAAACGCTGGGCCTGGCCTGGGCTGAGAGCAGAGGCTGAGGTGAAGCAGGCAGAGGAAAGGCATGGTTTGAGATCCCACATCTGTTTGCCAGATTATTCTTCAATTATTAGTCAATTTCACACTAGAACACAGCTCCTTGGGTGAGCCGGAGCGCTGGCCTGCATCTCAGAGACGTCCTCCATTTGCACGGGCCTTCCACATGCATCTCCTCCCTTGGCTGTACGCTACCTGCTCAGCTCTGCTGTGGACTTTTCCGCCTCACCCCTCGGCAATAGTCAGTCCCAGGAAGTCGCTAGCTGCCAGGCAGTGGGTCACAGAGCTCGTGTGGGATTTCCTGGGATGTGATGCTAACAATGCTAGTGTCACCATGGTGGAGAGCTGGCCCCTCAGCCTAGTCCTTCATTCAGAACCTGACTGTGGCTACTGCTCCCTGGGACAAGAACGTGCCCTGATTTCTGCTCCGGGCGGGACTCTGAGATGCACCTTGGTGTTGTTGAAGTTGTCACCTGGATTTCTCTGCCCCACCTGGACTGGACTGGGGGAAAGCCACTGAGATAAGATGCTAGCCAGGAATTTTGTTCCCTCCCCTCTTCTAGCTGTTGCTGAGAAGCAGGGACTGAGCACAGGCGAAGAGGAAGTTGGGCTGCCTGAAAACCAAACCAGCACGGTGGGTAGCAGTAATTAGCACGCAGCACGCAGCTGCAGGGGAGCATATGGCGAGGGAAAGGAAACTAACTTGCTTTTTTCCAGCCCCCCCAGGTTCAGCATTTCAGGCGCTTGTCACAGTTGATTTTTGCTGCCTGACTGGCAGGGCCATGGGCGCCTCAGTTTCACGTCGTTATTGCGTTTTATTGTGCAGCTCTGCAAATGGGCTCTGTACAGAATGTGGGCATAATGGGCTGTGCTGCTGCAACACTGGTCCATGCAGGGCCCGTGCACCCTGCCCCACAGCATCCCTATCTGACCCCCCCATGGCATCCCTATCCCACCACCCTGCCCCATATATATCCTGCCCTACTTGCTGTGGAGTGTAGGGCTTGGCATAGGTGAGATCTCACAACTGAACTGTCTGGGATGCATGGACCACAAAAGGGAGAAGGCATCGGGCTGAGCACCCTGCAAGTAGGAGACCTCTACGAAAGTCACTCTGTCCAAGAGACCAAGGCCAGCCCTCCACGGGTCCCACTAGCCCCCAGTGTCTGGGTGCCACCAACACAAATCAGGAGGGGAATTTTCTGAAGGCACAGTAGTAGGGATGAGATATTAGAGGGCGTGGTAATCTGTCAGGCAAAACCACACTAAGATCCAATGGCTGGCAGCTGGATCGAGATAATTCAGAAAGTAGCTACAAATTTTTATGTGTGTGTGGAACTAATCAATAGAACAATTTCCCAGGGGAGCAGGAGATTCTACATCACTTGGAGTCTTCAACTCAAGATGGGCCTGTGACACAGGCTGGACTGGGGGACCATTTATAACGTGATTTAATATCAATGTTTCAAAATTACAACATGTGCTAGGCCATGTCAGGTACCATTAGAACAGTTACAATTTGCAAAGTCTGATGATATTGTTTGTGTGCATGTGATATTTGTGTTGGAAGTTATGGGGCACCTTTGGTGTCTGGCACCTGGGGGCCCAGTCAGCAGCAGCGGAGGGGGGTGGGGGGGAAGGGGATGTAGGTCCGCAGGACCTTTTCCCACTCTCCCCCACTCCCGCCCCACTGTGAGGGCAGCAGGTGTGACAGCAGTGGCGTACTAAGGGGGCAATGCCCCTTGGCACCAGCCTGGGAGGGACGCTGGCCAGGCCCTCGGAGGAGCAGCCCCCCCCACTGACCTCCCTGGTGGCCATGCTGACCCAGCCCCTCCAGCGAGGAGCAGGAACAACAAGGGCAGATGCCCCCAGGCCATCCGGAAGCAGGGGGGCTGCCTGAACCCTGTGCGGCCGGGATCCCCACAGCTCCCTTCACGTGCCCAGGGCGGGGCAGAGGTGTCGGAAGGATGGGAGGCAGAAGGACCAGGTTGGTGTGGCTACCAGGGATGTCAGTGGGGGGTGGCTCTTCCTCCAAGGGCCTAGCTGATGCCTAGGGGCATGGCCCTCCCCACCCCCACCAGGTACGTCACTGGTTATGGACATGTTTGATGGGTCTGGGCAACACCCCACACAGGATGGCTGCAGCACTAGCCTGCTTAATGGCCCATTAAGGAAACTCACAGGTACAAGGGGTTCAGGGGGAGAAGCTGGGGCTATGCCTGATGAGTCAGCAGGACTTACTCATGTGACCCTGGACTCCATCTTATTCCTGCAAATTTCCACAAGCAGCCTGGCAAAGGCCAAGGAACATAAAAGGCAGTTGCACCACATCCGTTTTGTCTTCAACCTTCACCTACCTTTGGATCAACTCATCTGCAAGTGAAGGTGTGAAGGACTGAGACCCATCCAAGTACTGGATGTACACCAGAGGGACTGGTCGAGCCTGCAAACTGCACAGTTCTACTGGAAACCTGATGTATAGAGACTTTCAAATTGTTTGCATGTATGTGATTGTTTTAGTTTGTTTCTTTCCTTTTATAATACACCTTTAGTTTTAGTTACTAATGGATTGGCTGGCAGCGTGGCATTTTGGGTAAGATCCAAACTTGCAATGATTTGATAATGTGGTTGACCCTTTGGGGTCTGGAGAACCTTTTTGGTAAAGAACAACGAGTTTTAAATAACTGATCCCTTTATTGGACCTAGTGGCCGATTGGGAGCCAGACTGAAATGCAGTAAAGGGGGCTGTGTATCTTTTGTTTTAGCTTCTTGATAACCAGTGTGGGGAATCAGAAGCACTGTTTGTGGCTGGTTGGGAAGTCTGACTTCAATGTCACCCACCAGTGCTGGGAGAATCTGCTCTCCTTTTACAGCCTGCCCTGGTCGTGGCATTTTCAGATGGCTCCCTAGGCATGGACAGGTCACAGGGACGTCCTTCTAAAGATTGCATTCTAGTTCAGCCACAAGCTATGGGCTTGATGCAAGAATCACTGGCCAAAAGTCTCTGGCATGTATTATACAGGTCAGATTAGATGGTCATAATGGTCCCTTCTGGCCTTAAACTCTCAGTCTCTTCACTGCTCTGTGCTGCAGTGTCCCCACCTTTGTAAGGTGCCTAGAAACGTGTGTCTGGATTTCAGTACGATAATTTCCTACATGGTGTCAACACCCAGAAGCACTGATTGGATCAGCCTTTGGCACAGTAGGTGGGACCGTTTTGCTCTGATGCGGCTCCCTGTCCCCTTGTGACCTGCAGACTGAACCACTTCAAGGACCATCTTGAATCTATAGCAGGCGTAGAAGCAGCAGCCGCCTTCCTTAGCAACGCTAGCCCTAGGGAATATATTACATCAGGGCTACAACACGTGCTGGCTCCCTGGTCACTTCTCGCCACAGGGTTAGCACTGAACTCTAAAGTCCTAAGCAGCTCAGAGCAAGGCCCCTTCACCATCTGCCCCATCTGAGGATCTGGCTCTTTGTGTCCTATCAACCTAAGACGCTGCCTTTCACCCCACCAGCCTGTTCCAGAGTGGAGATCAGCTGGTGTGCTTTCCCTTTGGGGCATCTCTGCCCCCTGCGGCTTGCTTCAACAGAGCTAGGCTTAGCTGCCCTTCAGGGCATGCTGTAAAGCCCACATTCAACGAAGCATTCGCCTCGGGCCCCGATTGTGGGGTACAGCTCAGAGGAGGACTGAACTCTGTACCTGGGTTGATCACATCTGGTTTGACACTGGTCAGTGCAGTGTGTATTACTTGAAAATCCTGCCTCTGTGTGCAAGTGTGACAGGCACTGTCTCAGCTAATCAACTGATTAATTCAAATAAATAAACAAAGGCAGGAAGGGACTGATCCCCCCAGATGTAATTACTTAGTAACCATTATAACCATTAATAATGGTAATGAAATCACAATAAAAGAAACATTTAACAGTTTCCAGCTTCAAAATGCTTTACAAATATTTGCTGAACCACCTACCCACCTCATTGAGGTTAGCCACCATTAATTAACCCCATTGTACAGAAGGGGAAACTGAGGTACAGGGGTAATTAAATGACTTGCCCAAGGTCACACAGCAGCGGCACAGCTGCGACTACAGCCTGAGAGCTATAGATTCCCACTTGTGTGTGCAAACCCACTAGCCTGTGAACTGGCGGAGGTGAAACCGGATCTCACTGAATGTTAGTACACATGAGCAGAGGCACTTTGCCTCACATATCACTGCCAGCTTCAGTCTCACCCAGCAACACCCTGAACTTGTGCCAGCCGGAGCGTCCTGGGTCTTCCTGGACCACAGAGCTTTCGCAAATGGCATCACGGGACTGACTAATCCGTGGTGTCATCACCTGCTGGCCAAGAAAGTTGGGGAGAGACTGGCTCCCCCAGAGCCTCCCCGGTTAGAGGCTCTGTATTCCACGTGGTGATCCTGAGCCAGCACCGGCAGCCGTCCTGCTGGACCTGCGTCTCCTCAGGGTGTGCATGGATTGCTGGCGTGCTGGCCTAGCAAAGAGAGGCCGCTCGGGTCCAGCCAGCAGAGGTTCAGAATGCTATGGTGGTCACCACCCAGGGCATGGCCTGGTTCGTATGCCCCCGGGGGATCTGGGCACGCTGGCACTGCCAGCTTCTCCACGGGGGTCGGGGAAGGGCCATGACTCTGCACCCCCCACCTCGGGGGGGAAGGGCACAGTGCCTGTAGCCTCAGCCAAGGTGTGGCAGAGGCCCGCAGGGTCAGCTGGGGGTTCTCCTCCACCTGGACGATGTACCCAGAGTGGACCAGGCCTGACACTGAGGCAAATTACCATGGAGACGGGAGAGACCCGGGAGCTGGGGGCGGGTGTGAGAGAGTGAGCCCGTGCTGCCCTCACCCTGCTGCGGGGCTGGACCCGCTTCCCCACCCTTGGCCCGGTGCCTTGGCTCCAGCTTGGTGTGGCCAGCCCAAGCGACATGAAGACTCCACGTACCTGCTCACAATGCCATTCACTCATTGCATGGGCTTGGGGCCCTCTCCAACGGGCCTGTGGGGCAAATTGCACCCCAGAGTGCTCATCCTGTGGGCACAGAAACTGGGTCTCTCTCCTCCCCGGAGGTGCCTGTTTCAGATGTGCCCGGTTCTGCTGCTTCTCCTCAGCTGATGGGGGACTCTTCAACCAGCCCCAAGGACACATCCCAGGGGACCCCGCCCACCCCAGTGCAGAGCGAAGTGGATCTGGGAACATCTGTCCTAGGATGCCCGCCTGCCCTCACTCTCCGCCAGTCACTGGCTTCTACACAGCACGTAAAACTGCTTAGCAGCCATTGTATTAAAAGGATGCATTCAGCTTTTTAAAGGGACTTTGAAATATCCATCCAGGTATTTATAGAAGGAGCCATTTGGGGAAGGCACCTTTGCAAGGAATGGAAACTGCAGCTCTTCTTGGCCTCAAAGTGTATTCAGCTGCAGCTTCCTAATTGTCCCAGCTGTATATCACCAACCCGCTCTCCCC
>ML675754.1:168328-342770 GCA_007922155.1 Mesoclemmys tuberculata
TGAGTCAGAAGACGTAAGAGAGACCACCGCTGCTAATTTGTACATTAACTGGTTCTGACAGAAATATTTCACAAGTGAAAAAACCGAAAATGTGCCTCAAGAAAACGGTCAGCCTCCATACCGGGAAACTTCTGCTTAACTGTTTAATGCAGAAAAAAAAGCCCCAACAAACCTGGGAGCCTGGCAAATGCCAGGCAAGGTGGGCAAAGCTGACCATCCCTGCTCCCTCTGCAATCTTCCTCTTCCCCTGATCTCTGGGGCAAGAGGCAAAGAGTCAAATGCACAGCCAGCCACACCAGCAATTCTAGGCCACGTGCTGTTTTTAGGATGTGGGGGTTAGGACGCTGGCTGGTTCTGGGCTGGATCTTCACAGCTGTGGCGAGAGGATTGAGGCTTTGTAGTTGTTTTATTCAGCTAGGGCTCAGAGCCAACCCTGAACTCCCAGCAGGGCAGCTCGGAATGGCAGGAGCTCAGCTCCTGGGCTTGCAAATGTTGCAAGAGGCCTATGGCAGGGAGGGCCTGCCACAGAGAGATGTAGAGCCAAGGGGTAAATTTTTCCAGAGTCTGGGGACAGCATTACATGGCCTCATCATCCACAAATGGGGCCAGAGTTTTTGAAGTGCTCAACATCTAGCCCTGCCCAGTGAGATGCTCATGGCCAGTTTCCAAAGCACCCACCATGCACCATCTGGCCCCAGTCCTACAAATGCTTGTGTCCATGCTGAACTGTAACGGCATTGGAGTCACTCATTGGGTTCATGGTGGAAGACAGGCAGGCATTTACAGGGTTGTTAGTATGGATTAGGTGGCCAAACAGCAACAAAGAGGGGACCTGACAGCTCCAAGTACTTGGAGGGTGTGTACACACTAAGGCATGAGGAGGATGTGCAGGGAGCCCAAGGGGATCAGTCAAGAGGCAGTGGAATGAACCTGAGCAAAGGAACCAGCCAGGAGAGAAAGTGGTGGAAGCTGTATCCTGTAGGTCTCTTAATTCTGGACTAGATGAAGCACTAGCAAATCCATGGTCCCAGAGAGGCTCTACAGCTTTGCTTGTGTATCGTGTATACATATGTTGACCCCAGGTAGGTCTGGGATCAAGTGTAACAGTCTCTTAAAATTCTTCTTCCTCTAGATGGTGTTGGCTCTTCAAATCCCTCTTCTCCATCCCACTAAGTCTTGAAGCCTCTCCTTGGAAACTCTGCAGCTTATCAAATCCTTTTGTATGACATCCCTCCATCCATCCAGTGTGCAGTCTTCCAACCTTTCTCTTATGCTCCTGCTGTAAAGTTTAACACCCTGTTTCCTATATGTTCTTCTAACCTTCTTTTCACCTGCCTGAACGATCTAAGCCTGCATTCCCTCCACTTTTCTATAACTTCGCCCTTCCTCTGATTCATTTATTCTGAACTTGGTACCTTCAAGCACCCATCTTAACACTGGTGTCTCCACTGTGTTCTAGATCTGCTCCTGTCTCTTCCTCTGTGCCCAGCGGTTGGTGCAGTCTGGTAGCTCTTACTTTTCTGTTTGAGAGGCATTCTCCTAGCGCCAATCGTTCACTCACATCTCTCCATTTAGTTCACGTCTTTAAGTTCATCACTGAGTTCACTGTTATGCTCTACTATTGAACCTAGATACTGGAGCTTCTGTATCATTAGAAGTGGCTGCCTCACCAACGTCCAGTCTCATTGATTTCTTGCAAGGTATCATCGGATCAACAGACCAGAGAATCTGTTTTATTCCTGCTGATTTTCATTCCATTTATTTTAAGTACACACAAGTCCCTGGAAATTGCAATCTGCATATGATAGGATCATTATTTGTTCCAGAAGTATAGGTCCCATTGCCCTAGGTGCTCTACCTACCCCCAGTGAGAGACAGTGCCTGCCCTGACGGTTTACAAGCCGAAAAGAGGGTGAGCAGGGAACTAGGCACAGAGAGCGGAAGTGACTTGACCCCCCCGTCAGCGGCAGAGCTGGGAATAGAAGCCAGATTTCCCAAGTGCTAACCCAGTGCCTCACCCAAGGAAATGCAGCACTTGGGCTGACATGCCTCCTTCCCCTCATTCGTCATTGCCCAGGTGCCATCTATCCAAGAGACTCCATGCAGAGTTAAGGGGAGCTCACCCTACAGAGCTAGAGCCTGCACGCTTTGAGGAACCAGCGTGAATCGTGGCTATGGCATTACACAGAGCGTGGCCTTCAGATGCCACAGTTGGGCTGGGGAGGAGAACTCCAAGGTCTGGTCCAGATCCTCAACTGGCATCAAGCAGCATAGCTCCGCCAGCCCCTGTGCCCATGCTAAGCTGGGGATAAGATGTAGCCACACCACCAGGACTGAGTTCGTCTCGAATGCTGAATGTCTGATTCCCTGCTGCTTTGTGGAGCACAGACACCCATGCAAAGCTGTGTCACACAGTGCAGGGCTCGCCAGAGTCCAGCCTGACTGTTCCAACCTCAGATAACTTGTGTGAAATGCTTGCTTTCAAATGCTGACACTGCTGACTGATCAGAGCAAGTCTGTGCTTCCCTCATAGGCTTTGTCTTGCATGTGCAGATGGGAACTTGTAACTGTGGAGACATATTCTTCCTAGGAGAGCAGTAGACTCTACAGCTGTAAGACCGGCTCTGTGTGTGTGTGTGTGTGTGTGTGTGTGTGTGTGTGTGTGTGTGTGAGAGAGAGAGAGAGAGAGAGAGAGAGAGAGAGAGAGAGAGAGAGAGGCAGCGTGCAATAAAACACAGGGCTGGACCTGAGAAAAAAAGCCAAGCTAGTGCCTGAGTGAAGCCCATTGAGACAGAACTTGCACCCAATGGTGTTTCACACTGATTTATATGAACCCTGACTTGCAGGATAAAATGAGAACAGTGCGTCCATTCTGCAGGGTGTCACTTGAAGCTTGGTGCTGAAGGTCAAAATATGATCGGACGCAGCTGCTGCCATGAGCAACACCCTGTACACAGAAAGCGGACACTCACGGCAGCAGGACTCAGCCTGGATCTACGGACGCAAGCATGCAGGGATCACGCTACGGCACTAAAAATAGCTGTGTAGTCATTCAGATTGGAGCCTGGTCTCTGAAGCCTAGACGGGGTGGGCTCCATCCTGTATGTGAACACATCCCAGCGATGTGGGAATAAAGGCGACTAGGCGTGCTTTAACTCTAATATTCTATGATTCTACCAGTATAGGAGTATGGGTGTACGGTGCCAGCAAAGTCTCCTAGTGTGGGTGCTATCATACCACCAGAGCTGCACTTTGTGCGGGTCTGGTAAAACCAACCCCCATGACAAAAAAAAACCTGTCCTGGTAAAATCCCAGCTGTTCCTGATAGCTGCATCTATACTGGGGCTGCCAGCACAGCTATGTTGGTCAGGAATCGCCCCTCTTCCCGCCCCAATCACTCATCTGTGCCAGCAGAAGTCTGTAGTGTAGACCCGGCCTAGGGTCTAGGAAAGTTTGCCGGTCTAGTTATCCTGAGCAAACCCTCCTAGTGGAGACATAGCTTACACTAGCAGAGCGTGCTTTGCTTGGTGTAGCTCTGACCAGGTCCCCGAATGAACTAAACGATACCTGCCAAAGGATTCTTCACTGGTATAACTATGTGCCGTGGGGCCTTCGCTGTCAGAAAAACCCTCACAGACCTGACCAGCATTACTACACCCACAAATGTGTCTGGTGCAGGCCTGGCCTAACACCAGTATTCCCAAACGAGACCAGCTATCCCAGGATAAGCATTTTTCTCAGTATAATTGCAGCCAGGCCAGGAGGGGTGGTACCATTTGAGCTAGGCCTACAGAGCTAAAAGGCTACGATATTGTAATGCAGACAAGGCCCTTAGACACCTGACTGAAGGGTCCAGAAGTGCTCAGAGTCCTTCAGCTCCCACTGAGGGCACTGGCGAAGGCTCATTCATTTCACCAAGAATCATAGACTCATAGAATATTAGAGTTGGAAGGGACCACAGGACCTCTGTTCCTTCAGTACTGCAGGATGTTCACCTCCTCATTCTGTGCCACCCAGTGCAGTAGTCTTGTAGCAAGATTTATGGCACACGTAATGAGATGGACACCGACGTGAAGAAAACAGCAGTTTATTGATCTGCCAGCAGCCGGCCCAGCGGAATTATTTCCAAAGGCTGAGCCCCAATTATACTGGGGCATTGCCTTATATACATTTCTAGGATTACATGAATATTCATACATAACATCACTACATTTTACATAGATAAGGTGGGAGAGTATGCGCAGTTTGGTTTTCTTTGTCTGAGATTTAGGGCCTTCTAGGAATGTGTGAGAGTGTGCGCAGTGTAGTTTTCTTTGTTTAAAATTTGGGCCTATTTGGACTCACTCAGACACTAAAAGAAAACTAGCTTTTTACTTAAGATTACATACCATAGAATAACACAGATTGATAATTATATTTCCCACTACTTTACAGGATTATATGCACAGTTAGATAGTTGGCCAGGTGCATTTTATTTACAATACAACATGAGTTATGATTTATGACCGGCCAAGTGAAGCTAGGGAAAAATGTATGTAGCCAGCCTCAGAAGGTAGCCTGCCTCAGTCTGGGAGCTGACCTTGTCTGTGAAGACAGAGGCAAAAAAGGCATTGAGTACCTCAGCTTTCTGCACATCCTCTGTCATTAGGTTGCCTCCCCATTCTGTAAGGGGCCCACACTTTCCCTGATCTTCTTCTTGTTGCTAACATACCTGTAGAAACCCTTCTTGTTCCCCTTCACATCCCTTGCTAGCTGCAACTCCAAATGTGCTTTAGCCTTCCTGATTTCATTCCTGCATGTTCGAGCAGTATTTTTATAATCCTCCCTAGTCATCTGACCAAACTCGCACTTCTTGTAAGCTTCTTTTTTGTGTTTAAGATCACCAAAGACTTCTTTGGTTAAGCCAAGCTGGGTGCCTACCACACTTGCTATTCTTTCTGCACATCAGGATGGTTTGTTCCTGTGCCCTCAATTAGGTTTCTTTAAAATACAGCCATCCCTCTTGGATTCCTTTCCCCCTCATATTAGCCTCCCAGGGGATCCTGGCCATCAGCTCCCTGAGGGAGTCAAAGTCTGCTTTTCTCAAGTCTATGGTCCATATCCTGCTGTTCTCCTTTCTTCCTTTTGTTAGGATCCTGAACTCGACCATCTCATGGTCACTGCTGCCTAGGTTGTCACCCACTTCTACCTCCCCTTCCAAATCTTCCCTGTTTGTGAGCAGCATGTCAAGGGCAGCACGGCCCCTAGTTGGTTGCTCCAGCACCTGCACCAGGAAGTTATCCACGACACAATCCAAAAACTTCCTGGATTGTTTGTGCTCTGCTGTATTGCTCTTCCAGTAGATGTCAGGATGATTGAAGTTCCCCATGAGAACCAGGTCCTGTGAACTGGAAACATTCCCTAGTTGACTGAAGAAAGCCTCATCTACCTCATCCTCCTGGTCTGGTGGCCTGTAACAGACACCCACCAGCACAACACCCTTATTGTTCTTGCTTCTAAGCTTAACCCAGAGACTCTGAACTGGCATATCTCCAGTTTCACACTGGAGCTCAGAGCAATCATAGTGCTCTCTTACATACAGTGCAACTCCTCCACCCTTTCGCCCCTGCTTGTCCTTCCTGAACAGCTTATACCCATCCATGACAGTGCTCCAGTCATGTGAGTTATTCCACAAAGTCTCAGATATTCCAATTATATCATAATTCCTTGACTGTGCCAGGACTTCCAATTCCTCCTGCTTGTTTCCCAGGCTTCTTGCGTTTGTGTACAGGCACTTGAGATAACTAGCTGACTGCCCTACTTTCTTAATACGAATCAGGAGGCCTCCCCTGTTGCACCCTCATCTTTCTGCTTCCTCATGGTGTCCCACTTCCTCACTTACCTTCAGGCTTAGGTCTCTGTCCCCCATCGAACCTAGTTTAAAGCCCTCCTCACCAGGTTAGCCAGTCTGTCTGCGAAGATACTCTTCCCTCTCTTCGTTAGGTGAATCCTATCTCTTCCTAGTAATCCTTCTTCCTGGAACAACAGCCCCTGATCGAAGAATCCAAAGCCCTTTCTCCGACACCACCTGCATAACCACACATTTAATTCCACAATGCAACGGTCCCTACCTGGGCCTTTTCCTTCAACCAGGAGGATGGACAAGAACACCACTTGCACCTCAAACTCCTTTATCCTTCCTCCCAGAGCTACATAGTCCGCAGTGATCCGCTCAAGGTTGTTCTTGGCAGTGTCATTGGTGCCCACGTGGAGAAGTAGGAAGGGGAGTGGTCTGAGGGCGTGATGAGTCTCGGCAGACTCTCCGTCACATCCTGAATCCTAGCTCCAGGCAAGCAGCACACTTCTCTAGTTTCCTGATCTGGACGACAGATGGATGAGAAGCCAGGAAGCTGATGGGTGCTGTGGCCCTTTGAAAAGGGGGCACTAACGGAGACGCCACTACTGGCATTGGTGCAGGAGACATCAATTCATAAGGATGATGCCAAAAGTGCTGCCCTCCTTACAGGCCCAACACACAGCCCTTCTTCCCCCAACCCCCTGGATGGCTGAGTTTTGGCACAAAGCTTGCTAGGCAATAATACACACATTTCCAGCACACATCCTCTCCTTCTCCCACTTTTGCTCTTCACTCTTCCCCTTTCTCATTCACTCCATTTTTTTCTGGGTGAGGGGTAAAATTCTTCCATGCCTTAGACAGGGGTTAACAAGGGAGGGAAGCTAGTTTAGGGGCTAGAGCAGTGGGCTGGGACACAGGACGGCTGGCTTCAATTTCCCCATCAGCCAACCAGTGCCTTGTGACCTTGGTCAAATCACTCAATCTGCCATGACTATCAGCCCCTCATCTGTAAAATGGGACTAAAGCCATTGCTGCCTCACGGGGATGGTGTGAAGGTAACATGCCACTGATGCTACAGTGATGGGGCCACTTAAATAGAAAACAAAGATGAGCCAGGGTCTTTGTTACTGGATCCAGATGTTTATTAATGATCTGGAACAGAGACGTGAGCCAGGATCTAGCCTTATGTCTGCCACACGACAAGAGAGGAGCGTCTGCAGGATGTATGGGAACAAAGCGAGGTGCGTGGCTAACAGGACAGCAGGTGCAAACCAGGGCAGACAAGTGCAGGGCCATGCACAGTGGCAAGCACAATAGCACTAGTTGCACATGCTGATGGGGTAGGAATTACCTTTAACCACAAGGCCTCATGGTGAAGAAGCTCACTGGAAACCTCTGTGCTCTACACAGGGCAGGGCGAGCGAGACAACAGCCTTGTATAAATCAGTGCCCCCCGCCATGGCGCACTGCGGTCAGCATTGCCATCTTTAACAGGCGGTAACAGAAGCAGACACACCCAGGAGAAGGCGGGCAAAGGCAATCAGCCAACATTCCTCAACAAGCCATGGGTGGGGACTGACCGCAAGACCTCGCAATCAATGCATGTGTTGCTGCTCCTTGAGTCCATCTTAATTAGCAGGGCATAGATGTCCCAGAAACAGCTACACGTGGGCTAGCCATCAAAGGGAGACAAAGCCCCACAGTGTCTGTGGTGGCTGTAGTGCTGCTCTGTAACAGTGGATGTTATACTGATGTTATACTGTTATACTGTAATACTGGATGTTGGCCCAGGTCTGGGTCATTTGCTAGCTGAATATACTGGGGCTGAAAGGAAAAATGCGCAGGGAGGAGAAAGAATGGCTTAAGATAAGCCTCCTGAGGGTTGTTAAGAGACAATGCCAGGACAGGGAAGGTCCACGCACCCCAGAGACCAAAAGGAACGGGGCAGATTTAGAAAGGCCCACTCAAAAGGAGGATGTCGTTCAGGGGAACCAGGCACCCGGTGGGGGCTCTGAAGAAATAAGGCCTGCTGAGGTTACCCTCAAGGGATGGAAAGGCCTATCTGGAGCCAGGCATGTTTTAAAATCCTTTTTTCTCTAAATGCTGTGCTTCTGCTGGTAAAATAAACAATAAAGTGGACTAAGGAGCCTGGCGGCTCCCTGGGCACCACTGATCCCTGCTTCCCAAAGAGGAACTACAGGTTTCTGATCCAGTCAGACCTGCTGGATCAGCACAGTTGATGCACAGGGTCTGTAGCCCAGGGCCCCAACTAAGAGGGGCACAAGGCTGAAATTCCATCCCTGGATAGGTTAAGGCTGGAGAGGGGGGACTCAGGTGCAGCTAGACCTATAATTGTGACAGCCTCCACACGGGGAGATGAGACAGATGAGGACAATCTAGTTCTGAGGGAAGCTAAAGAAGGGGGGATGTGAGAGATGTGTATAAAATAATAGAAAGCATAGGGAAGGTCAGTCACGTGCTTCTGTGTCCACTCTCATCATAAAAGGACAAGAGGGAAGCCACGGAAATTAACTGGCCAAAAAAAAATTAAAGCCCTTCCAAGGAAATCCTATTTGATATGATATAATTTACCTGTGGGACTCACTGTTACAAGGTATCAAGGCAGAGCGATTAGCACCGTGGTGCCCAAACTTTTCCTCTTGCACCCCTCCTCCCACCCCGACTGAAATGGGATATGTCCATGCTTGGCCCCCCAGGCCAGGAGCAGAGCCATGGCCAGGAGCCGTGGCCTGGGACCAAGCAGCAGCAGAGCGTTCCCTCTCCCCCCGCCGTGCCCCCTAGACATTCCTCCATGCCCCATTACAGGGGAGTGCTCCACAATTTGGAGACAACTGGATTAGCAGGATTTGTAAAAAAATGTTGAGACGTTTATCTGAATAATAAAGATTTTGTCCGCAGCGACGCCAGCCCCGCCACAAACCAGGCACTCAGAGACAGGGTTCCAAAAGCATTCTGAACATTCAGACGTGATCAGCATCTGGTAGCAAGCCTTGAGAACAAGGCAAACTCCCAGCATTGGGTGCTGAAGGACTCGAATGGAAAGGCAACCACTGTCCCATAGTGTGGGCATCGACCCAGCTTTCTGTGCAGTCAAAGTGTTCAGGTCCCTCATGAAAACATCCCTGAACCTGAGGCTATCTCGGCCCAGTGACCTTGGAGCATCCATAAGTTCTCCATGCAGGGACATCCCCTGGGATGTGTCCAATGATCTGGCACAGGTGGCCAAGCCAACAGAGGTGTTGGTGTTTGAAAATCCGGCCACCAGAACCATGCCAATTAGCATCCGAGAAAAGCCTGAGCCGGCTGATCAGACAGAACAGAGAGCAATGCACTGGCTTCGCCACTGGCACATCCGTTAATGACTCTGCACTTCCACTTACTCTCAGCCCACCAAGACATGAGCAAGACGCAGCTGAACACACCACAGAGGGCCTGTGGGATCAGAGCAAACAGCCTCCAAAACCACTAACTTTCAGGGCAAACACCCAGCATGCCAGCCTCCCTTCCCACACTGCGCTCCCGTGAGGCATGCTGTTGAATGGGCTCACCTGTCAGTCAGCTGAGCTACTGGCTCCTAGTTCAAGGTGTTTCGTGGCTGCAACCAGAGACCAACAGAGGAAGGTCCGTGAGCCCCAGGACCAGGGAGAAAAGCAAATATCCAGGGATGCTGGCCGTCAGGCCAGGACCGCTGCTGTTACACCACAGATCACACGCCTGCTCTGAGGGATCACAAAGCCAAAGGACACCTTAGCAGCACATGCGGCTGTGCTTTTCACACAAAACATGGCCATGCCAACTCCCACGGGCCTACTCAGAGCACTAGGCTGGGATTCTTCGGACACCTGGGTTCTATTCCTGCCACTGGCCTGTGGGCACGTGACGTCACTGCCCTGTGCCTCAGTTTCCCTGTCTGTGAATTATGCTGGCTGCCTCTGTGCACCGCTTGGAGATCTACAGATGAGCAGTGCTACAGAGAGCTAGGGATTAGTATGATCAAGTTAAGCCCCATGCGGGACAGGGCCACATGCTCAGCACTTCGCAGAAGCAGGGACAGTGCAGCTAATACTCAGAGTGCTGGTGTCATCTGGCTCCTTGGCACTGAGTCGTCTGTGGGGAAGCAGCATACAGGACGGGCTGAGATCTCCATGAAGTTCCTTGTTTGGAGCATGGGATGCAACACTTAGTTTGCAGGCAGCAGTGGGACAGGATGAGGTGCATGGGGTCCCCTCAGACCCGGAGCCAGCTCAAGGCCATGGCCTGCACTATGCAGTGAGCTCATCAGAGCAGGACCCACTTTGGGGGTGGTCTCCCTGACCTCCCACCCCCAAACACTCTGTAGCTGCCCAGTGATTCTTCTCCCATATGTGTCATAATCGAGTTAAAGCCCTTGCTACTGAACATGCCTCCAGCCAATCAGAGTGTACTGTTCGCTGATGCACCCTCTCTCTCGCCCACAAGACCTCTCTTTGGGGTTGTGCCTGGTCAAGACTACAGCGGGCTGATCTGAAGTACTATCAGCACTGGTAACCCCTAGCTCAGATGGCGCCATTCAGCCATGGATCTCAAAGCACTTCCCAAAGGAAGGCAGCATCACGCTGCCCATTGTACAGATTGGGAACCTGAGGCAGTATGTGCGGATATGACTTGGCCGAGGTCACCTGGCTGAGCCAGGAAGAGAAGCCAAGTGTCCTGGTTCCCAGGCCTATCCTTTATCAACTAGGCAACACTACCTCTCCTCTGTATGCTTATCACGGTGTATTTAGCCATCTAACTGATGAGCTTTTTGTTTCCGAGCCCCTCACCTTTTCATTTCTAGCACAGTGCCATTTTGCATTTGGTTCAAGATGCAGCCGGGGCAGGCTGGCAGACAGACACAGTGCTCTCTCTTTGCTAGGGAAGCCTTGATTTTCCTTTCTTGTCTGGCCGCGTCTGTTAATCTAAATCAAAAGGCGCTCGACCTGAAAGGCCAGGATGGTTCCGTGCGTGCCGCCAACACCACTGGCTTAAGAACGGTGCTGCCACCAGAGCTGCAGCTGGCCTTTGGGCAGCTCACACAGCACGTGTTAAAGCAGCAAACGTGGGACAGCCAATTCTTTTCCAGCCACGGACTTCAGAGGCTTCGGCTCCCAGGAGCCCTTGAGGCTTTCTAGCTACCAGTCCCTCAGAAGGCAGCAGAGCAATCACACACACCTGAGGGAGAAAACGCAGTGATCAAAATGACGTGAGCCGTTGCAGCTTCCCTGCCACTTGGCCACTTTTGATAAAAGGAGCGAGTCTTTTTGAAGCCAGGTAGCACAAACTGGCAAGGCGTGGCCGTAACGTGAGTTTAGCAGCTGGGCATTTGTACACCACAGTAGGGAAATATCGGGTGTTTTTCTAAAAGATCTGCTCCAGGAGTTACCTGAGGAAAGTTCTCTGGCCCCTGTTGTACCATGGTTGCAAAGGTCCCGTTTGGCCTTGGAATCTGTGAAATGAGACATCACAGCTGTTGATGTGCTATCTCCCAGTCCTCACAGCGCCAGCTGGGACTGCACGCACGACCTCCTGCTGCGAAAGCACGGGCCCCCTGGAGAAAGCAGAGGATCTCCATTAGCTATTAGCAGTGTAAGGCCTCTGACACACTCTGGAGCCATCCCAATTCCATCCCACAGGAGCAGCACACATGTAAATTCTGCTGGTGGCTTTGTGCGCTGGGAAACAGCGGTGCGTTGGTCATACTCCAGTGCCTGCCTGTCTTGGACGGCGGAAAATGAAGAGGGGGTGCCCTTTCCAGAGGCTGCTGGAGTGGGTTACACAGGGGTACCTGCCCCTCCGCTGAGGGGGATGTACAGAGTTTGACTGGGGACAGAGCAAGTGCGGCCAGCCCCTCAACAGCAACAGTGCAGCTCCCTGGGGCCTTGCCCCAGCCGCGTCTCCATGGTGTGAATGCGGCGGGGAGACGTCTCTGCAGGGACTCGAGGACAGAAGGACCTGCAAGGCCAGTCAGGAAGGGGGGCGCGCAAGGCTCACCCCCGGGAATTCTGCCTCTCATGGGGCAGGCAGGTGCACAGAGACCAGGCAGCGCCTATCCCTGCCACAGCCAGACCCCATGTGCCCCAGCATCCGCCTCCACAGTGACCCAGACGACCGGCACCCCCTGGGCAGGGGGGGGCTCTGCCAGTGGGCAGCCCTCCCCAGTGGGGGCAGTCACGGATGATACCCTGGTAGCAGCTAGCAACCCCAGCCAGGATTGGCACCCCATTGTGCCAGGTGCTGGACAAACACACCTGGGGACACGGCCTGTGCCCCGAGGAGCGTGCAATGGTAGCGATAGCACACAGGGCACAGAAAGGGCGCCGGGGGACGGGGAGGGGGTGTGAATGGTGGGTAGAGGGTACAGGACTGGGGCCCAGCAAGAATTCACCCAGGGCTGCAAGTCGAAGTTTAGCTCCTCCTGGGAGTTTACTGAGTCCCTGCACCCTCCCAAGGCACCGTGCCCAGCTGGCCCCGCTCCAGCAGCACTGGCCACATTGTTGTGACAGAGCATTTTGAAAAGTGCTGCTCCACCAGCACGGAGGGCTCTGGCCATGGCTCCCAGGCAGGCGGGAGGCAGGGAGTACACCGGGCTAGCAGCACACGCTGCATGATCTGTTGTGGCAGCTTCCCTGCAGCCTGGAGCCAGCCTGGAGCTAGCACTGAGGACGGCTTTAATTGCTTTCAGATTCACTAGCCGAGCAGGAGCCCGACAGCCTTGGCTGTGTAAGTGGAGCAGCTGCAGCACAGCCAAATGTCCCCACCTTGCTTAGGATGGGGGCCTGGGTTTCATCTCTCTCTTCCAGATGCGTTTGAAAGAAAAGACCGAAAGAACGAAAGAAAGAAGGAAAGAAACTGCCTGTCTCCCTTTCCAGGCTGGCCACCTCTTTGCTTCAACCCTGATGCCCTAGAAGCTTCAGGCAGAGCCTCCTGGCCTAGCTCCTCCAGACCCTCATGACATTGAGCCCTGCCCCCAACAACAGTCGTCCTTTATGAACACCAATGGCCATTAACAACATGACCACTGACAACCCTCTGCCCCCTCACCTGCCAGCCGAAGTTTCCACCACACAGCACAAACTTGTCTGAACTCTAATCCTTGCTGAAGAGGAGGGTCCGTTCATTAACCCCATTTTACAGAGGGGGAAACTGAGGCACTGGTCAATGACATGATTTGCCCATGGTGACGAGTCAGGGGCGCAGCCAGGAATAGATCCAGGCTCCCAGTCCTTTCCATGGCTCATGGGTCCTGAGCTTCAGCCCAGTCCGTTTTGTTACTGCTCTGTAACCTCATCTGGTTTTCCACCCCTGCTGTTTCACCACCTGGGGCTTGGAATGGGCCTTTTGATCTCTCCCAAGGGGCTGTGATGTTGTGCTGGCGCCTAAGACAAGCAGTGATGGAGTGTCACCGAGGGATCACGGGGGACAAAGCAATTCACAGGGATGATCACAGCCCAAAGAGTGTCGCGCAATCAAGGGCAAGGACCGCGTCAGTAGGACTATTCAGTCTGACAGGCAGACAGCTCAGTCTACTGGTTGGAGCAGGGACATGGGGGGTCAGGAGTCCTGGGTTCTGCATCCAGACCGGGGAGACAGCATGCTGCAGTGGTTAGAGCTAGGGAGGGGGTCAGGACTCAGCTATGTCTGTGATCAGGGGATAGTCACTTCCCTTCTCTGTGCCCCACCTCTCCCACCTGTGAAATGGGGCTGACGAGCCTGGCCTAGCTCCTGGGCCTTTACAATGCTCAGGCAGGTGCACCAGGCGTCTCACTCAGACACTCTCACATTATCACCGAACAGCCATGTGACCACAGAAACAGGCCATTCTTTTCTAAAGGGACAATTCACCTCTGATATCATGCACCCCTCCCTCCTCTGCACTGAGGAGAGTAGAGTCCCCCCAGGAAACTCCCCTCCAGGGCATGGGCGGCTGCGCTGACTGGGCAAGGCTCGTCACCATAATTCCTGCATATAATGTCATCCACTTTCCTCACATCTAGTCCCAAGCACTGCTAACGCACCCACCAGGCTGGCGCTGCACCACGTGGCCCAGCCTCCCTTGGGTGATCAAACCGGGGACCTCAAGGGCTCAAAGCCTGACCTTCTGCTACCTGAGCTAGAAGAAGAGGACCTGTAAGGCTCTGGCCCCACACACTGCTTGCTGTTATCTAGCTACTAGCGGGAGACAAAGGGCTGCAGCATAATATGCTTTAAAAAGGCTCAGCCCTGATCACATTGCAGCCGCTGCCAGTCTCTGCTGGGCAGTAGCCGCTGTACATAAGAGATTTGATGCAGGGTATAAGGGATCTGCAGCCAGCCCCTCTGTCACGGGTTCTCCAACAAGCGCCCCTGTCAACCACTCCTGAGCCACCGTGAGGGAACCCAGCTTCTGAGCCACGGATGTTTTAAACCTGAAAAGAGCCCATGTATTTCCTGCAGTTTGGGGTCCCTAGGTTCACACTCAGGGCACAGACTCTCTGTCTTGCACCCCCTTCTCCCCCCCCCCAATTCCTGAGACCCAGAACCTGCTTGTCTGGCTACCCGGCCCCTGCGCTCAGAGTCCTCCATCACACAAATACACTTGTCCCCAGGTGTGAGCCTTCTGGGATACAGTTTAAATCTCTCAGGGGGAGCCATGGCGAGTGTAAAGTATATAACACACAGAGACCTGCCCCAGCCCTAATGCTCGGTTACTTACCAGATGAAGCACAGGAGAAAACAGATCCCACAGAACCCAACAGCCAGCCAGCCATGTCCCCCCTGCAGTCAGCAGAGCCTTCCCAAGGGAGTGCTTGGTGACTGCCTGTGTTCAGGTAGGCAGGGCCTCCAGAGGCTTAGTTGCGTCTTCCTCCTCTTGAACTGGATTAAATAATGGTCCCCGAGCAGCTTTTATAAGTTCACACACACACATACATGCCCTGTTCAGGTGATCACAGATATCTGCCAAGAGTCTCCCCTGATAAACCAGTTCTCCTGGTTGGGACTCATCTGTTGTTGAGAGCTATTCCATTTCCATTGGAGAGCACAGCCCCCTTTTGCTATATCTTTGCCATCAGCGTTGGGGATTTCAGTCCCTCATGGCTGCAAACAGCCAATGGAGAAGGCAAAGGGGTCGGCACATTCCAACTGGAGTCTGTAGGCTGGCAAAGTTACCTGCCAAGGGTTCCTAGTCACACCTAGAATTCACGCATTGCACAGACGGAGCCCCCAAAGCCTCCCATCTGACTGACCCTCTGATGGTGCTGCACAATGCCTTTGCAGTGAGACATTCCCCTTCCCTGCCCTAGAAGGCCTGGCTGAATCTGGCACTGAGGAGCAGGCTCCTGGGACAAGCAGACCTTCTGTTTATATCCAAACACCTTGGGCATCAGCTGCTAGAACACAGTCACATTTTGCTTGCTAGCTTGGCCATGCAAACCAAGGGACAGAAGCAGCCACAGATCTTTGTGGCTCGGGTATTCCCATCTGCTCCAAGTACATTTGATATGGTTCCACATGGGGAATTGTTAGTTAAATTGGAAAAGATGGGGATTCATACAAAAATTGGAAGGTGGATAAGGAACTGGTTAAAGAAAAGACTACAAGCCATACTGAAAGGTGAACTGTTCGGCTGGGGGGGCGGTTATTAGTGGAGTTACTCAGGGATCGGTCTTGGGCTCAATATTATTTAACCTTTTTATTACTGACCTTGGCACAAAAAGTGGGAATGTGCTAATAAAACTTGTGGATGACACAAAGTTGGGAGGTATTGCCCATACAGAAAAAGATTGGAATATCATACAGGAAGATCTGGATGACCTTGTAAACTGGAGTAATAGAAATAGGATGAAATTGCATAGTGGAAAGTGCAAGGACATCCCCTTAGCAACTAGTAACAAGAACTTCTGTTATAAGCTGGGGACACATCAGTTGAAGTGACAGAAGACGAGACGGATCCGGGCGTATTGGTTGATCACAGGAGGACTATGAGCCGCCAATGTGATGTGGCCATGAAAAAAGCTAATGCGACCCTAGGATGCGTCAGACGTGGTATTTCCAGTAGAGATAGGGAGGTATTAATGTCGTAATACAAGGAGCTGGTGAGACCCCATCAGGAATACTGTGGAGTTCTGGTCACCCGTGTTTAAGAAAGATGAATTCACACTGGAACAGGTGCAGAGAGGAATGGAAAACCTGCCTTATGAGAGGAGATGCAAAGAGCTTGGCTTGTTTAGCCTACCCAAAAGAAGGCTGAGGGGAGATACGATTGCTCTCTATAAATACATCAGAGGGATAAATACCAGGGAGGGAGAAGAATTATTTAAGTTCAGCACCAATGTGGACACAAGAACTAATGGATATAAATTGGCCATCAGGCAGTTTAGACTTGAAATTAGATGCAGGTTTCTAACCATCAGAGGAGTGAAGTTCTAGAACAGCCTCCCAAGGGGAGCAGTGGGGGCAAGAAACCTAGCTGGCTTCAAAACTGAGCTTGATAAATTTATGGAGAGGATGGTCTGATGGGACAGGCTAGTCTGGCAATTGACTGATTATTAACGACTGGTGGTCGATATGCCAATGGCCTCTGATGGGATGTTGGATGGGCGGGTTCTGAGTTATACAGAGAATTCTGTTTGGGTGTCTGGCTGGTGAGTGTTGCCCACAAGGTCAGGGTTTAACTGATCACCAGATTTGGGGTCGGGAAGGAATTTCCCTCAGAGCAGATTGGCAGAAGCCCTGGGGGGGGTTCGCCTTCCTCTGTAGCATGGGGCATGGCTCATTTGCTGGTGGATTCTCTGTACTTCAGTAACTCAGTCTTTGGTTAGAGATTTATTACAGGAGCGGGTGGGTGAGGTTCTGTGGCCTGAGCTGTGCAGGAGGTCAGACTAGGTGATCATAATGGTCTCTTCTGACCTTATAGTCTATATTCCACCTGTCTGCAAATGCTTGTAGTAGTTCTGTCAATAGATCCACAGATCTGAGCAAAAACTGAGCCCAGTCAAGAACGGTGGAGTGGCAGCCTGGGGGAGGGCAAGAATCAGCACTCCTGTGTTCTATTCCCACCCATGGGGGGAGCGCGGTTAGTGGCTCAGAGCAGGGGTGAGGAAGGCAGGACTCCTGGGTTCTTTCCCAGTTTAAGGAAGTGGTGTCTAGTGGTTGGATCGGGGGTGCGTGCTGAGAAGGCATGTGATCTAGTGGCTTACAGCAGAGTGCTGTTCTCCGCTCAGGGGAGTGGTGTCCAGTGGGATAGAGCATGGGGGACAGAGCACCAGGACGCCTGGGTTCTAATCACAGCGCCTGGAGGGAGTGCAGTTTAGTGAGAGGACAATCAGGCCTGTTAGGTTCTTTTCCCAGCTCAGAGGATTGGGGGCTAGTGGCTGGAACAAGGGCCTGAGAGTCAGGGTTCCTAAGTTCTCCTTTCTAGCTCTGCTTGGGTTAGTCTGTGGCCTGACTGACTCTGTCTGGCCATCTAAACTCTTCCCGCTGTCGGCACTTTGAATGTGTCTGTCAGCACAACATCCAGGTGCTCAGACATCTGGCCACCCTGCACCACAGTTTACAAAGGATCGTCCCTCCAGGGGCAGTCGAAGCTTCATTAATGCTTGGAAAGGGCTTGAAATCCTGGGCTGCCAAGTGCCACAGGAGCAAAGGGTATTAGCAGTGGGGGGAGCAATGCGGAGGCCATGGCAAAGCTGGGGCAGAGGGGCAGGACTGGAACAGCAGAGGAGGGGTCTGAGATACGTGTAGCATGATGGAGGGGAGCCCTGCACTGGTGCAGGTGGCAGGACCAAGGCTCATCCGCCGAGCTGGAGAGGGGCAGGACTGCACTAGCACCAAGACCAGCTCCCTCTTGACTCCTCTGCTCCAGGGTCCCTGGACACCAAAGCCAGCCATGGGAGGGCTGGGCCAAGTGTGAGTTGGGTGGGGCCCGGGGTGAGGAGGCCTCAAAGCACCCTCGCCTCCCCAGCAGTGCTGCCGCAAGCAGGAGGGTAGGGGGGGACACTCGCCCCTGTGAGGATCCACACTGTCAGTGTCCCACAGTGCCGGCAGGGGGCTGCTGTCCCTGCTCTGTGCAAGGAGCTGCACGATTCGCCAGCGGCAGAAGAAAGCTGGGCCAGGGGTGCTGTGGCTAGCAGCCCAGGAGAGGAGGAAGAGGAGGCTGAGCCAAAAGCTGGAAATGGCCACACTGGGAAGCGGAGGTGGCGGCAGCTGTGTACGGCCTAGAGGCCCATTAACCCGGCTGTGAGCCGAGCAGGCAGGCGCTCCCTGCATTATTGACAAGGGAGAAGCCGGGCCCCGGCGCAGGCAGCCACCGAATCGGCCTGGCTGCAGGCATGAGGGGCGAGCGGGCGGCAGGCTGGCCGCAGGCAAAACACTCGGCCTGCTCCACAGAGCCCCTGCCCCCCGCTGCCGGGCCAGGCTGGGATGTGGAGGGGGAGCGCTGCTCAGGGGAGTCACGGTGAAGGGGAACTGGCTCCTTGTTGGTGCGGCTGGAAGGCATCCAGCACATGGGGAGGTCTGGATCGTTCTGGGCCCAGGACACGAGCTGGGGAAGGGGGGCGGTCTCTGGGTTCTCTCAGGGTAGAGCAGTGTGTAGCCCCCCACGCTCCCCACTTGCCAGACTTTCTCTGTGCTGGCTGGTGTTTCATAGGCAAGATCCTGGCCACAGACCCATGCCCATGGCCTCTGATCACCCTGCCCAGCCAGAGCCACCCTCCACACAGATGGGCCTCACCCGGGGTGGCACACGTGGGCAGTGCCAGGTACCACAGGGGTGGTGTGGATGGATGGTGCAGAGGCTAGCACATGCAAGCAGCACAGGGGGTGCCATAGGGGGCTGGCACCGGTGATATCTCATGGGGTAGCAGAGAGTAATGGTACAGGCGATACCGGGGGCATGGCATTGGGCTGGCACAGGGCACTGGAAGCACGATGCTGAGGTGGGGGGGCAAGACACTGAGGCCCCTTCCAATGCAACCCCTCACTGTTCACCCAGCCATTGACCCTGCGACCCAGAGAAGCAGGGAGGTGGCGTGTTCCTTTCAAGCCTCGCTCTGTCTTGCCGCGGAGATCTGTGGCGTAAAATGCACAATATGCTCTCTCTGCCCTGTGGGAGCCATAAAATATTCACCAGCAGCTCCCATTATTGTCAGCCGGCATCGCAGTAGCAGAGGGGGCTCAAGGCCTTGCTTGCAGACATGGACCCATGCTCGCCTGAACAGGGCAAACCTCCCACGCTCCCCTGCCCTCGCTGACATCTGCACAGCAAGGCAGGGAGATGCCGAGACAGGCCCTGCTCGAAGCGGCGTGGAACCCGTCAGCAGACGAGACACCAAAGCTAGCGCCTGACAGGTGGCCAGAAGCCTTCCGGCTGCGCGTGTCGGGAAAGGGGCTGCCAGGGCTACCCTGGCTCATGTCCGCCAGGGCACAGGCTAGGGATGGGATGGGATTTGCCCCCTTGGGGCAGTGCTGTAGGCCTGGCCAGGCCAAGCATTGTCCTGATTTTATGGTGCTCTTCTCCCCTCCTGCACTGCACCCAGCCAGGCTGCGCTTCCCCTGGCACCAGTTTCCATTGGGCACAGTCACTCCCCACATAGAGTTCCTCTTGTCCTTCCTGCAAGCATGGCCTGCGCTGTTCGGGACATCCTGGGCTTTCCATGGGTTCAAGGGAGGGATTCTCCATTTTCGGGCCTGAGGTCCTGCCCCCGTCCATGCCCCTTGCCCATAGCCCTGGAGCAAATGCCTGCCTTTACACCCCTGTCCAGCCGGGCCCTGGCCAGGAGCAGGAATGAGGCTATCTGGCTGGTTTTGCACCAGACAGCGCTGGTTTTCCAAAGCATCGTCCCCCAGGCTGCTAACAGTTTGGAACTAGACATGGGTTTGTGCGGTGCTTTCATGTGGAGTTGGTGGGGGTCCAGAGGGTGCCATTTTTCATAGCGTTCACCCCACCCGCCAACATGACGATGCATGCAAGGGTGTGCTGGTGGGGGCGGGGCACTCTCAACAATGGCATCCACTGCTGGAGCTGCAGCAGTGACCACCTGGGACCACGCCCAGCCTCTCCGCAGGGCTCAAGGCTGGGTGGTGGAGCAGTGACATATGCAGGCTTTGGCCTATAAGAGGATGGGAAGAAAGTGGCCATGCCCCAATCCCAGCTCCCTCACCAGGAGCCACGGCCATTAGCAGGTGCATGTGTTCATGAACACACACGAGGAGAATCAGGGCCAGGCCAGCCAAAGGGGGACGTTGACAGCTCAACAGAACTCACTCTAAAGGCTTCCCTCATGGCAGCTTTGACTTGGCTCCAGCTGATTCTGGGTGAAGGACATTTCCTATAGCATCATTTCCCAAGAGGCCTCCTACTACTGACACCACTGGGGACAGAACAGAGTCCTTCACCCCAAAGAGATGAGGGCTCTCCGCCTTGAGCTACCTGAGCAGCTGATCCTCCAGGGCAGCAGGAGTAGGCTCTTACCCTCTCTGCAGAGTAGCCACATGAGGGGGGGTTCCAGACCCAGCCAGAGCAGTGAATTGGCGCTCATTTCTTCGGCCACTTGTTGGCTACACAGCCCAAGTTGATATGGCTCAAGATGGTCACTCCCTAGCCTGTGTTGGTTGAACTTTCTTTTTTGACAGTTGCTTGAGGAATACACTTAAGCTGCAAAGCAGGAGATTTTGTGGAGGTCAATGATATATTTAAATTGCATTGGGGTGGGGCGGGGGGCTTGCAACAGAGCTGGACACTTAGGTCACTGGGCGCCATCACGTTGCTTTTTAATAACTAAATGTTGCCACTGTACAAATACTGACAGAGAAAACCGAGGAACACAGACATCAGCTGTCCTTGCAGATTTTTTTAAAGGAGTCTTTCGCTGTAGCGTCTGGCAATAGAGCTGGGCGAAATATTTGCATTCAGTTTTTTTCCACCACAAAAATGCAGATCCAGTGACACCTAAACATTTCCTGCATCTGTGTCAGTTTCCCTGAATTGGTCATTTTCAAAAAACCCTCCACAAATATTTTGAAAAGATCCCAAACATTTCATCTTCACGTTTTTTCAAATGAAATGTTTCAATGTTTTGGTTTGAAATGACTTTTTATTTCAAACTTGCCTTTAATTTTATTTTTAAAAAGTCAAAAACGTTTTAAAATGGTCAAAACTGAAACAAAACCTTTCAGGTTTTTACTTTTCAATTAACCAAAAACTTTGAAAATGTTAATTTTCAGCCTGAGCCAGACTAATTTTCTTCTGTCTTTTCAACATTGCCAGTGAACCAAACGTCCAGTATTTACTCATCGCTTCTTAGCAACATTTTACTTGTTATAGGCCCCTGCAAATCTCTGTTAGGGTTGCGAATGCGACCGTTATGGTTGCAGGACCTTGCTATATCTCTGATTTTTGTCTATTGATTGGTAATGATGGGGGCTTGGCTAGGAGGCCATCTAAGCCATCTTCTCAAGCTGTGGTCCATGAATCGCTGGTGGTATTTTTGCTTTTCCTCAGAGCTGGGGCATGAATCTGTGAGAGAGGAATTATTTAAATTCAGCATCAATGTGGATACAAGAACTAATGGATATAAATTGGCCACAGGCAGTTTAGACTTGAAATTAGATGATGGTTTCTAACCATCAGAGGAGTGAAGTTCTGGAATAGCCTCCCAAGGGGAGCAGTGGAGGCAAGAAACCTAACTGGCTTCAAGACTGAGTTTGATAAGTTTATGGAGGGGATGGTCTGATGGGACAGCCTAGTCTGGCAATTGACTGCTCTTTGACGACTAGCGGTAAATATGCCCAATGGCCTGTGAAGGGATGTTAGATGGGTGGGTTCTGAGTTATTACAGAGAATTCTTTCTGGATGTTTGGCTGGTGAGTCTTGCCCACATGCTCAGGGTTTAACTGATCACTATACTTGGCGTTGGGAAGGAATTTTCCCCCAGAGCAGACTGGCAGAGGCCCTGGCTGCGGGAATCCAGCGCTTGGACGGCCACCTGCACAGCTCCCGAAGGAGGTCTTCGACAGTGGCTACCAGGAAGACTCAGGCCAGGGAGAGGGTGCTCGCCTCATTTTAAAGAGGACATTAATAAATTGGTCAGTGCTCCTTTAAAGGCAGTGCCCCACACCCCCATGGCTCAACGCTGTGCTCCCACTCAGCATCCCCTGCTATCACAGTCCCCCCAGCACTCAGTCTTGCCTTTGCCCCCCCTTCCCCACCTATGTCAGGCCTGCAACCCGTCCACATCTGGCTCTGCTGCTGCCTCTGCGGCCTGGCTTGTGCCCAGCCAGCTCTCACAGCTGCACTACCACAGCTATCCTGCCAAGCCCGACCTGACCGGGCACCTTGGAGGATGGGAACCCCCAGCTGCAGGAGTTACCCTGCCCTTGCCCCTGCAGCCCTTGGGGGACCCGCACAACAGAAGAATTGGGGCAAAAGCTGCCCAGGCCAGGCCTATAGCCAATGGCCACAGTAGCCTCAGCTTGAAAGCCAGGCTCAAGGCATCTCTCCCGATGCCTCAGTTTGGGCCCCCCGAGCCAGTGGCCCCTTCTGACTCCAGAAGGCTCCTGCCGTCCCAAGATAATTCACAGCTCAGCTGCCACCACCGCTCGTAACAAGCCTCAGCTGCCAGCATCACCATCGCCATCTTGGTGACTTTCACCAGACCCACCACCATTGCTCCTGCTGGCTGCGGTCCCTGCAAAGCTTCCCCCCACATCGCCACGCTCAGAGCTCCCACAGCCTCTCGGATCCACGGGGGACTCCCCCGGGCTGGAGGCGGCAGGCTCCCTTCCCAGACTGCGCCACAGAGGCCAGGACACAGGGCCAGGCTGTGTTAGTCCAGGAGCTAGCGAGAACTGCAGCCAGGAGTCCCCTTTTTCCTCCTCGGCACTGACCCAGGCCTGGTGGGGGCAGCTAAGAAAGCCGAAGGCAAATTGAACCCTGGGGCAGGTGGCTGGGGAGCACGCCCCAACACTGCGGCTAGGGCCTACAGCAGAATGTCGGGGCAGCCCCGAAGTGGTCCCCCTTTCACCCCCCGTCTTTGTGACACTGTCCCCCGGCCCTAGCAAGAGATGCTGGGAAGCTTATGGGACAGAGACATGGGGGAGGGAGGGGAGAATAAAATGTTGAAACAATAACTCCTCCCAGCCCAAGATCTCCCAGAGTCAGGCCTCAAAGCGACGGGAAAGGCGGGGGAGACGAGGAGACACTGCGCCTGCTCCCTTCCTCCCCCCCAAAACGAACTCTCCATCTGTTTCCTCGTGGCTGAGGCTGATGGCTTGTGACAGGGCTCCTGAACACAAAGATGGTTTGCCCAGAAAATCTAGTACAAGTTGCTCTAAGAAAGACAGAAATTCTTTCCTTCTGTCTCGCCGGGCTGGTCTCTCAAGGTGCCCACCCCAGGCAAAAGAGAGGCCGGGGGCTGGCGCGTGCGGTCTGCCGCTTCCATCGAGGTGGAAAGCTCGCCTGCTGACGGTGAGGCCGGAGCTTGGCCTGCCTGCCTTCCTCCCCCAGGCACTCAGGGGTGGAGGGCGTCCTGCCTGGCTCGGGCATGGGCCGGCCCCCTCATCTCGCAGCCAACAGAGGATGCTGCCTTGTAGCCTGGTGTGGGGGGAGCGGGATTTGGCCTCGAATGAGAATGCCACGCAGTCCAAAATAGACGGGGCAATGCAGATCCCATCCCCAGGCTAGGCCAGGGCTGGGCCACCCCTCCTCCCAGCATTGCTAATGCAAATCCCCTCCCCTCCACCCCAGGGCTCCTGCCCCTGCTAGTCCAGGGCTGTCACCCCTCCCCCCAACACTGCTAATGCATTGCCCCTCCCCCGGCTCGTCCAGGGCTGGACCACCTCTCCTACCCGGTGCTGCTAATTACAAGGACGGCAGGCCAGGGAAACGCTATCCTGGGCAGCAGGGACTCTGAGAAGATGCGGGCTGTGGAGGATACCCAGCTGAATGCGAGCGCCCAGGGCGGTGCTGTGGCCAAGAGGTAGGCCCTGGCACTGGTGCGAGTGCGCCTGGCAGCCTGTGTTCAGGTCCGGTGTCGGCTGGAAGGAGGCTGCTAAAGCAGAGTCCAGAGAAGAGCCACGCGAGTGATGAAAGGCTTAGAAGAACCTGCCTCACGGTGATACTTTCTGGGAGTAGCTAGCCAGCTGACCAATCGGCAGGGGAAGGGGTGATTTGATCACAGGCTGCTGGTGCCTCCCTGGAGACCAGGGGGGTGGTAACGGGCTCCGGTCCAGCAGAGACAGGGCTGGCACGAGCCCATGGCTGGCCGTTGAAGCCAGACGAACGCAGCCTGGAAATAAGGTGTACATCTTTAACCGGGCGAGTCATCAGCCTTTGGAACAACTCCCCAAGGGGCACAATGTGTAAACCAACCCTGGCTGGTTTACTAGCAGCTCTGAGCCTCTGGGCGCTATTTGGGAGCTGTTCCCTGACTTGTGCTATACAGGAGGTCAGCCTAGATGAGCAGCTTCCTAGCTTGGACTCTATCTAGGCCTCTCTGATTTAAGGCATCTGCCATCCTGGTTATTCCAGGATGCAGAGCAGAGCCCTGGCCTGTACTTAAGGCCCCGTATTTACCATCTCAACCCTCCCCTGCTGCTGCTGGCTCTCCCCTCCCCCCTTGATGGAGCCCACAGGGCCCTAAGAAAGGTGCAACAAAAATGTTCAGGGCTCTCAGCATCTCCTGGCTGCGGGCGCTGCCAGTCACGGGGGCCACTCATCACATTTGCACATGCCCCACCAGTGGCAGGTGCCTCCAGCTCCAGCCAGCCAACCCCGGAGACCAGTTGAAGCAGCATCACTCGGCCCCAGCAACTCCTACTGAGCTGCCTGGAATTGGGAGAGGGGGCGGGGGAGCTCAGCACCTTCGGAAATCAGGCCCCTGAGGTCTCAAGTTGGGCACCAAAACCAGCACCCATTCTGACCCGTGCTTTACGGCACCCATGGCGGTTTGCTCCATCCCTTCCTAGGGGCACGCGTCACCTGAAGCACACCCATTCTGCCTGCCAGCTCTGCTCACACACTTTGCAACCCCCCCCAGCACCCTAGTTACCGGTGTGAGGAGCCAAACCCCCGCCCGAGGGACTCAGCCCTCTGCCACAGTGAGCGAAGGACGGTTCTGCAGCTGGCACCGCTGCAGCCGAAGGCATGAGATGGTCATGGACCTCCGAGCAAGGCCACTCTTCCTGCCAGCAGAGGGCAGCAGTGACTAGCACAGTTGCAGAGACCATTCACACACGGGCGCTGAACAGCTGATGAGCCTTGGGGCTGAGCCCTGGGCCTGGGCACACTTCAGTTAAATCAGGGTCCCTCAGCTAGGTAACTGCCCCTGGGGTAGCCACTGGCTAAGTCGACAGAAGAATTCTTCCATAGATGGAGCTACCGCCTCTCAGAGAGATGGAAAAAAATCCCTTCTGCCGATGTGGGACGTGTCTACAGTATAGCACCACAGCTGCAGTGCCGTAGCTGTGCCACTGTAGTACTGTAGTGTAGATGGGCCCTGTGTTGATGTCACCTACTTTCAAGCCCCTCCTCCTGCGCTCGCTGCACCCCATGCTCAGGGCAGGCAGCAGGGGTTAGTGGGGAGGAGCACTCCTCACTAGACCTGGGCACCATCTTTTGGGTGAAGCTTTTTGGGGATAAAATAATGCAGATTTGGCTCAAACAGAGTTATTTTAAGGAGCTTCAGTTTTTAAAGTATGCTAGGAAGCAAAAAGTACTAATAATGTTACTGGCCCATTACTGGAGGGCGATGGTATCAATAATAGCGATAATAATGCAAAAAAGCAGCAGTGCTCAACAGATATTTGATACTCAATCAGCCTGAAAGGGGGTTCCAGGGAGGATGGAGCTAGGCTGTTCTCAGTGGTGGCAGATGACAGAACAAGGAGCAATGATCTCAAGTTGCAGTGGGAGAGGTCTAGGTTTGACATTAGGAAAAAGTTTTTCACTAGGAGGGTGGTGAAGCACTGGAATGGGTTACCTAGGGAGGTGGTGGCATCTCCATCTTTAGAGGTTTTTAAGCTGCGTCTTGACAAAACCCTCGCCAGATGATTTAGCTGAGGTTAGTCCTGCTTTGAGCAGGGGGTTGGACTAGATACCTCCTGAGGTCCCTTCCAACTCTAATATTTTATGATTCTATTATTCTATTTGGGACAAAAACAGATGATGTAGTCATGGCGCATGAGAACATAATTTCCATTCCACTAGCAGCTCAAGAGGATGTTTAACAGCAGCTACTAAAGATAGACATTTTTAAAACAGCAGGTCTGGCAAACTTGCATCTAAGAGTTTTAAAAGAGCTGGCTGAGGACCTCTGTTGACTGTTAATATTGATTTTCAATAAGTCTCAGAACCCTGAGTAAATTCTAGAAGACTGGATGAAAGCTAATGTTGTGCCAATATTTTAAAATTGTGAACAGGATGTCACGGGTAATGACAGGCCTGTCAGTTTGATATCAGTCCTGGGCAACATTAATGGAGCAGGTAATACGGGACTTGATTAATAACAAATTAAAGGATGGTGATATAATTAATGCAAATCAAAATGGGTTTATGGAAAAGAGATCCTGTCAAACTAACTTGGTTAAGATTATAAGTTTGGTTGATAAAGGGACCAGTATTGATGTAATATACTTAAGACTTCTGTAAGGAATTTGACTTGGTACTGCATGACGCTTTTATTAAAAAACTAGAACAATATAAAATTAACATGGCATACAATCAATGGATTAAAAGCTGACTAAACATGGTTACTTAGAACTGTTGTTCTTCGAGATGTGTTGCTCATATCCATTCCCCTATAGATGAGTGCGCACCCCCATGCACGGGTCCCGGACTTTTTTCCCCTTAGCAGACTCTGTAGGGCTGGCTCTGGTGCCCCCTGGAGTACCGCACTCATGCCACGGTATATAGGGCGCCGTCGGCCCCACAGACCCTCAGTCCCTTCTTTCTGCCAACTCCGATAGCGGGGACGGAGGGCAGGTGTGGAATGGATATGAGCAACACATCTCGAAAAACAACAGTTACTGGTAAGTAACCCTGTTTTCTGTCTTTGAGTGATTGCTCACATCCATTCCCCTATAAGTGATTAAACAGCCATACCTTGGAGGTGGGCAGGAGTCACTGGTGAGTTGACCTCAGCATGGCCCTGCCAAATTGCGCATCCTCCCTTATCTGCTGGATGATGGCGTAGTGTGATGCAAAGGTGTGCACTGACAACCAGGTAGCAGCTTTGCAGATGTCGTGGAGGGGGACCTTTCCAGGAAGGCTGCTGATGAGGCCTGGGCTCTGGTTGAGTGCACCGTCACGGTCCCGGGGAGCTGGACACCCGCCAGCTCGTAGCAATGCTTTATGCAGGCAGCGATGCACTTGGAGATGCACTGTGTGGAGACCGGGGATCCCTGCATCCTGTCCGCCACCGCGATGAAGAGCTGCGTCAGCCTCTGGAAGGGCTTTGTCCTCTCAATGTAGAAGGCCAGGGCTCTCCTTACATCCAGGGAGTGCAATCTCCTCTCCTCCTCTGATCTGTGCGGTTTAGGAAGAGACACGGGGAAGAAGATGTCTTGATTATAATGAAATTGCGAGACCACCTTGGGCAGGAAAGCTGGGTGGGGTCTCAGCTGCACCTTATCTTGGAAGAACATGGTATAGGGAGACTCTGAGGTCAAGGCCCTTAACTCAGGGACCCTCCTAGCCGATGTAATGGCCACCAGGAAGGCCACCTTCCAGGACAGGATCAACAGGGGGCATGTGGCCAAGGGCTCGAAGGGGAACTCTGTGAGTCTAGAGAGGACCAGGTTGAGATCCCAGGGAGGCACCGGGTCATGGACCTGCGGATAGAGCCTTTCAATCCCCTTGAGGAACCTCACTGACATCGGGTGGGAAAACAGGGACTGCCCCTCCAACGGCTGGTGGAAAGCTGAAATGGCTGCCAGGTGCACCTTAAGAGAGGCTAGTGCTAAACCCTGTAGCCTAAGTTGTAACAGATACTCCAGGATAGCCTGTATAGGGAACAGACCCGGGGGATGCCCCGTGACGCCGCCCAGCAGGTAAACCTCTTCCACTTGGCCCTATAGACGACCTGTGTGGAAGGTTTTCTGCTGCCCAGCAGAACGCGCTGGACCTGCGCCGAGCAGGCGTTCTCCTCCTCCGTCAGCCAGAGAGTCTCCAGGCCGTCAGGTGCAGGGAGTCCAGGCTCGAGTGCAGTAGGCGACTGTGGTCCTGGGAGAGCAGGTCCGGCCTGCTCAGGAGCTCAATTGGTGCAGCAACAGAGAGGTCCTGCAGTATACTGAACCAGTGCTGTCTTGGTCACGCGGGGCCAATCAGAATGGGGGGAAATGCGTACGTGAGGGTCTCCGTCCATTCGACCCCGGAGCGAGCAAAACCTCGGGCACTTCCTGTTCCAGGACGACGCGAACAGGTCCAGTCGGGGAACACCCCACTCGTGGAAAATTCTGGCCGCTACCTCCGGATGCAATGACCAGTCGTGTTGGTGGTCCGCCTCGTCGTTCCTGACCCCGGGAGGTGAGAGGTGGTTAAACAAAAGTCATGCCTCACCGTGAAGTCCCCAAGTCGAACTGCTTCCCAGCAAAGAGCCGTGGAGCACGCTCCCCCTTGCTTGTTGATATAAAACATCGCTGTGGTATTGTCCGTCAGCACCTGTACCATTTTGCCCAATAAAACTCGAGGAACACTTTGCATGCTAAGCTGGCTGCCCTGAGTTCTTTCGCATTGATGTGGAGGCCTCGCTTCTCCTGTGACCAGCGGCCCTTGCTTGCTCAGGTTGCCACTGATGTGGGTCCCCCACCCCATGTCCGACGCATCGGAGACCAGGGTGACCGAAGGAGTCAAGTCCCTGAATGGAACCCCTTCCAACACTGCCCCGGGGTTCTTCCACCATTGTTGTGATACCAGAACCATGGGGGGAACTGTCACCACTCTGTCCAACCGGTGCCTGCTGGGCACGTACACTGAGGCCAACCAACCCTGGAGAGGCCTGAGCCTGAGGCGGGCCAGCCTCACCACGTACGTACACACGGCCCTGTGACCCAATAGCTGACGGCACTGCCTGGCTGTCATCGTGGGGCACCACTGCAATTGCGAAATTATCGCTGACATGGCCTCGAACCTCAAGCGTGAGAGAGAGGCTTTGGCTCACACTGAGTTCAGAGAAGCCCCTATGAACTCTGTGCATTGCACTGGGGTCAGTGTCGATTTCTGCTCGTTGACGAGCAGCCCCAGGTTGTTACAAGTGGCATAGGTGGGGGATACTGCCTCGTACACCTGGGACCTGGACCTGCCCCTTATTAACCAGTTATCCAGGTAGAGAAAGCTCTGGACCCCTCTTCATCTCAGGTAGGCTGCCACTACTGCACACACTTCATACACTTCATACTCACACACTTCATCCTGGGGGAGGATGACAGGCCAAAGGGCAGGGCCATAAACTGGTAGTGGCCACCGGCTACAGTAAACCTAAGGAAATGCCTGTGGCTGGGAAGGATGGAAATATGGAAGTACGCATCCTTCAAGTCGAGGGCAGCAAACCAATCTCCTGGATTCAGAACTGGGATAATGGCTGCTAGGGACACTATGCAAAACTTGAGTTTTTTTATGACCCTGTTTAGCCTGCGCCGGTCCAATATAGGCCTGAGGCCGCCCTTGGCTTTTGGGATGAGGAAGTATCTCAAATAGAACCCCCTCCCCAACTCGAGCGGAGGAACTGCTTCTATCGCCCCTTTGTCTAGGAGAGAGTGGACCTCCTGAACAAGGAGTTGCTTGTGAGATGGATCCCTGAAGAGGGATGGGAAAGAGGGGTTTTGGGGGGGAAAGCCGTGAATTGGAGGGTGTAACCCCAGCGTACTACATCGAGGACCCAGCACTCCGACGTGATGTTCCTCCACTGTTCGTAAAAGGGCCTTAGCCTGTCCCTGAAGGCCAGGGGTGAATCTAGGAGGGAGATAATGATGCCAACCTTGGGCGCACCATCAAAATTGCCGCTTGCCTTTAGGACCCTAGGGGGCCCCTGCTGGGATGAGGAGGACGACTCGGAGCAGTCGCGCCGTCCAACGCCCCTGCTCCTATCTCTGCCTCTCGTGGGGGGAAAGGGCCTAGGTGGTGGCCTAGGCTGTTGCTGCTGCTGTTGGCAGGCCTGTTGCCTCGTGGCCTGAGAGCGCAGCGTGGCTCGAGTCTTTCAGGGCGTGCAGCTTCCCATCTGTTTTATCTGAGAACAGACCAGCCCATCAAAGGGCAGGTCCTGGATAGAGTGCTGCACCTCCTGCGACAGCCCTGACGATGAGCCACGCTGAGTGCTGCATGGCAATAGCAGAGGCCATAGCCCTGCTAGCCGTGTCCGCTGCATCCGACGCAGTCTGGAGAGCCGCGCTAGTGATGGTCACCCCCTCTTCCACGACCGCCACTTGGTCCTGGGATAAGCCCTCTGCAAACCTGCGCATAGAGTCCCAGAGGTTCAGGTTATATCTCCCCAGGAGGGCCTGGTGGTTCGCTATATGGACGAACTTGCTCCCGAAAAGGTACAGCTTCCTGCCCTCCTTGTTCTTGGGGGTAGAACCTTGGGCCCCCTGCCTGTCCTTTTGGTTGGCAGCATCCACCACCAATGTCCCCGGGACTGGGTGCATGAACAGGTACTCATGTCCCTCAGCAGGCACGTAATATTTCTTCTCGGAGCCCTTGGAGGTTGAGGCAACTGCGGAGGGGGTTTACCAAACTGCCTTGGCCAGTCGCAGCACCCTTTTGTGTACTGGCAGGGCCACCCTCGATGGTCCCTGAACCCACACGCCCAAAGAGGGGATCCTCCTCCTCCATGAGTTCCTTGACGTCTAAGTTGAGGTTAGAGGCCACCCTGTTTAGGCGCCCCTGATGAGCCCTGAAGTCAATCAGGGGCCCCCTGGTCTCTGTGCTGCACCTCGTCCGGAGAAGAGGGCGAGGACAGGTGGCATGGCCCTGTGGAAGGTCCCTCACCAGGATCTGACTCCTCCCTGAGAAACAATCCTTTTCCTGCACCAGCAGAACCTCAGGGGGCCCCTGCTGTGACACTGGGGCAGGGGCCGACATAGTTCCCTGCCCGACCTGTGCTCCCCACGGCCCCCAAGATGGCCACTGCCACAGGCCTTGAGGCCATCCCGGTGCCGGTGTTGGTGCCAGGGCTGCACCTCCTCGTGGCGTCGGGAGCCCTACCCTTCCGGGGACCTCAGCCGCGGGAACGGGCCGTCCATGCCATCTAGCTTCGCTGCTTCGGGACCCGCTACTGGATGACCCCGAATAGTGACAGTGCTGTCTGGACCAGTGCCGGCGCCTGGGGAAGCTGACAACGATGAAGACCAGTGCCGCAGCACCAAGGACTTGCGACGCCTTTTCCCCAGTGCTGGCGAACGGTGCCGGGACCTGTGCCTCGGTGCTGCATCGGAGTCCGAAGCCGGGAGTGTCCAGGTGGCGACACCGACTTTGACCGGTGCCACCTCGGGGACTGGCTCCGGTGCTGAGACGATGCATCGGACTCCGAGGAGGAAGAGGTGCTGTCCAGCTCAACTCTCCGACGACGAGAGGTGGGCGGCCATTGCTCCTTCGGGGACACCCATCACGGGCTTGCCCAGGGATACAGGCCCTCTCTCCCTCGGCCGAGGGAGAGCCGGAGGCGTGGGCAAGGCCAGCAAGGCTTGAGCAGCCTAAAATGCCTCCGGCGTTGCACGGTCCTGCAGAGGGGCTCCCCCTCGTGTCCAGTTCCAGCACCTCTGGGCTCAACCCCAGCCGCTCCTGCGGTGGGGGGCGGGGGAGTGCTCCACGCGCTGCTGATGCTTCTTCTTTGGCACCGGCGAGGCTCGGTGCCGAGACGCCCCCGGTGCTGGCGGGGCGCTTTGCACCAGCGACATGCTCGGTGCCGAGGAGGCTCGCGGTAGCTTGGACGCTGGGCGAAGCGCTGCCTCCATCAGAATCGCCTTCAGTCAGATGTCCCTTTCCTTCTGGGTCCTTGGCTTGAAGGCTTTGCAGATTCAGCACTGATCCTTATGATGCTGCTCCCCTAAACACTTGAGGCAGTGCTCGTGAGGGTTGCTGACTGGGAAGGCCTTCCCACAGCCAGTGCAGGGTTTGAACCCCGGCGAGCCCGGCATGGCCGGGCCGCTTGAGCCCTACGGCTCTCTAACTCTTCCTACTCTAAACTACTTTATCTTAACTTTAAACTAACTAAGTTCAACAAGAACTGCTACACTAACTACAAAGGGAAAATACTTGCAGGCGCAAGCTGTTGTTCCAGTCACCGTCACGGGTGGAAAGAAGGGACTGAGGGTCTGTGGGGCTGGCGGCGCCCTATGTACGCGGCATGAGTGCAGCACTCCAGGAGGCGCTGGAACCAGCCCTACAGAGTGTGCTAAGGCAAAAACGTCCGGGAACCGTGCACAAGGGCACGCATTCACCCTCAGGGAATGGATATGAACAATCACTTGAAGAAAGAACTGATAGATATCAAAATGTAATTGTAAACAAGGAAACTTCATGGAGCCAGTGTGTTTCCAGTGGCCCTATGCTATTAACAATTTTAGCAACAATCTAGAAAAAAACATAAAATCATCACTTCTAATAAAGTTTGTGGATGACACCAAAATTGGGAGCAGGGGTGTAAAATAATGAAGTAGACAGATTACTGACACAATGTGATCTGGAGTGCTTGGTAAACTGGGTGCAAGTGAATATGAAGTGTTTTAGTACAGCAAAATGTAAATGAACACATCTAGGAACAAAGAAGATAGGCCATGCTTCCAGGGTGGGGAACTATCCTGGGAAGCAGTGACTTTGAAAAGATTTGGGGGCTTGGTGCAGAATCAGTGGAACACGAGCTCCCAGTGTGACACTGTGGCCAGAAGGGCTAATGTGATCCGGAGATGCCGAAAACAGGGGAATCTCAAGTAGGATCAGCTATTTATTTTACCTCTGTATTTGACACTTGTGTGACGACCACTGCTGGAATCCTGTGTCTAGTTCTGGTGCCCACAATTTAAGGAGGTTGATAAAGTGGAGGGGATTCAGAGAAGAGCCATGGGAACAATCAAAGGATTAGAAAACAGGCCTTATAGTGATAGACTTAAAGACTCAATCTTTAGTTTAACAAAGAGAAGGTTATGAGTTGATTTGATTAAAGTGGGACCATGGGAAACAAGGGATCTCGATAAACTGGAGAACTGGGATATAGACAACAAAATGAAATTCAACAAAGACAAATGTAAGGTGCTGCATTTAGGGGCAAAAAACCCCAAATGCACAAATA
Organism: Mesoclemmys tuberculata; assembly: GCA_007922155.1. Lineage (NCBI taxonomy): Eukaryota > Metazoa > Chordata > Testudines > Chelidae > Mesoclemmys > Mesoclemmys tuberculata. The sequence goes on from ML675754.1 coordinate 201,458, forward strand.
CAGAATGGGGGTAACTGGCTTGGCAGCAGCATTGCCGAGAAGGCTCTGGGAGCTGTGGTGGATCACAGCCTCAGCGTGTGTCAGCAATGCCATGCTGTTGCAAATAAAAAGCAAATGCAATTGTAAGTTGCATTAATAGAGGCATAGCATGCAAGTCATAGGACGGGATAGCATCCCCTCTACTTGGCGCTGGCTAGGCCTCAGCCGGGGTGCTATGTCCAGTTTTGGTCACCAATGTATAAAAAGGATGTGGAGAAACTGGTAAGGATCCTGAGGTGAGTGACAAAGATGATCAAAAGGATGGAATACAAGCCATACGAGCAAAGCCTGAAAGAACTGGGTATGCTTAGTTGGAAAAGCGGAGATTGAGAGGGGATCTGATAGCGGGCTTTAACTACTGGAAAGGCTGCCATAAAAAAGATGGAGACAAGCTGCTCTCTCTTGCCACAGAGGGCAGGAGAAGAGGCAATGGGTTCAAACTGCAGCATTGCAAATTTAGATCAAATCTGAGGAAAAGCTTCCTACTTGTAAGAACAGTAGGACAAGGGAACAGACGACAGAGGGAGATCATGGAAGCTCCTTCACTGGAGGTTTTAAAATGGAGGCGGGATGGACATCTGGCCTGGGTGGTTTAGACACAACAAATCTTGGCAAGGGGCTGGACTAGATGAAACTTATGGTCCCTCTTAGCCCTATGGCTCAGTGGTTAGGAACTCAGGAGAGCTGGGCTCTGTGCCCAGCTCAGTCACAGACTTCCTGGGTGACCTTGGACCAGATCCTCAAAGGTTTTTAGGTACCTAACTCCCACTGATTTCCCTCTGAGGGTATGTCTACACTCATGGCAGCAAAGTCGCCACTGTCAGATCGATCTTTCCGGATCAATTGAGCGGTCAGCGTAGACTCGTTCATTAATCAGGAAGTCGATGCTGGTAAACCACCCCCTCAAGCGGCGCACTGCAGTGGAGATGCCGTGCAGACGGGAAGCACAGCAGGCGATGGGAGTTACACAAGCTACTCTGCATAGTTTGTGTAACTCGCATAGACAGTCGCTGAATCACCTGCTATGTGTAGACCAGGCCTGAGACTCTAGGACTCAATTGGGGCAAACCTGTCCTGGCTTCACTGGGGTGTTGTGACATTAAGATTGTGAGGCACGCACACATTCTGCTGCTATAAGAATCTGCGGGAGCTCGCATCCCTTTCCCTGGTGACTGGCCCATAAGCCCAGAGTGGGACTTGAGGGGGCCGGACCTGCTCAGAATTCATCACATGACACACACCCTGTTCCCCCCTCTCCCGCCCCAAGGCCTGTTCTCAAAGCAAAACATCTTTGCAACATATTTGCTTTTTTTCAAAATTTTCTGTCCCCCCAACATTTGCCTTTTCCCTTCCCCCTCCCTTTTTTTACTGGCAAACGGGAAAAGTGAAATATGCTCCCCACCCACTTTTTCCAAACCAAAATTTGATGAGGAAAAACTTCCAAATAAAGGCAGAATCATTTGTTCGGCATCCGCGGACCCAGACCAGCTTCTCCTCACTGTATCATTGCCAGCCTCCCTCTCGCCCCCCCATAACTGACCCATTTCCCCGTGCGATTCCCCCAGCCCCACAGGCCAAGGATCCCACCCATTCCCATCACCTTCAGGTTCAGTTACAGCAGAAGGAGCGGCTCATTGGGGCACAGAACAGCCTGGGTCTGACCCACCCTTCAGTGCGCCAGCCCTGGGCGCCCATCAGCTTGTGAACCCCACAGTCCTGAGCGGAGACATGAGGGGCAGAGCTGGCTGGCGAATGATGTGTGACCCCTGCATTTTTCTTCCCAGTGATCGTAGCTGCCGCTGCCCCGGTCCCCACTCAGTCCTGCTGTCTGAGCGCTCAGGGAACCTCTCCACTGCTTTGCCTGGCTCCCAGCCTTCCTTTGCTAGGCCACCCTGCCCCTGCCGAGGGCAGCTCGGTGCTTCTGAGCTAGTCCAGGTACAACGCACCCCACCTCTGCCCCGGCTCATGCCCCTGCCCGCAGGCAGGTGGCTGGTATCCATGAGCCATGACGAGCCCTGCGCTGTCGGCAGCCCTTGCTTCAGCCCAGCCCGAAGGAGATGCTGTGCAGGAGCACAGTGAGCTGGAGGGTCAGTCCGTGCCCGGCACCTGGATAACCAGCCCCCGGTGTCGGCCCTGCAGCCCCCAGGGCGCTGGAGATGGCAGTAGCCCAGGGCGCGCTCAGCCTGGCGCTCAAACTGCTGTCACCGCACCCAGGGGACAGCTGGGGGGAGCAGCTGCCAGGGAGCGCAGGGCTCTCCCCAGGGGCTGGCAGGAGGGGTTACTCCATCCCCCCAAAGCACCCCCGGGACAACGCGTAGCGGGGACGAACGGCCCAGGTGCCCCGCCTGTTGACAATCTCTGGCTCTGCCTCAGTGCTGCGCCTTCGGTGCAGGAGGGGTCCCGGAAGGTCAGCTCCAGGGTCCATTCAGGCCTCGGCTGTTTGCTGGCCCTGCCAACACGGGGGGCAGCGCATGACACTGCCGTGGCTGCCCCTGGCCAGGCTTTGCGATGGCAACACCAGCCCGCCACTGCTGGCCTGGGCTGGACTTGAACGAGCAACCTAGTGCAGAGGGCCCTTGGCTGAGCCCCGGCACCTGATGGTTCAGACACTTTCCCTCCAAATGCCCCTGGTCTGGAAAGGAGCTGGCTAAGAGAAGTTATGGGGGGCAGGGGGTGGGGCATGCCTATAAAGCTAGGAATGGGGTGGAGAAAGTGACCAGGGATGTGTTATTTACCCTTTCATGCAATACAAAATCCAGGGGCGTCACCCTATGACGTTCATATGCAGCAGGTGTCATACAAAGAAGAGGCCATGCTTCTCCACATGATGCACAGCCAACCCGTGGAACTCATTGCCAGGGGATGCTGTGAAGGCCAAAAGTCTAAGTGGAGATGAAACAAGCCCTGAATGCAGTCATGGAGGACAGGTCCCTCGATGATCATTAGCCAATGTGGTCAGGGACGCAACCCCATCCTCTAGGCAACTGACCTCAGTGTGCCACAGGCCAGGCAGGTCACTCCAAACTCACCCTGCGGCTCTGGTATGGCCAGTGATGGAGACAGGCTCCTGGGCAAAGTGGGCCTTGCTCCACCTTGGTAGGGCAGCTCTTGAGTTCTTAGCTCCCATGGCGCCCCTGCACCGACTGGGCCAGACGGCCCGAGAGAGATGGGGAGCCGCTTTGCAAGAGCCATGGAACGACTCATCTTGCTCAGCTGGGGCAGCAATGGGCTGCAGCACCCAGGGCCTGCCCCACATGAGCGCACTGAATGGGTGCCCAGGAGGCCAGGCCGGGCTTGCCATGTGGCCATTGCCCCAACACTGATGTGTGGCAACGAACCTCAACCTTTCCCCTAGTGTAGCCACGGATTAACCCCATTTATCTGCTCGTGGTCACTCCTGGGGGACCGGGGAGCTTCCCCTTTCATTGAAACACCCATGGCAGGAATTTGGGGAGGGCTCAGGACCCAGAACGGGGGCCCAGCCAGCCATCCCTGCAGCTGAGCCCCTTGGAGGAACCAGCATGTTCTGTCAAGCATGTGGTCGAGGGGGCTAGACGGAGAGTCCTGGGGTGGGTGGAGTAGGCAGAAAGGACGGTGGCCATTCCACTAAAGCTGGGGAGGTGCTCAGCTACTCCGACCACAGGGGCCAGATCAGGCCCCTGGCCCAACAGCGGGTTGATGGGAACCCCTGAAGCAGGGTTACAGAACGTTCGGCGAAGACGCTCCAGTGGGACGGGCTCCTGCAGCTTTCTCACCCAGCGCACGGCCCCGAGCAGCCAGTCCTGGGCCGGAGGGAAGTGTGACAGCCGTTCCAAAACCTGAGTAATGGGAAAAGGAAGCCAGGACAGTGCCCTGGGGTGATGGTGGCTACCCTCCTATTTCCCGCCAGCCTGCCCACTGCTCCCATTGCCACCCGTTTGGTGGGCTGGTAACGGCACGGGAGCACCGCTGGAACCGGGACACACACCAAGCCAAGTGCCCTGCGCCGGAAGTCTAAGGAATGACCCAGGCTGGCCCCATAGATTCAGGCAGAGCGGCCCGGTACCACAGAAGGCAGCGTAGCGGGGACCAGAACTGAACGCAGGCCGACGTACTTGTGATTATGCTGCCCCTTGCTGGCTCGTCTCACAACTGCTTTCTACACAGCCGGTCATTTGTGTCACCGTCTCCCCTGGCCACGGACTAGCACTAGCTCATGTGCCTCCCAAGCAGCAAGCAAGGATCTTGCCTGTGTTTCCATGATGCCATCACAGCAGTTTACCCCCACCTGGGAGATCTCTCAACGATTCAGTCCAGCAGGGAACAAGGCAGAGATGTTTGCAGGCTATGTGGGTCTAAATCAGTTTGTTTCGGTGTGCGTCCATCCAGAGCATTGCCAACTCTTGTGCTTTTATAATGTCGCCCAGTATGTGCTGGTTTTTTCAAAGCCCCAGCTCCTGGATTCAAGTGAAAGTCAAAAATCTTACCTGGGATTTAAAAACAACCAATGTCGTGCTCTCCAGGCGGTGGGTCAAAGATTAGCAACAGGCCCCAAAACACTCACAAAAGGGTCAGAAACCAGAAGACAAAGAAATTGAGCCCCAATTTTTTTAAATCTTGTGATTATTGAGGCCTGACTCATGTTTCTTGAAGGATGGAGGTTGGGAACAACAAACACACACCAGGAAAAAGGCAACATTTTTATAACTCACCACGTATGCAGTCACCTGGGCCCAAATGCAGATGTGGTATGCGTGGATGGCTCCACTGAACTGTGGCCCTTTACACCAGTGGAGATCTTGGCTAGCTGAAAAGCAGCTGCTAGAAACTAGGATGCTTTGCCATTGTCAGAAGGAATTGTGGGAAATGCAGTTTGCATTAACTTACTGTACGGTGGGTGCACTACTGATTGAAAGACTGGATGCCAAACGTAGTGATCGATGGTTCGCTATCAAACTTGGGCAAACTACCTAGTGCAGTTGGGCAGGGGTCAGCCCTGGGTCTGATGCTAGTCAGTTGTTTCATTAATGAGCTGGAGAATGGAGTGGAGCATGGGCTTCCCAAATGTGTGGCTGACACTTTGCTGTGAGGGTTGCCAGCATTTTGGTAGCCACTATGAGAACTCAAAACCAGCCTTGCAAACTGGAGCACTGCTCTGACATGAACAAGATAAAATTCAGTACAGACCAGTGCGATGTTCTACATTTAGGAAAGAAAAAATCAAATGCACAACTACAAACTGGGGAATAACTGGCTGGGGTCAGTGGTTCCTACCTTTTTTGGATTGAGGGCCACATATACCATTTTTACAACCCTGCAGGGCCCCCAGTTTCCACCAGCAGCCCTCCTCATGGCAACCAGATGGAAGGAGTTCAGTGAGGAGGCTGCCTCCCTCTTCACTGAGCTCCCCTCCTTCTGGCTGCAGCAGGGAAACCGCACCTGCCTATAGCACCGTGTGCTCCACTTGCATCCCTAGACAGTGGCTCCCTTCTGCAGCCACTGCCAGGGGGAAAGGACATCAGTGCTCCCCTCCCTCTCACTCCAGCAGGGATCCAGCGCCTAGGGACCCAGGTGGAGCGCTTTCCCAGGCTCCCTGCTACAGCCAGAGGGAGGGAAGCACTGATCTCCCATCCCCTTGAGCACAGCGAAGAGCCTGCCCTGGTCTTGTAGCCCTGTGGCAACGCACTCCACCTGGGTCCTTAGACAGCGGCTCCCAATGCAGCCAGTGGAAGGGAGCAGTGGGCCATCTTGAAAGCCCCCACAGCCGTGGGTAGGAACCCACTGGGCTAGGTGGTAGCACTGCGGAAAAGGCTCTGGGGTGCTGTAATGGATCACGAATTTAACGTGAGTCAACGCTGTGATGCAGTTGCAGAAAGGCCAGTATCACTGGGGGGTGCACCAAAGAAGGGTTGTATACCAGACGTGGGAGCAAATCAGCCGGCTCTGCATCGATGAGGCTGATAGACTCGAAGGGCAGAAGGGACCAGGATGATCACCTAGTCTGACCGCCTGCCCAGCGCAGGCCCCAGACCCTCACCCGCCCACTGTAATAACCCTCCAACCTACGACTGCGTTATTGAAGGGTTTAAAGACCGCAAGATACAGAGAATCCATCAGCAAATGACTCATGCTCCATGCTACAGAGGAAGACGAAAAATCCCCAGAGCCTTTGCCAATCTGCCCCAGGGGAAAATTCCTTCCCGACCCCAAATCTGGCGATCAGTTAAACCCTGACCTTGTGGGCAACACTCACCAGCCAGACACCCAAACAGAATTCTCTGTAGTAACTCAGAACCCGCCCATCTAACACCCCGTCAGGCCATTGGCGTATCGACCACCAGTCGTCAGCAATCAGTCAGTTGCCAGACTAGCCTGTCCCATCAGACCATCCCCTCCATAAGCTGATCAAGCTCAGTCTTTAAGCCAACTAGGCTTCTTGCCCCCCCCTGCTTCCCTTGGAAGGCTATTCCAGAAATAGACGGCTATTCTATCCCTGTGGTTAGAAACCTGTGTCTCAATTCAAGTCTAACTGCCTGATGGCCAGTTTATATCCATTAGTTCTTGTGTCCACATTGGTGCTGAACTTAAATAATTCCTCTCCCTCCCTGGTATTTAGCCCTCTGGTGTACTTATAGAGAGCAATCGTATCTCCCCTCAGCCTTCTTTTGGTAAGCCAAGTTCTTTGCGTCTCCTCTCATAAGGCAGGTTTTCCATTCCACGGATCATCCTGGTCGCGCCTCTCTGCATTTGTTCCAGGTTGAATTCAACTTTCTTAAACATGGGGGACCAGAACTGCACCCAGTATTCCACATGGGGTCTGACCAGCGCCTTGTATAACGGTACTAACACCTCCCTATCTCTACTGAAAATACTGCGTCTGACGCATTCTAGGACCACATTCGCTTTTTTCATGGCCACATCACATGGGCGGCTCAGTCATCCTGTGATCAACCAATACACCCGGATCCTTCTCGCCCTATAGCAGAAGTTCTTGTTACTAGTTGCTAAGGGGATGTCCTTGAACTTTCCACTATTCAATTTCATCCTATTTCTATTACTCCATGCTACAAGGTCATCCAGATCTGCCTGTGTGATCCCTAGACATGATCCCGCTCCTTCTCTGTATGGGCAGTACATCCCAACTGTGTCATCCACAAACTTTCTTAGCACATTCCCACGCTTTGTGCCAAGGTCAGTAATAAAAAGATGAAATAAGATTGGTCCCATTCCCTGAGGAACTCCACTAGTCACCTCCCTCCAGCCTGACAGTTCCCCTTTCATTATGACCCGTTGCAGTCTCCCCTTTAACCCGTTCCTGATCCACCTTTCAATTTTCATATGACTCCCCATCTTTTCCAATGTAACTAACAATTCCCCATGTGGAACCGTATCAAACGCTTTACTGAAATCTAGGTAAGTTAGATCCACTGCGTTCCCTTTAGCTAAAAAAAAAAATCTGTTTTCTTCTCAAAAAGGGAGACAGGTTGGTCTGCCATGATTTACCTTTTGTAAAGCCGTGCTGTATTTTGTCCCAATCACCATTAACCTCGATGGCCTTAACTACTCTCTGTTTCAAGCTTTTTTCCAACACCTTGCATACTACTGAGGTCAAACTAACAGACCTGTAGTTACCTGGATTGCCTTTTTTCCCCTTTCTTAAGAATAGGAACGTTAGTTCTTCAGGTCCAACCCACGTTTACAGATTCGTTAAAAATCCTTGCTAATGGGCTTGCAATTTCATGTGCCAGTTCCTTTAATATCCTTGGTGGAGATTATCCAGGCCCCCAATGTAGTCCCATTAAGCAGTTCAAGTTTAGCTTCTGCCTCGGATGTGGTCATTTCTACCGCCATATCCTCAAACCCATTAGCCCCCTTGCCACTATCCCTAAGCTCTTCATTAGCCTCATTAAAAACTGAGGCAACATATTTGTTTACATATTGGGCCATACCTAGATTATCCTAGATTAGTCTTGCCCCAGCCCAGGAGGCTGGACTAGATGACCTGTCGAGATCCCATCCAGCCCTACTTTGCTATGATCAGGGCTATTTTGTATCGTCCCAGGCACAAGCCCTTGGCTGCCCTTGGGGTTTTGAAGCTCCTGTCCCTGCACCGTGACCCCTCACTACGGCATCTGTTCTGGCTGAGCCATACAGCACACTACGCCCTGGGTGCCAGGACGACTGCAGACATCCCCAATCTCAATAGCAAGGTGCCAATCAATTCCTCAAGGGCCAAGAGAAGTGCTGGCTAAAGCAGCAATAATCCAGCCCTGCGGACACACACGCGCACGCAGAGGATCGCAGCATTAGCCACTTCCCCCGCTAGAGTCTGCTGGCCAGGGAACTAGGTAGGAGGCAGCATGTCCAAGATTTCTCAAAAGTTAAGGGAACCAGAGCAGCAATGGGTGCTGGCCTGGTCCATGGGGCAGATAAGGACCATAGCAATAACTGAGGACATGGCAAGCTGCGGGTGTTACTGCTGCCCTCTAGTGGACAGAATTAGCACTACCGCACTGGATCATATGCTACTAGCTACCTCTTTGTTTAGGGCAGGACAGATCCAAATTCAGTCCCTTTTGTTGCTGTGAGGGTTTGAGTGACAACAGGGTGCAGCACAATTATAATACCACATAGTATTTATGTCTTGCCACCTCTCTAGAGCCCTCAGCTCTTTACAAAGGTGTCATTATTCCCATTATGCATATGGATAAACTGAGGCACAGAGCGAGGTAGGCTCTTGCCCAATGTCACCCAGAGAGCTAGGAATAGAACCCTATTCTCCTGCTTCCCAATTCAGTGCCATATTCACCCAATCACACCACCTCCTACACACTGCCATCCCAGCAGGCCACAGATTTGTTAATTGAAATTCAGAGTTTGGAAAATTTGAGGCTGAAGAACCATAAAATTGGTGGACTGTAGAACTGGCAGAACAGCTCAGACCATAGGTCCATCTACACCAGCATCCAATCTCACCAGCTGCTGGAGGGGAAGAGAGGAGAAATCGTGCAATAACAGAAAATTTCTTCCTGACCCCCAATAAGGAGATGTTGACTTGTGGCCTGAGGCATGAATGTTAATAGTTACTCCCCAAACTCAGTTTTCAGAGTTTATTATAACAACGTATCCCTAAAAACATCCAGTCCCCTTGAGTCTTGCTACTTTCTTGGCCTCAATGACAGCTTGTGGCAATGAATTCCAGAGGCTAATTGTGTGCAGTATGAAGTCATTTCCTTAGTTTTGAACATACCCCCTTCCAACTTCATTGTTCTTGTAAGAAACATACGAACCCTACTTCCCAGCATGGGCAGCTAAGGGTACGACTGAAAATGACCTACACAAATAACAGCATAGAGCAAATGAGGAGCTTAATTAAAAAACAAAACTTTATTTGGTCCATCAGAACCTGAGTTTGAAAACCACCCATGGAGAATTTGTATCATACAGGGATTACAGATCTGATTTACAATTGATAAAATATCCTGTGTTTCATAAGAGCTGGACAGTATTTACAGGGTTAAAAATATTCACAGCTCACAGAGAGAAAAGACAGAAAGCAAGAGAAAAGGAAAGGATGAAATCATCCAAAGGAGGGAAGGAAAGAACAGAACAGACAATTCAATGAATAAAAAAATATAAACAACAGAGCTTGGCTCAGCTGCTCCCTGCCCTGGGGGGGGCCAGCAGGGTCTGAGAGGCAGCGTATACAAAGGGGTGATGTGCACTCCCTCCCCCCACAGGGACCCCCCATTCCAACCCCCCTCCTTCCAGGGGAGCACAGTGCAGAACCAAAAAACAAGAGGAAGGAGAGATGTGTCCCATGCTTACAGCCTGGAGGGGAAAAATAAACATCAGAATAAAACTTTGGCACTGCCAAGCCCCTCGGTGCCCTGCAAAACACCAGCCTGCCTCCAGCATGGCTTTCTACAGCAGAGCTGACCTCTCAGGGCTGAGACAGCTGCTCGGGTAGAGCTGCACAATTTAAAAAGCCTGACAAGCTGCCTGTGCAGGCCGCACCACAGCGCATCTCTCTGGTGGGGAATCTGAGCGTGCGGCCCTGACTGTCCGAGGGGCTGAGTGCCTGACTCAGGGCCTTGGGAAAACCAGGTGCCTGGAAGGAAAAGGGTAACGAAAGCAGGTAAATGAAACTGACGGCTTCAGAGGCTGAGCTGGGCTGACGGGTCCCAGGAAGGCTCCTGCTAGAACCACAGAGAACACCCTGTACTCGTGCCCCTGCAGGCGTCTCTGCGGGAAGATTAGTGCAAAGCTGAAAACCAGAGTTAAAACCACACAGGGATTTCCAGGTCCTGCGCCAGGGGGAGAGGGCCAGGCTCTGCACAAAGCCACATGCTGCATGGCCTCACCTGCCAAGGGACCCGGCCGGCTGCGATCGCCACACGCAGAGGGAGCAGGACCCATCCTGGGTGTCACGAAGCAGCCATGAGCATGGAAGCCTGGCTAGCAGCAGGCGACACCAGCGGTAGCAAATGGCATCCCATGCCCATTCTCGCCAACGGGAGCCGGAGTTGGCCCCCCAAGAAACCACCTGCACAAGGCATGGCCAAGGCCATCAGCCACTGCTCCCTCTGCCCGGCAAAGCCCATGAGGCGCCCAGCAGCACCCTCCTGCTCTGCCAGCAGCGCTGGGTCTCCCTCCAGGGGGGATGGCTGGGGGCAGGGATTCCCTGACTGAACAAGCTGGGATTTGACTGGCTGGGCAAAGCAATGATTAAAAAAAAAAGTTAGTGCATGGCATCATTTTAAAACAAGGGGGCAGGGGCGTGAGTCTGCCCAACCCCTTGCCCCTGCGGCGAGCCCCAGTGCTGGCTGGAAACTCTGTACCCGCTACCCTGTACCCGTGCCCCTAACGCCTGCCCCACGCGGACCTGCCCTAGTGCAGACAGCCCCGGAGATCCCAGCCCCCACTGGGCCTTTGCAAGCCACCTTTCACCTTGGTCCCGTCCAGGTCCTGTGCTCAACCATCAGCTCCACAGGCTTCCCTGGCACACAGCAGGCCAGGATCGGGCCCTCCCTGCACGCCTCAGCCCACCCTGCACAGCTGGGAGGTGGTGCAGGGTGGCGAGACACACTGGGGAACGTGGGATGTCTGTGCTGGGGGCCAGTTCTCCAGCAGGGCTCCTGGCTTCTCTCCAAACACTGCTCCCCACGGCCAGGACTGCATAGCAACGTGCATGTTCCGAGCTTGGGAGGGGGGCTTGAATGCACTGAGCACGGGGGTGGAGGGCCAAACCCTGGGAGGCTAGAAACCCCGCATGAGCCCCCGCCTCACAGTGCAGCACAGAAAAGGGACATTTCACTCCATTTTGGTACAAGATGGTTTGAAAACATTAACAGTGGCTGAAACCACACACCCCCTCCGGAAAAAGCAGTGCCCAGCAGCCTTGTTCTCCCCACAGCGGGAGGCAGCTGCCCCTAAACACGGTCCGTCGCCCCATGAAATGTGGACACACACTGATTCCCGACAGGACGGCAAGGCATGTCCCAACCAGCTTGCTGCAGCCCTGCTTCTGGAGCGTGATCAGGTCAGCATCCAGATGGGCGGTCACAGAGCCAGGCCCCGTGGTGCTGAGCCACAGGGACGGCACACAGATGGACAGACGTCAGTCAGAGGTATTTCTTTGTTTTTTTGCAGCATCAGGAGTCTGACACTAGCGGAGGGAGCAGAGTCCTGAGTGGCCACTGGGTTTTATAGGAACTCCCCCCACCCCCGTTCTCCTCCCCTGGCCTGGCAATTGGCAGCCCCTCCTCTGGAGCAAGCACCTGTGCTGGAGGAGCAGGGGAAGGGCCAGAGCCCCCCAACGCCAGCTGGGAGGGCCGGGATCCTGAGACTGCCCCGGCCCCCACTCCGGATGGCTCCCTGTAAAGTGCGTGTGTCAGTGGAGGAGGTTGTGCGGGGGGTGGGGGATCCCCAGCCCTGAGGAGCTCCCTCCCCACCCAAGGGGGCAGGAAAGGCGCTTGGCGGGATGGGTGCATGCTGCCCCCGGGGCTCAGCAACGCCGGGTCAGGGAGCAGCCTGGAGCGCAAGGGGCCAGGGCCTTGGTTAAAGCAAAAAGGCAAAAGCAGGAGAGGGGCGGGGTGGCCTGGGCTGGGCTGTTCGTCATAGCGGCCGGGGCCCGTGCAGCCCCACCACCTCGGGGGTGAGCAGCGGGTTGTGGGTCCCTTTCGTTGACATCCAGTCGTTGAGGAAGGCTTGGGCGGCTTTGCGGTGCGCCAGGCGGTGGGTGATGGAGAAGCCCGCGTTGCCTTCCAGCTGGGACAGGATCACCAGCACCTGCCTGCAGGGGGAGACGGGTCAGGGGAGCGTGGTGGGAGCAGCTGCTGAGAGACGCGTGCCTTGGGGCAGGGCCTGTTAGGGCCGGGGGGCTCTGTGGTCAGGCCCATGGCACCAGATTCCCTTGCCAGGCCGTGGGGGGTCTCAGTCTGGGCCTGCAGTGCAGGCTCCCTCCCACGGCAGCCCCGAGGTGCCCCGCCCCGCCCCGCCGGCTCTCCCTCACCTGTGCAGCGGCGGCACACTGTCCTGGGTTTTCAGGCTGCCCCGCGTGGACACCACGTTGAAGCTGTCTGTGCAGTCGCACTGGACGTGCAGGTAGGACTTGGGGTGCCGGTTCTCCACCACCACAATCAGCCCCGCCCAGCCATGCGTCAGGTAGTAGCAGGTCATCCCCTCACGGCCCTGCCAGGGCAAGCAGCTAGGTCAGACGGGCAGGCCCCCCACCCAGTGCCTGCCATCAGAGCTGGGACCCTGCCTCCAGACGGAGCTGCTGGCATCTCCTGCTCCCCCCACCCGCCCTGACCCCATCCCCCACCCTCGCTGCTCCCCAGAGGCCAACCCATTCACCCCCCTGCACCCCGAGCCAGGTGGCTGCGGGCTCCACGGCATTCCTTGCTGCAGGCTGGCACTGCCTTCCCTTCCTGTAGCCACATGGTGGGGACCCCCCGAGGTCAGGGGCACAGGAGTGGGCTGAGCCGGGCTCCCTGTGGGATGAGGCGGAAAACCCACCGGAAAGGGGAGACCCCCCCCTCCAGGTACGGCCATGAACTATGCGGCCCAGCCCAGCCCAGCTGGAGTCTCCATAGCCAATGCCCTTGTGAGCAGCAATGAGCTCGGAGCAAGCGGGGCAGGGCACCAGACGGAGCCGCCACACCCACACAGCTATTGCGGTGTGCTCGCCCCAGCTCCGCTAGCGGGCAGCTGTCTCCCCGGGCCAGGAGACTTGCTGCCTGCAGCTGCGCAGCCGTCCCTGGGGGAGACCGGCCGTCCCGTCCCAACCCGCCAGCCAGCAGCCAGGAGCTTCCCTGGCGAGGCCAGGCTCTGCTGGTCCCTCCCTCACACACCTCGTGCCGCTCGCCCTTGTTCTCGGTCAGCAGGATGATGGCGTCAGCCAGCGTGCTGGGCTGCGCCTCGATCTGCTCCACCATCACCAGGCGGGAACTGTAGATGGCCAGGATGTAGCTGGAGCAGTCGGCGAGGGGGCGTCTGCTGCTGCTGGGGGGGCTGGAGGCTGGGGAGACAAAGATGGCTTCAGTGAGACGGCTACGCCGCCCGACACACCTACTGCTCGCGCTTCCCCCGTGGTCAGCTCCTGCCACGCAGCACAGGCCAAAGCCCAGGATGCCGTCCCCGGGATCTCGGGTCACTCCACAGGCACCACAGCCCCTGGGAGGCTCCGTCACCCCCATGGGAAAGCCAAGCACCGGCAGTGGTGACTATTCCCAAAGGCAGGAATCCCTGGCTAAGTCTGCCGTGACTGGGGGGTGAGTCCCTGGCCAGCCACTGGCACGGCTGGCTCTGGGGACACTGCTGGGAGAGCCAGGTGTGCCAGCAGAGGAGCTGGCAGGCTTGGCACTGGCACGCGACCTGGCAGAGAGCTCTGTGCCTGCAGGCACCAGGCAGGGAAGGGCCCGGCGAGCCATGCGGAGTGGCCTTTCCTCGTGAGATCAGTGCAGCGCGGGACCAATGGGGCTTGGACTCTTGCCAAGGTGCCTTCTCCCTCCCCCCCACGCCGTGCCAGGCAGCAGCTCTGGCACAGGCTCAGCCCAGGGGCGGCCACTGGCTTTTGGCTGCAACCCCCCTTGGCCCTGCCTGCAACGTAGGAGAGCGACAACTGCGGAGCAGGGCGCGCGTGGGGACGGGGTCTCACCCTGGCCGGAGGCCGGGCCCGGCAGCAGCGCGTTCCAGTGGTTGAAGGCACAGCACACGACGGCGTACTCGCCCGGCTCTAGCATGACGTCACAGTTCACAAATTTCTTCACCGCCCGCTTGCTGTGGGCCATGAGCCTGCCCAGAGTCAGCCGGCTGCCACTGCTGAAGGTGGCCCGGAACACCATGATGCACAGGTCCAACAAGTGGCTGTCGGCCGTGTCGGAGCGCCTGCAGGGAGCGGTCAGCACTGCATCTGCCATGCCCCTGCCCACGGCACAGCTCTCCTGCCGTGGTGAGCCATGCTGCTGGGAGCAGGGACCCGCCAGCTGAGCGTAGCAGTGTTTTGCAGGCACAGCTAATGCATGGTTGGGCTCCAGAGGGCCGGGAAGATGGCAAACGTGCACCCAATGAACACTCTCCCTCGCCGGCCCTGGCAACCTTTGCCTGTCACAAAGCACCTTGCTGGCACACAGCTCAGGCGGAGGGAGAGACCTCTTGGGGACTGATATCGGCGCATTACAATAAAACCCCAGGCAGATCCTGGCAATCTTTCCCCTTTGTCTCCTGTCCCGAGACCCCACAGTGAGCCAGTGCTTTATACACTTCCAGGCCCCATTCTCATGTGAGGCCTCTCCCAGTGCCTCTCTAAGCCAGCTACAGGAGGGAGGTGGGGATTGCTGGGGGAAGGCTGATCAGGGCAGATTCCCAGCCCAGGCAGCTTTGGACAGCCAGGGAACAACAATAGCTGGCCTGTTGCCAGCACCATTTGAAAAAGGATTGCAAAAATCTTTGCAAACATCAAAGGCAGGACAGGATTATCCTCCCCATTTACAGATGGGGAAACCGAGGCACAGAGCAGGGCACTAACTTGCCTGTGGTCACCCGGGGCGAAGGCCACAAAGTTCCCAGACCTGTGCTTTAGTCATTCGCCCGCTGTTTCTCCCTGCCTTGCTCATCTGAACTAGACCCAAGTTCCCTTGCTACTATGCACCATGCCCAAGTGCCAGGCCTGGTTTCCCTGCCTCACCTGCTGCCCTCCTGGAAGAGGGCAAACTCCAGCGCAGCACGCTCCAGCACCGTCAGCGAGGTCACTGTCATGGGCCCGCTGGCCTTGTTGGGGAAGGTGCCTTGCACCCGAACCTCGTGCCAGTCTGAGTGGAGCTTGCAGATATCCACCGAGTCAAAGTACCTGTCAGGAGCGGGCCGACACCGGCAGCAGTCTCAGGTTGGGCTGGGGCTTGCAAGCTGGGTCGCACCAGCCCCTTGCTCAGTGGATCCAGCCCCGCCCCACCCAGTGCTGGTCAATACAGCACCTCCAAGGGACGCCAGGCTCCAGCCCGGCTGATGCACAGTGACGAGGAAACTGAATCTCATCCAGGGATCTGTGCAGCTTTCCCAGCCCAGGGCCCGGCTCCTCCTCCCTCTAGTTCCTCACTGTCTGCAGCTGCTCTCCTTGTCCCCCTCTCCCCAGCATGGCTCTCTCTGGCTCCTCCCTGCTAGTGATGCCCCAGTGGGGGGGTGATGCTGACGGCTACCCACGTACAGAAGCCACATTGGGGATCGGTCAGGGCAGTGCCACCCATGTCCTCTGGAACAGCTTAGGGAGGGTCTTGCAACCATGTGGAGGTCTTCCAGCCTCATCCAGCCTCACCCCAGCCAACACTCCCCCACTCAGCCCCTCTCCTTCCCCTGCTGGAGTCAGAGCCCGGGTGACTGTGCTGCCGACAGATTGTGCTACAGGGTTGGCCGCCCAGTTACAACCCAGGCTCCCCAGCCCTTGTGGGGGGGAGGACAGAAACCGTCCTCCTTGGAGGAAGCGAGGAGTAGGCGGGATGAGGAGGGAGGGGCATAAATGAAGGAGAACAGCACTGTCAGGCGGGGGGAGGGAGGAAGGGGATTAAAGGGCTCTTCCCAGAACTAGTGTAGCCCCCTTCCCCTCATCCCAGGGGCCTCAAAGGAGTGTTAGAGAGGATGCCCCCTTCAGGAGACGGCACCAGCACGCTGACCACCGCTAGGTGGTGCCAACACACCGCACTTGGCAAGCTACTGGCGATGTGGGCACAACCCAGCAAGCCTTTACCCTGTGGGACCTTGAGCCCCATAAAGGACCAGGCACCCAGGTGTTAAGTCTCTTTGAAGGGACGGCTCCCCTGGCAGCACACACTTCTGGGCTGGGCCCAGGGCCCCTGAATTGCCAGCAGCATGTCCGACAGGAGACTAGCAGGACCCCTGTCCCAACCCCAGCCAGGTGCCAGCCTGCTTCATGTACCAGACCATTGGGATTGCAGGCAGGACCCAACGCAGAGTGCAGCTCACGGCTCCCACTGACTGCATTGCCACGGTCGCAGGGGTCAGCCAGCCCGACCCCATCTCAGAGAACTCCCAGCTCCTGCAGCCTTTACTGCAGACTCTGAAGTGGGTATTTCAGTGCGGTCGGTCTGTCTGTCTGCGTCTGACCGCGGGTCCAGCCACCCATGCTCCTGAGCCTCAGCACCAAGCTGCCATGGGAACCCAGGGGGTCAGGGCAGGCTCATCCCTGTCCTAAGTGTCCCAAGTGAGGGGCTTTCCCCACACCCTATAGGAAGCTCTGCAAGATCTCACGAGTAGCTGGGTTTTTTCTCCCCCTGATTTATGGTCTAAATTTTCCCTTTTGTAATGTCATCCCCATTGCCCCACCTCATTCCCTCTGAGCCGCCTGCCTTGCCCGCTGGTCGTTACACCATGCGAATCTCAGTGGCTTTCCTGTCACTCAGCCACACCCTGCCTAGTTTAAGCTTGACTCATTTCAGGTGGCAGCAGATGAGTCTGATCTGTGGCTGGGGTACTGGGATCTGGGCCTCTCTCTGGATTCAATCCTGGAGGAAGGCAAGACAGGTCTCGTAAATCACCCGTTCTATACAGAGCACTGAGGCCAGGAACGCAGAGACCAGCAGGGCAAGGAGGACCCAGCTCAGCCCCCGGGGCCAGCATGCGGGAGCTCCTTGCTCTGATTTACCTGACGAAGTCGCCGTATTCCATCCAGAAGACGCCCTCACTGCTCCCATGGGGCATCAGATCGTGACGCAAGTGCGCCGGCCAGTGGGGCCACTCGTCGGACCAGCTGCCGTTCCAGGAGAAGCGGCCCCAGGGGTTCCGGAGCCGCAGAAGCCTGATGGGGCAGAAGGAACAACCCCAAGAATCACAGACACTGCGGGTGAAGGGGATCAGGGTGGGGCATGGCTACTGTGCTCATCAACTACAACCCACTAGATGGCTTGCATCTCCTGAGAGACCCCCTCCCCCATGGAGTGAGCCAGCACAAAGGAAGTGTCCTCAAATTCAGGGGACTGAAAGCATGGCCAGACCCAGGCCTAGTGCAGTCACTCTGCCAATGCACTTAGATCTTGAACCACTCCTGGGCCCCCAGCACAGCTCTGCCCTGCTAGTGCACCCCTCCATCCCCATGCACCGCCACTCCTCCCCACTATCCCAGCTCTGGGCTGCTCCAAAGCTCTGCCAATGCCCCTCCATCCTCTACTTGCTGCAACCCAGGGACCATCTGGAAGCTGTACTCAGCAGAGGGTGCTGGCCCCAAGAGGTGTGAGGCAGGCACACGATCAGAGGGCTGCGCAGATGGAGCTCTCTGAAAGCAGATCTCCCACAGCATCTGCCCCCATGTAAACCCAGCACCCCACGCAGTGAGGATGAGGCGGGGGCCTGGAATATTGCTGGTATGGGCAGCAGCCTCGCCCCAAGGTCCATTTGTATCAGATCAATGGGGCAGGCGGGGAACCTCCCTGTGCAGCTCTCTGCCCCGGCCCGTAATGATCAGAGATGGCTAGTCCAACTTCATCAGGCCCCCTGGTGTGCAGGGGGCAAGGATGGCGTGCTGGGGCCAGGGGGCCAGCCTGTTCCAAAGCATAAACCAGCTTGAGAGACACCAAGAGGCAGAGCAAGAGATTCTGCTGGAAGAACTTGGCCATTGCTTGTTATTGGGATTCCTGGGGTCCCCTTGGACTGGCTGTTCACCATAAAGCCTCCTTTAATCCAACACTCCCACCCCTGCCCCATGTGACCCCCTTCCTTTGCCCCGGGTCTCCACTGACACTATGAATCAGCTAAACATGGCCTTAGTAGCACCGGGGCTGGCAAAGCTTCAGTTCGCCAGGCTGAGCGATTTGCTCTGTGCTGCCCACCCCCCTGCACCCCAGAGAGGTGTGGCCTGGCTCACCTGTAGCCCTGCACATCCCGCACATCCAGGATCGAATAGGCGTGCCGCGGGCGGAGGCCCGTGCTCTCATAGGCTGCATCATCCACCTTCATGTTGCCTCCGCCGCAGGAGGCGCCCATCAGAAACCTGCAATGGGGCAGGCAGGGAGGAGAACAAAGGAGATTGACATCGCCCTGCCTGGCACTGCCAGGGTTGGGGGGAGAGGCCTCTCCCTGCACAATTGTTCTCAGACCCCAAGAGAAGCTCCCACCAGTGCAGGAACCGGCAGCCCCGTGCCAGCCAGGGGCCAGCCCCACCCATGGCTGCCAATGCCAGCCTCCTCCATTCCCATCTCAGGACCATCCGCTCTCCACAGTGCCTTGCCCCATGGTCCCTTGCAACAGCCAGGGTCATCTGCAGCCAGCTGGCCAACACTCCCACATAGCAGCACCTTCTGGGCTCCCTGCAATGGGATTTTCTTCACATCGGTGCCAGCAAGGACCCTGGCAGTGTGAACTTCCTCACAGCAGTGCCCTAGCAGTGTCCACCAAATCTCAGGCCACATGGTGAGCTTCCCCAGAGCAGTGCCCTGCCTATGGAGCCCCCTCACATGCCACAGCGCACAGCTGGTCTCCTCACACCACTGCTATATAGAATTAAAAAAACCCCAAACATCTGTGTATGGAAGAGCCCCCTGGTTCCGTTCTGCCTGGCCCCTCCCCAGATCAAACCCCACAGCATTGCACTGCATTGTATTCGACAGTCACCCCCAGCCCTGCACAGGCTGGGAAGAGTGGGTAGGAGATGCACAGAACAGCAGTTGCTGGGAGCCAGGCAACGCTGCTGGCAGTTTAATTAGGCTTTGTTCCCATGCAGCCAGGCTGGGAGCCGTGGCCTAAGCCCCAGTGACTCAGCCAGTCCAGGGGAAATTAACCATCCTCTTCTCACTCAGTTTCCTCACAGATCTACCCTTGCCTTCTGCAGCTCGCCGGGGTTAAAAGCATTATTCACTCCTGTAGCCAGGCTCTTTGCCCCCCCAGGCTTATTCACCAGTTCCCTAAATCGAGGAGACACCATACTTTTGCCCTGGCCCCGGTGGCACCTGCTGAGACCTGGCCTGGCACACAGCACTCATCTGTTTGCAGAAAGCTATAGACCATTGCATGCTGCACTCTATAGCTTTGCCTGAGCACCCCACTTTAGCCCAGAGAAGCATTGCATGCTGGGATCTGTAGTCTAAACAGGCAGCATTACACCATTAAAGAAGAGGGCAGCCAACAAACTGTGCAGCAAAACACTGTAGCCATCCCAGCTCCAACTTCTCCTAATAAAGAGAAATATCCCTGTTTCCCAGGCCCAACAGTACCTACCATCCAGGAACCCCACTTCCCTCCCTTCTGCCCATAGCTCCCAACAGAGCTCTCCAATGGCCTTCCTTACAAACCCCACCGAACCCTGATTTCTCCTAGTCTCACAGACCGGGACTGGTTTCACTTCTCACTGCAGCCAGCAGCGACGTTATGGCCCAATGGGGGAATGGGCAGGGTTGGGACTTCGATAATACAGAAGACTGGAAAACAAAACTCAATCAAAGCAAAACTATAAAATGGGTTAATCATTAGCCATTTAAAAGCCAACACAGATGGTGATAAATACTGGAGAGAAGTTCCTCCAGATTTGATTTTCTGTACAAAAACGAACAAGGAGAAATTCACTATCTACAGGGACCTTCTGCCAAAATTCAGTATGGCTGCCAAATGGGGCAGGTTGCATCCTGGGTTGACCCTCTAGCCTGTCTTCTCTGCTCTGCTCTCTATGAATGAGTGGTGCCACTCTAGCTTCTCTTCTACAACTCTATGTTCCTGACAGCTGAATGTGAACCCCTCCCGCCTCGTCTTACCCAGCCTCCTTAGAACTCAGCATTTTGGCCCAGATGAGGTCAGTGTCAATGGGCTCCTCACGAGGGTTAGTGGAGCTGACCTGCAGCATCAGGCTCTCGCAGGGGGCGCCGGTTAGTGTAGCCAGGCCTTCAATAGCACGCCCCGCCTGGAGGGCAAAGTACGAACCATGCAGCTTGGCCAGAGCCTTCTCAATGAGGGCTACCCATAGCTGCTTCCTCTGGGCCTGGGGAAGGGAGAGAACCATGGGTTACAATCCACACAGCAGGCGCAGTGACAGCTCCAGAGAGTAACACACAAAGAAGAGGAAGAGAGAAACTCATGCAAGTCCCAACATTTGTGCTAAAGGTCTCAAGGTCTCCTTGACCCCATTCTGCAAGGATCACGCAGAGGAGGTAAGTAGGGTGAGCTACTGAGAGGCTGCCTTTGGGTGAAGTGAAACTCAATCTTATCTGACCAGCATCTTGTTCCCATGGCATCATTTCCCCCCCCCACATACTTGGGTTGACACAAGAGTCCGTGATGACTCCATCCACAGTATGGTGCAAATATGTATTTGGACAGTTTTTCAAACAGAGGCATTATGTACCTGACAGGCTAATGGCCCCATTTACCAGTGAATCCGGATCTAAGAATATTTAATAAGAAAAGGAAATTTCAAATGAATGTTGAGTGCCTGGATTCACACGCTCCCCCCTGAAAAGCTAGCTCCATGGATTGGGCTGACTACAGAGCACTTACAGATGGAACCAATTACATTTCACACAATGGAGAGATGAGATTGCTTGAAGGACAAATGGATGACAGCTCAGAGATGTCAGAGACACAACAGCAAACTTCTCTGCCCCGCAGCACGGGACAATGGGGAAAAGTAATTAAACAGAGGCTGCTTTGCAGGAGGAGTTTACCCTTACATTGCTTTGCTACGATGCCAGGCTGTGGCAGTGTCACAAGGATTATTTATTTATAAATAAATGCAAAGACTGCACTAATGCAACAAAAGATCTGCAAAGGTTCCAGCAGCACTAGCCACACGGCACAGCCTGTATGATTGATTGTGCAGCACCTAGCGCAGTGGGACCAGGTCTATGCCTGGGGCTCCTAGACACTGCCACAATACACATAATAAATAACCCTATGGCACGCTTCATTAGATGAGAGGCACTTTGCAAATACACAGCAGCTCCCCACCCAAGGATCTTACAGTCTACGGAGATTAACAAAAGAGAGGAGACATAGCTGACAGTGAAGTGATGGAGGCAATAGCTGGCATGTGTCTTGTGGGGGGTAGATGTTAAGTTACACATTTCAAAAAGCAGCAGAAAACACCATCAACATGCAACATGGCTGAGCTAACACTGTGCTGCAGGAACCATGGGAAAGTAATGTGAGATGACCGCTGCAGAGCACCCTATAGTTATCATCTGCATTGTGTGACATTTTGTGACTGAAAGGTGATGTGACGTTCCAGGAGGAGACACCTGGGGTTGGACCTTTTGAGATAGGGGAGAAGAGTGGGGTTTCTTTACGCTCGATAAAGAAAACCTGAAAGTGCTTTTTTGTTTTGTTTTTTAAAAGTCTGTCCCCTCCGCAGAAAAAGTTACTTGTCTCCGCTTCAGATCCGATGCGAGTGGGCCCTGATGTGCCTCTTATTTTAACTTTTTAAAACTTAGGCTTTTGGCTCACATTTGTTAACACTTATAACTCAAACACCTCAAACATCCTTTTCCTTCAAGATTCAATACTCTGCTCCTCCACCCATGGCCAAAGAAAGCTCAGTGCAGACACAAGACTTGCAAGGAAACCTCCAGAAAACTCAGACTTGATATTTCTGCTATTTCTAAGGTAAAGCAAAACAAAACAAAGACTTGATTTTGAAAATAAATATATCAATACAATTCTTGTCCAGGTTTCTCTGTGGTTCAGGAGGGGCTCAAGGTGAGCAAAAATCTATTTTGCCCTTTTTCAGTTCCTCTTTACCAGTGCCCTGGTTTTCCTGCACATCTGTACCTGCGTACATGGGAGCTGGAACACACGCGTGCAGAAATCTGGCCAGTGGTTGTTTTGATTTTAAAATGAACACTTTGGATTTGCAGAAAGCTGCCAGATTAGCAGAGAACCGCACTACTTTCTGTGCCCCTGATTTTCTCCAGTCTCTGACACTGAGGCAGTTCAGTCTGCCTGGAGGATAAGTCAGTGTTTCAGTAAGGAGCCCAGGAAGCAGCCCCTGGGCCAGTCAGGGAGAACATGCCGAGACTTTTTTAACCAGCCTGGGCTGGTTTAACCTCCCTGGGCTGAGACTTTTTTAACTAGCCACGATCATAGCTGCGCATGCCCAGAAGTGATTTTACAGTTGCTCCTAATGTGTTTATTTCTAATGTCCCCATCAAGCCTAGCAAAGATTAACGGAGGTAAGTCCTCACTGGGAACTGTGGCCCTGCCCTCCTTCAAACCACGACCTCTTTGCTCCCACCACCATGGCACAAAAATGGCTCATGCTTAAAATCCCAAATAGTCTTTAAGTAGAGAACAGAGGAAGGAAACGCCAGCAAATTACAGGCACATGGAACCGGGAGGCGAGGGGGGCAGGAAAGGAGGTACTGTAACAGCAAAGGCTTTGCAGCCCTAACACAGGTGCCACACCTACAATCACTGTAATAGAACGAGGTTCTCAGCCCAGCGGCAGGCTGTGGAGTCGTGACTGTTCCCCATGACTCCAACCAATGGCGATACTCAGGGTGGCCTATTCTTATCCCTAGCCCCACAGCTTTGATCTACACCTCTTGATGGGAGGGGCTAGTCCTGCTGCATTGCCCTCCTCCATACCCCCTGCCCTCCCGGCTCCATCTGGGTTCCCTGCCCGCTCGCCCATGGGAACACTGTTTGCTGCCCGCACATCAAAGCCTCCCCTTGGCCACCAGGTGGCCAGCGGCTCCCGGGGCAGAAGGGGGCACTGACCTGAGAGAAGAGGAGGTAGCCACACTCGTCGCAGGGCAGCATGTCGTCCACCAGCACTGTGGTCCATGTGCCATCTTTGCACAGCCGCACCTGGTAGGCTCCCTCTGGGCACATGGTCCGGGTAATCATCACCCTCTCCACCAGCTCAGGCCGCTCTGCCAGCACCGCTAGAGCACTCAGGAACCTGGGGAGAGACCAGACAAGAGTCCTCAGAAACAGCTTGAGGAGCTGGCTGCCTGACTGGCCTGCCCCAGGGAGCCTGCAATCTGATCTGTCTGGGGTGGGCCAGGAGCCAGCGCAGCCCCGCCCCAGGAGCACGGCCATATACTTTGGCTGGCGCAGACTTGGCCCCTGCTCTGTACTCTGCCATTGGGGCAGGAGTGTTTTGCTCACGGGCTCTAAGAATTCGGGGACGCACAGCTGGGCAATGCCAACAGAGAGTGTCCTCCAGCTGCCGTCAACACCCAGAAACGGCCTGCATTCCACATGGGCTGCAGAGAGGAAAAAGAGAGACCGGGATGACAGCCACACGCTGCCAAGTCAAGGGATCATGGGAACAAGCCAAATGCTCATTCTGGCTCCAACATCCCTTCCAGTCGCTAGCTATGATTGACCAGGATGAGGCAGATTGTCCCACTGTGGGATCCTTGCCCCTGCATTTGGACATCCAGTGCTGGCCACTGTATGACACTGGGGGAGAAGGACATTGGCCCTGATCCAGCCTGGCCACCCCCAAGTCGTCTCACAGCCGTGCACATGCAGCCACTGCAGAGGGGCAGGGACCAGGAGGGAGCAGGGGACAGACCCCTGTGGCCCCATCTGAACTGGTCCAGAAGGCGATCAGGTATGGGGTTGGGGTGTCCATCCATGGATGCAACCAACACAGGCTCTGTAATGAAGAACGAGGGGCATGCTAGAGACTGCGATAGCAGCGGGTATAGGGGCAGAGGAAGGGGGCTGGGGGCTGTGATGGGATGAGGGTGTTTGTGTGAACACAGTGAGGGTTGGGGT
This sequence comes from Mesoclemmys tuberculata, assembly GCA_007922155.1. Lineage (NCBI taxonomy): Eukaryota > Metazoa > Chordata > Testudines > Chelidae > Mesoclemmys > Mesoclemmys tuberculata. The sequence goes on from ML675754.1 coordinate 225,695, forward strand.
TGGCTGGCATGCTCCCAGCCCCGTACCAGCAGTTTCCCAGGAGTCCCTGCAGAATGTCCGAGGGCCGGGGCGTCCGGAACACTGACCACTTGACTGACCAGTCCTTGGAGATGCTACAGTTGATTTCATGGGGCCGCAGCCACAGTTTCACCCTCTGCTGCACGCTGTCCCCGTCAGGAAACCCCACAGCCTTGGGCCCTGGGTGAAAACTGTCATCCACAAAGTTGACCTTGTTCTGCAAACACAAGCATACCATAACGGAGGAGTGGGTCTGCACAGCTCACCCACGCCCCCGGCAGTGTGTCCAAGAGCAGGGCACTGCTGGCTAGGCGGACAGCACCTCAAGCTCTGCTTCCACCCTCCAGGGCTGGCCTTCAGAGCAAGATGTCCGAAACCTGTAGCGGGAGGGCGCAGTAGCATCAGACCCCAGCAGGCTTTTTCCAGTGCAGCTGCTGAGTGGAGCACATCTGAGAGCATGAAGGAAGCAGGTCCCTGCAGATCCACCTGCAGGCAGCCGAGCCAGGCTGAAGGGACTGTCCTGCTATATTACACATGGGTTAGGGAGCCTCTCCACAAAGGGCAGGAATTAGCCCTTGGACACCTCCTCATACCCAGACACCAGGATACGTGCAGCCCCCTTCTCCATGAACACACGCGGGAACCACAAGTGCTTTCCACCAGCCCAAGAGGAAGGACAGTCTCATGGTCTAAGGAATAGGGAGATTCAGGTCTCTGCCCCGTTAGACTGCCTGTGTGATCTTAGTCTGCAGCTGTAGGATGGGGCTAATACGCTTTCCTTTCTCCCCTATGTTCGCCTTGTCCGTTCAGGGGGCAGGGCCTGTCTCTCCCCATATGTTTGTACAGTGCCGAGCACAACAGGGCCTCAAGGCGCTACCGTGACAGCTAAGGGAGCTGCTCTAAACTCTCTAAACTGCTCTGTAGCCGTGAAAGAGCCTTTGCCAGCTGCTCCCTTGTGGTCTCCAATCAATGGAAGCGGCTGGCTGCCCAGAACGCACTCAGCTTGTGGAGGCAGAGCTGCGGGGGAGGGGCATTGACCAAAGATGGGTGGAGTGGAGAGGTCAGACAACTGAGATAAAACTCAAAGGGTCACTGCCCTTGCCCCGGATCATCCAATTCTCTTCCCATCACAGGCACAGCCTGCTTCCACCTGCACTGCACTCTGTGTGAAGACCAGGCTGAGCACTGAGAGGCTCTCCCCATCAAGCCAGTGCACCCATAGAAGGAGGATCTTCTGAAACTCCAGGAATAGGGAGACATGGTGCAGGAAGAGAGCTGGGTTGAAGGATTTGTGTCAGATATCAAAGAGGAACCATTCTGGGGGGAGCTGACATACTAATCAACTCCAGGAGACTCTGTGGACAGCTGGAGAACTGTTAGGTTTATAGCAACAAATAGACCAGAGGAGCAGAACCTGACAGAGAGCAGAAATGACATATTCAGACTGTCCAGAACCAGGCGGATAAGAATCCGGATCTTTTTAAATTAAAGAAAAACTGAATTGTTATGATCAAAGACATATGAGATTTAAATGATGTTTCTCTCCATAAGGCAAGCTCTTTTGGTTCTGGTTACAGTCTGAACTCACTGCCGGGGGTGTTTTGCTCATTTCTTTAATTAGTGTCTCCTAATTGTTCGCAGACTTTCAGATTTTGCAGAGGGTTTTTTCCTTACTAACAAGTTTCACACTTAAAATATTCAGCTGTACCAAACAGGACAAGTCTCGGCGCCTCATTAGCCATCTCCGGTGGGAGCACACCACACACCCAGAGACTAAATTGATGAGCAAATAGCCTGTGCTATATTTGTAACCAACAACATCTTCTGATATACTGAACATGCAGTTATTAAGGACTTGTATTGTGAGACCCTCTAGGAGCCTCAGTCATGGACCAGAACCCCACGGTGCTAGGTGCTGTACAAACACAGAACAAACAGATGGCCCCTGTCCTAAGGAGCTTACCAAGTCGAGAAAGCTGAAACTCCGAGAGCAGGCCAGTCTCCTCCATCAGGCTTTGCAGTGCCTTGATGTGCTCTGAATGAAGTGATTCAAGAGGAGAAGACCAGGGTGAAAATTTGGCTTCACTGATATCAGTGGCAAAGCTCTCATGGACTTCAGTAGTGGCAGGATTTCACCCTAGGTGTTTTCAGAAACCAGGCGTGCATGTGCAGTACAGATGGAGGGATGCAATGATCCCAATGAATCGATTGTCCATCCTACATAACTGCAAATCCCAGGGGGAATCAAAGATTCCTGACTGTAAATGGTCATTTATTAAGATCAGCCACTGGATGTTACACCATGAGGACAGAGCTAGATGCTCCACTATAGGATGCCTTCAGCCACGCCCCCCAGCGGTTAGTAAACCCTGCCTACCAGTTATCCTATACTGTGGATTCCTGGCCTATTCCTAACGTTTGCCTGGCCTTGTGGCCCAGGGACACTTCCTTGGGGTCAGCTAAGGTCATCTAACATGGCGATGCTTCTCGCATCGGCAACAGCATCTGAAGACGACACACGGGATCCTCTCTTAGCTGTGCGCATGGCCCCATTCATGCTGGCCTTGAGACGTATGCTGCTCTCCTTAGTGCCTGTTCACTCTGTGAAAGGTTGCCAAGGAGAGAGCAGGAGACTCATGAGTCAGTGCAGTGTCAGCCACTCACGTCCCTTCATTTCTCCAAAAATACCCCAAAACACAAAAGCCTTCTTCCTGATACGATAGACGTGCAACACTGACACGTGGGAGCCTCTACTGCTACTCTGAAACCCAGATGGTCAAAACTTCTTTTCAGAGATTAGTTTGACACAGCTGATTTCACCACTGGTCCTGACTTTATTTTTACTAGTGCCATGTAATTAGTGCAATTGTGCAACTAGCAATCAATGACTTATGAGCGTGACCTTTTCCTTAGGCTGCTAAAAGTACCAAAATACCCATACCATTGCTCATAATTATGCAGGGCAACACGCTGAGGTCCTTGCTCAGACCAAATGCTCATTGACTTCTCCCTTATAAAAGAGCACTATGGGGCAGGTGGCATTGATGGAATGTCATGTCACTCCACCGACCCCCAATGAACGTGTCAGAGTCAGGACCAGAACCCTGCTCTCCCTCTAGCACTCTCATCACCAGAGCAGGAGTGATACTATCAGGATTGGAGCAGTTACTATTTGCCTGGAGTGGGGGGGGGTCCCTTTCACCACCCCTTCCTTCCCGCTCACTAAGGCTTCCCACCCAGCCGCCTTTCTGGATGGGGTGCTTGATCTGGCCTAGAGTCTTATGGGCTTCTCTGTGACCCATGTCAATTGGATGTCACTGGGTGCAGAGATCGGTGCTGCTGGGCGTGAATGGCCAGGCATAGCCACCAATGGTGAACTGTCTCCAGGAGAAGTGAAGATAAGAGGGGTGGGAATGAAGAAAACACACAGACACACAGCCCCACACAGGTACGGCAAGGCAGAGTAAAGCTTTAGAGAGTGGGAGACACACACATTTAGGAAAGAGAAAAAGAGCATGGCACAGAAGTCAGGACTCCTGGGTTCATTTCCAGCTCTTCCACTGCCTCACTACGGATATGTCTCCACAGCAAGCTCGGAGGTGTCATTCCCGGCTTGGGTAGACAGATGTGCTAGCTCTGCTCAATCTAGCTACTAACAGCAGCAGTGTGGCCCCTGTGGCATGGGCAGTGACTTGGGCCAGCCATCCAAGTGCACACCAAAGGTCGGGCAGGCGGGTACTAGAGCAAAGCGGGTGTGTGTACGTCGATCCACGTTGGGAATTACACCTCCTAGCTTCTGTGTCCACACACCTTGGACATGACCTTGGACAGATCACTTCTCTGATCTGCTTCTCAGTTTCCTCCTCTGTACAATGGCAATGAGAATGTTTGTTCAATTGCCAAGACAGGCCAGAGGGGAGGTCATGAGGGTTAGTTAATGGGGCTGATTCTCAGCTGGTGTAAACTGTCACAGCTTCCCTGACTTCGATGGAGCTCTGACAACTTGCATCAGCCGAGCATCTGCCCCAGTGTCTGTGCAGTGCTTTAAAACAGAGCATGCACTATTAGCGCCAGGCTTTCCCATTAGAGAGAGAGAGGAGGGGACGCAGGGTCAGGGAATCCAGATAACATAAGGCACAGAGAGAAACGAGAAGGGGAGATCATGCCAGGCAAAGAAACAAAAGAAATGGGAAGACTTGACAGAGTTTTGTGCCAAAGGGGGCAGGGCAGAAATAGGACTGTAGGTGGGGAGATTAAATCTTATTCCATTCTGGGACACAGAGGAAAGACAAGGCTAAAAAGGAATAAAGCCAGGGCCATGCTTGTTAAAATACAGTGCCAGGGAGAAACATTCTGAAATGTATGAGTGAAACAGACGAAAGCAGAATGCCTTCAGCAGGGAATTCAAGCAGAACTTCCTCACTCAGAGGCCACTAACATCTGGAATAAACTGCCAGAGGAGACTGTTGATGTAATTAGTATCAATGGGCGATAGGAAGTTACTTCATCTATTTCGGGATTATGCGGGTGCTTGGGGCTAGTAAAAATGGGGACTGCCACACCAGACCAGACCAATGGTGCAGCCCGTCTGGAGTTCTGACTTCGGCAGTTGCCCATACAAAACACAGCCATGGCTTTAGGCTCATCAAACACAGCAGTAGATCCAACTCTTTAAACTCCTTTTCAGTTCAGGCCCAACGCGAGAATGAATTCAGTCACGCAGGATCTCACATGCTGCTATGATGGGAGCAGAGACTGAGACCAGGGAACACGAGAGAAGAGGAAGAGAAAAAAGCCGGGGAAATCTCTAGCGAGGATGGGAGGTTTCCTGCTTTATTAATAATCAATCGTGGTGTATTTCTTTCAGGCCCAGGTAAGCTTCTCCCTATAACATGTTGCAGTTCTGATCAACTGGGCTGACTGAGCTGCAAGCTTCAGGGCTAATACCGTCACGGCTCGCCAGAGGGAGTTCTCAATGCCTCTGGGGTCTGGTGAGCCACAGGGCTAGACTGATCTATCTGATCAAGCTTGGATCAGGGAATGAGGGTGAGTTATTCTGCACCTGACTGATTTGGGCCCTGATCTAGCAAGGCAATTAACATGCCAGTAGCCCCAAAGACTTCAAATTCACTTGCTTAAAGTTAAGCACATGCATAAATACCTTCTTGAGTCAGGGCCTTATGAATGTAAAGGTGCCCAGCTGCCTTGACAAAGATGGGTGCTGATGAAAATAAATACGTCATAATTTTCAACAGCCTCCCTTTGAAAGTTGGCATTCCTGCAGTCAATAATCCTCAGTGGGGAATTGGGGGGTGAAAACCCATCTGGGCTAAGTGAGGATGGAAGCGAATTCCTCACCATCAAAATGGAACGAGAGAACCCAGATTCCACCCACAATACAAGCAACAAAGCATAAGTCTTCTGTAGTGCTCTTCAACAGCAGATCTCCAAGTGCTTTACAAGTATCACTATCCCCATTCTATAAATGGGGAAACTGAGGCACAGGGAGGGGAAGTGACTTGCCCAAGGTCACCCAGCAAACCAGTGGCAGAGCCAGGAGTGACACCTATGTCTCTCAAGGTTCTTGTAATACTACCTCCCACCAGCCCAGAGTAGCTAGATGCTCTCTCCACGATGCACTCCTACATTACAGTGAGGAAAGCAGGAGAGATTAGAGATTTGTTTAGTAGAAGCATCAAATCTGTCATTCAAACTGTGAATGAATGTTGCCATTAAAGCATCCAATCAGAGCAAAGCACTGCAGCATGGCCAACTCTTATTGCAAGTCTTATGATATTTGCTTTTTTCCTTAAAGCCCTAAAATCTGGGCATCACGTGAATACAACAGAATCTCAACTGTCTTTTAAAAACAAAAACCAATAAATAAATGCTTAGCCTTTCTGGCTGCAGAGATAAGCTTAAGAACATGAACTCTAAAGGTTAAAAAGCCAGAAGGCAAATAAGAACTCCAAATGTAGGCTTTTTAAAACCTCATGGTTTTTAAGCCAATACCATGACTTTTTAGGCCCCAAGTCACAGATTTTTAAACCCTGGGGTTGACAATGGTGGCATTATTGCCATCAGTCTGTATCCACCTTTTGTCTCTTGTTTTATAAGTTCCCAGGGGCCAGGATCACCCTTTGTTCTGTTTGTACAGCACTTCGCACAATGGAGTCCTGGTCAACAGCTGGGTCTCCTAGGCAGTGACAGAATACAAATCATAAACAGTAACTTTCATTGATGGGTTATAGGTTTCAGAGTGAACATCCCCCGAGTTTAATTGGGCAGTGCACACATCTCAGAATTATTGGTTTGGGCTCTCTGAAGATTTCAGCAGACAGCACTGCAATGGGTCGCTTTGGGAAGGTTTCCTCTGCAACTGAAAGGGAAAGTTAAATTGAGCAGAACCTCCTGGACTAGCCAGAGAGGTGCCAGGTGCGAAGGTCTAGAAACAGCTCGTTCCCCCACACGCCATGCAGAGTGCACAAAGGAGCACGGGCCGAATAAGGCTGCAAGGCATGAAGGGGCCTGGTGGGCACTCACCTTCTGGCAGAAGCTCACAATGTTTTCCCACAGGGCCTTGGCCTCCCCCTCGTCCGTCTGCCGCCGCTTCTCTGCATCCATGCTCTCCCGCCTCTTGAGTGGCTTGGCCCCCTTGTGCTGTGTCATGTGTTGCTGCAGGGTGTGGCAAGCCACACAGTGCTTGGCCGTGAGTTCATTGAGCAGGGTGCAAGCAGGGCAAGCCCACTGGCTGTCCTGGGCCAAGGGCGGCTGGGACGGGAAGAGACGAGCCACTTTCCGGGCCGATGGGGCTTTGCTACCACAGGAGGCACAGCCCCCTCTGTCGAAGCCACAGTCGGCGCACTTGGGGGCCGGCTCACCCTGTGGCCCGTGCTCCTGGAAGCCATGCAGTTTGGAGGACCCGCAGGCTTTGCACTTCTGCGCTAGGGTGGGGTTCTTCAGGGTGCACTTGGAACAGGACCAGGTGGTGAAGTCGGGGCTGGAAGGGCTGCAGGGGGTGAAGCGCACCGAGTCCCCTGCCAGGTCAATTGTGTCGCTACCCTTCAGAGCACTGCAGCCCTCGCACTTGCTGGCCCCAGCCACGTTGAGCAGGGCACAGGTGCTGCACTGCCAGTGGGATGGGCTGACCTCCATCTCCTCCTCCAGGATGCTCAGCCGCTTGCTGGATAGCAGCTCCTGGAAGCGGGTGGCTGGGGGAGCCCTGGCCTGGCCCTGTGGAGACCCCTTCGGTCCGGGCGTCATAGGCGCTGTTGGCTGAGAGGCGTCAAGCACCTGTGGCTGCAGCTGAGGTGGCACCTCCCTGCGGCTCCTGGGCACGGGGTTATTCTGGAGGCCAGGGGAAAAGGGGCTGAAGGTTGGCTTCTTCTGAGCATCTGGCTCCATGATCGCGGGGCCCTGGCTGGCGACAGGGTCACTGTTCAGGGTTTCCATGGCAATGCTGGCCTGCGGGGCAGCTGGGGCCACGTGGAACCCAGCCGGGGCAATGACTTCGGGGACTACCAGTGCCTCCGGGGGGATCTTGGGTAGCGACAGCTTGCGTGGCCCCCCGCAGGCGGAGCAGGAGCTGGCCACGGGCGTGTTGTGCAGAGTGCAGCGCGGGCAGGCCCAGCCGTCCTCATCGGGGCTCTTCCCCCCAGACTCTTCATTGCTGCTCTCTGCCTTACATGCCTCCTCCATGGCGATCCCCTTGGGCTCCACCACGACGGTGGGCTTGGGCAAGATGCCGTTGATGATGGGCAGTGGGGAGGCACCAGGCCCGGGCTCCGGTGTGAAGCCACACACCTCGCAGGCCTCCTTGCCCAGGAAGTTCCTGAAGGTGCATCGGGCGCATGGCCATTTCTGCTCTTCCACGCTGAGCCGCAGGATGTGGTTGAGGTCTGGCTTCTGGCGGGGAGCCTCACAGATGGAGCACTGGCGCTGGCCCACTGGGTTCAGGAAGGTGCAGCGGGTGCAGGACCACTCCTGCACAGCGGCCATAGAACCAGGAGAGTGGGTGTGACTGCAAGAGAGCAGAAGACACTGTTACCAAGCCACAGCACAGGGAGGAGAGCAAAGGAACTCCAGAGCCGGGAACCTGCCATCAGAGGGGCTCCTGGTAGGGGATGGACTGTGAAGCGCTCTCTACACTAGCCAGGGAAACATGTTCACACCTCTGTAGCAAACACACAACTCTTGCTAGAAAGATGCTCACATACTTTCCTTGCCTTGTGCAGACAGGGCCTTGCTCACAGTACGGGAGCATAGGAGGAGTCCACATGGCTGCATCCTAGGGACTGACAACACATTCCTCCAAGTGCACCGCACTGACCTGGCTTCATACCAAATGCCTTGAGGAGCAGCAGAAAGGCAACAATGCAAAGCTGTGCAATGCCTGTGGGTCCCTCCCCCTCCGCAGGGCATGCCAGCTTCCCAGTGGATTCACCAAAGAGCTGTAAGTGATCCCTCTTCTCCCCTTCCCTTTTGCTTTTCACTCAAGAGATTTCATGTACCAGCAGGACCTTCACGTGTTCTTAGTGATCACACAGCATCAGGCACCACAGCACAGATTCAGTCTCACCCTGAACTCTACCACCACAGGAGTTGTGCTTTTGCCTACAACTGTGCAGAAAGGCATAGACATCTCTGAGGGCAAGGCTGAGAGTGTGTTAATACCACACCTCCAAGCAGCTTTTCTAAAGCACCTTTCTACAGCTTACTTATAGATTAGTTTAAACTGCACCTTTGTCCATTCACCTTGGCTGCACCTCCATGAATATCTGTATTACTTACAGACAGACACTGTGATCATGTAACAGAAGACACACCTGGTAAAACGTACGTGCCGGGGGAAAGAGTTAAAAAAGACACACTGGTTAAAAAATCAGGTTTTTAAAAGAAACAAGTGTTCTCACCTGGTTAATTAACAACAGTTTAGCTTATTACATCTTTGAAAACATTTTTAAAATCTAATCTATATTTCACCATGAATGGCGAGTATTTACTTCATTCCCACCACTTAGCCAGTTTCATTTTTGGTCCCAGACTCTTTCTCGTGCACTAGCAAATGGCTGCAAGGTTTGCAATGCAAACACTGCAGGGGAAGCTTTAAATCCTAACCAGGACCAAAAAACAAACAAACAAACAAACCAGGACAAAAAACAAAAAAGCTTTTTATTGGAAAAGGATATCAAGTAATGGCAACACTTCTAGTGATCTTAGATTTTGTCAGATCTTTTGGTACAAAAACATTTTATAAAATGTTGAGCCTATGAAAAACTAGCAGTTTCCTCAATGCTGAGGACACCTTTACTTGGAACTGTATGTGTTGAGATTAATTTCTCTGCTTTACCAGCAAACTAGCAGTGCTTTTTGCATGATAAACACTCGCTCTCCCCTTAAAGGGAGGCAGGGTCAGATGTAAACCCTCCACACAAGCAATGTCCCTTTCAGCTTGTAACATGCACTAGCAAGCGCCAGGCAACGCAGGGCCGATGCCAACACTTCAGCCATGGCACCCTGAGTGTGAGCGAAGGTCAGAACATCAGGCTGAAATGGGAACTTCCTGTCTCTTTCCTGGTTTACATGAAGGGTTTGAAAAATTGCACAATTTTTCAATTTAGATTTATAAAGACAGGGGGAAAAATCCCAATCCGGTCCAAAGGGGACTGGTCCCTTGAAGAGGGAGAGGGGCCCAATACACCTGACTGGTCAGCTACCTCCTAAATGGGTATTAAGAGAAGGCACCTGAGCTATACATAGTAAGGGGTCACTCAGGAAAGTGAAGGAGAAAGCTGCCTGACAGAGACACAGGAACAGCACAGAAGAGCTGAGCTAGGAAGCCACTGCAAAGACCAAAATGTGAAGAAGAACATTGTTGGTGTGGTCTGGCCAGAGCTGGGATCCCCTGCCAAGTGCCAGGAACAAGGGGAAGAACCAGTCTGCTTAAGGGAAGCCAAGCCTGAAAACAGGAGGGCTGAGGTTGGGGGAGTGGAACACTGCAAGAAGTCCTCTTGCAGCAAGCCAGAGCTGAGGGCTGCAGGAAGCTGAACCCAGAGCCAAAGGGGTGGTCCTGCAGGGATGGGACTGACAGGCGGGGTTGTCATGGAGCTACAGAAGAAGAGTTGAAGGAAGGAAGTGATTATGGGAGCTCTCAGGAGGGAGACCTGGAGAGTGGAGCACTGGAACAAAGGCAGAAGGAGAGGGACAAACTGGTTAACGGCTCTCGGGAGGTGAGCTGGAAATGGGGTCCTGGGAGGAGGCATGGAAAACTTCAAAATTTCAGGAGATTGGTTTACCACGGGGGTTTTATGGTTTATTGCATATGCAGGAATATGCTATGTCCAGAGATGGGCCGTTGAGAGAGACTGTGATTCTTGTATGGCCAGACTGTATCGTGTATGTTGCACCAGGGCCTGCCACAGGAGGGCACCCCAGGCAGGGTCACCCTATGATACTGGGGCTCAATGTGCCCTCAGCAGTTATTTAAGAACGTAGCCAAACTTAAGGCCCTGATCCTGCCATCAGGTCCATCAAGGCGGACCACTGCCCCACTGGGGATCTGTGTAGGCACAAGGATCCACTTGCAAGATCAGGCTGGCAAGGAGAAACCCAACAGTTCTCCATCAAAGGAAGACACACCCCAGATTCTTAAATACCACCTCCTTGCAGCACTTCTCCCTTGGAAAGAAGAGCTTTGCAACGTGCGCAAGGCTGACACGTTCAGGCTACTCTGGGCCACAAGGCAGGAGCAAGATCCAGACAGGAGGGGCCCTCACACTGGATGGCTGGCGAGCAGCTCCTGCTTGGATATGACAAGGCGCCTCTAGCTCCCAGCTCAAACACACCTACCGATCTCAGCTGCACCAGGACAATATGGGGAGTGATGGATTTCATCCCTCAGCAAGGCAGTCCTAAAGCTTTAGAAGATAGCACAAACACCTTCAACTCAGCCCAGAGATCTACAAGCAGCCAGTGCAGGCCACTGAGTGCTGGCGTGTCATGCCCTTGGCACAGCGCCCTGCTTCCCAGCAGGCCAGCCCTTTGTACACCAACTGCTTTTCCTGAACACAGCCCCATGCTGAGCGCTCTGCAGCAACCGAGTCTGGAGCCAGCCGGGAGGGGAAAAGACACAGCCTCCTGGTCAGATGCGAATGAAAACGGTTGTCCTTGCCAGTGCTGAAAGGCAATGCAACAACCGCCTAGTGGAGAACCCAGTCACCAAGAGCAGACAAGCCCCCTCTACCAGAAGGGTCAATGGCATCTTTGCCATCTCTTCTGCTGGATTTCCCCAACCCACCAAGAGAATTTTACATATATTTTTTTAAAAAGTCCTTCTCAGAGACTCAAATTACTTCTGCAAGAAGGAAGGAGCATGAAACCTCTTTATGGTTCACATCATGTTCTTTAATATTTTGCACTTTACAAGACGTTTATTGGAGTTATTTCAGGAATCTTTCATAACAAGGTGAAATGTAAAAATTGATTTTCCTTTCTTCTGCCTTGAATCATACAGCTGTGAGCTATCATCAGCCATGCAACCCAGGCAAATCTCCATCTTAGTGGAGTCAACTAGTTATTTCTTCCCATCTGATCTGCATGGTGCCTATTGATTTCCTATAACACCCTTGCGCATTCACACACCCAGCCAGATGCTGTGTATCAGGTGTGTTGGTGTATCTATAACTAACCCATGACTAACCTACAGCAGGAATATCACTCCGCACATGACAGGCCATTCATGCAGATTGGCCCTGGCCACCAAGAGGTGCCTGGGAGGGGTATCTCCAGTACGGCCACAGTGCTAGGACCCTGGAGTCTGGGCAGAAGAACAGGGGCCTCTGTGGATGGTCCCATGCCTCTAGCAGACCCTCCATCTCAGAGGGCTCATGGGCTCTGGGGGCTGAAAGCCCCTTCTTGTTCTTTGGGGGTGGGCTAGGCAAACCTTCCCCCCCTCAACAAGTGTTGGAGGGGAATTTCACAGGAGAAATCCTACGGGAAAGCAGAATTCATGCTTCTGGGACATTGAGGGTGAGGTGACCCTCCTGGGTAAATCCGCTGGGCCAGGCTGCAGTGCCTCTCCATGGGGAGCACACGAACTCAGTCAGGGTGTGGTGACAGCTGCTTGAAGAGATGACATCTGCCCCTGGCAGAAGAAAGAGCAGCTGAGCACACCCACCTGCTGTTCCTGCCTCTCCTGAGCTGCTTGACAGGCCATATTCTCACCCAGTCGGGTGCCAGGTACTTTTCTGCGCTAGGTCAGCACACACCCCTTAGCCCTCCCAGACACAGGCCCCGTGGCAAACACGCCAGCCAGACACCAACAGTGCCCCCTTCCACTCCCCCACTCAAAGCAGGTACTGGCAGAGAGATCCAAACCACACACCAGCATGCTCCGGATCTGCACGCACAAGACCTGGCTGGCTGCTTTCCCAGCAGGCAGCAGACCTGTGCAGTGACAGACTGGGACTAAACATCTGCCCTGGCATTTAAAGCACACCGGCCAGGGCGCCGTTGGGTCCAGATGGTGGGCCCGGCAGGGGGGAATGGCGCCACACTCGGCCAGGCCCAGCTGGAGGGCCTGATGAAAGGCTTCCGTAGCGGGTCAACTGTGTATGCACTGGCTCTCTGGCATTGGACCTATTGGCATGGACCTATGAAAATCCAGTTGTTCCCCTGTCTCCGTGACCACCTCCCTCTGCCCGCTGATCTCCAGGACTGTAAGACTTCCGACCTGGCCTGGTCAGTAGTGTCCTGGCCCTTCCTCGTATTCAAGTTCGGAGGTCGGGCCCAGCACCTTCTGTACAGGGAATTAGCGCCTCCATAGTCTTGCCACGGAGTCTATCGTCCCGGCCCTTGGCAGGGTGGGCGAGCAAGGCAGTCTATCGCCCCGGCCCTTGGCAGGGCGGGTGAGCAAAGGAGTCTATCGCCCCAGCCCTTGGCAGGGCGGGCGAGCAAAGGAGTCTATCGCCCCGGCCCTTGGCAGGGCAGGCGAGCAAGACAGGCTATCCTCGGGGTAGGGTTGTCGGGGCTAGGAGCACACCTTGGCTGTCTAGGGACGGAAGGGGGGGGGAGGGGACGCAGGCCCACCCAACTCCACTGCATCCCAGCCCAGGGCCCTACCAGTGGCACGAGGTGACTGCCACTGGGTCAGCGGGGCTCCGGCCACAACACGCTGACTTGGGTTTGGCCCTTATTTCAGCCACAACCTGTGGCCTCCCTGGGCCACTTCCTCCCACCCAGCCCCGGAGTACCTGCGTCCACATAGGGCCCTATGGGGCATGGGGGGAGGTGGTGAGCGGGCGTCCGGCTAGGCCTTCGTGGTCTATGGGCGGTAGGTCCGGGAACTCCTGGAGGTCGTCAGCCAAGGGTAGCTCCTCCAGGTCACAGGGTCCTGAGGGTTCCCCTGGGCGGTTGGGGTCTCCACACGCTGGGGAGGGGTCGTCCACACCAGGTAACTCCTCCAGGTCGGGACCGGCCTCCGGAGGTTGGTCTTTCTCCATGGGCCGAGGGCCCTGTCCCCAGCTGCTGGGGCCCGGCAGCCCACCCCCCTCCTGGCGGCTGGGCGGCCCCCTCCGGCCGCTTGGGCCTGGCGGCTCTACCTGGCCCCTTGGCTCCGGCCACTCCCAGCAGTCGTCAGGCTCAGGTAGATCCAGCCGGTCCCACATGCTTCGGTCAGCCGTGGGGTTATCTGGCTCAGTCTCGAAATCTGGGTCAGGCCTGGGCCACTGCCGGGGGGGGGGGGGGGGGGCGGAAACGTCTGTCTCCGGCAGCAGCTTCCCCCTGACTGAGCTGCTTCTGGGTGGCTTGGCTCGCAGGGCCCGGTTCTGTCCAGCGGGGGCACAGTGAGCCCTCCTTGGACCCAGGCTCGGCGGCAGGCCAGAGCGGCTTGCTACAAGGACAATTCTCAGATCTGGGGGAAGTGAGACAGACAGATATACTTGTGCTCCCCGTTCTGCTGCAACCAGCATGGAGGAGTTTGGTTTACAACCATCAGCCACTCCTCAGCAAGCATGGACCCAAAACGCGCAGCACCAAGGAATTAAATGGCTCCTTACTGCACGGGTGCTAAACGCATCGTGTCCTGGCACACACATCCCCCACCTGCCAACAACCGAGCGCAAACCCTGCTGCAGCGCACCAGTGGAGCGAGCTGACAGTCTCAGCACAGCCCTCGTTCACACTAGTTCAGCTGGGGTGCTGGGGCAGCAGGTAACACACATCGATAAATGAAGCCAGTACTGCAGCCCAGCTCCCAGGCCACCACACCACCAACACGCCATTGCAGTGGGTGCCACAAGGGACTCATTCGGCACACTGGGCTGCAGACCCAACGATCCTCCTGCCCCCCATCACTAGAGAGCCTGAGCTGCTGCCGCCTTGGCTGTACCCATCCTCGTGGCTGAGGCTACAAGACTCAGGTCCCATCACGTTGGGCAGGGGGAGGGAGAAGAGGAATTGGCCTGTCCCTCTCACCAAACACCAGCCCATGGCTGAGCTCTGGTGCTGGGCCATTCCCAGTTACCAAGATGCCAATCCACAGACACTCCTTCTCAAGAGCGCTCTGCGGGGGAAATAGCACTGGCTACAGGCCCAAGAGGATCGCTTAGCCATGCTCCTCACCTGTGTGCACGTGGAGAGCACCCCCGCAAGTGCGTACTGTGAAGGAAGACCAGTGCTGGCTCAGGGAACGGGGGCTGATGATCAGTTGGCTGCCCTCTTCCCACACCAGCTCGGGACTGTACCAAGGCCTCAGAGTGTGACAGGGGATGCTGTGCTGCACGAGGAGGCTTCCAGGTGGGATTAAACACAGATACCCTGACCAGTAACTACAACAGGGCTAGGACCCCTCATGTCCTAAGTAAACGTCATTCCAAGTTAACCCACGCTCTACTTCTTGTGCCTAAAGTTCCTGCCTGCAGTTTGACTGAAGGCAGTGTTCCTCATTTCCTGCCTTAAACTATGATATGGGGTGTTAAACAGCCACCAAATTCCACCCCAGAGCTGGCTGCATTTCAGTGGTGGACAGAATTAGCCTTTTCTATAAAATGGGCAAAGTGCTTTCCGATCCTTTGGCACAGTGAATATATTATTGCTACTGCTGCAAGGAGAATGGCAGCTTGCTAGCCTCTGTGAATGTGGGTGCAAGCTCTGGTGCAAGGAAAGATTTAAACCACAGATCCCACACACCATGCATACCTCCTCATCTAAATAGCAGAGGACTCAGCAGGTCTGCCCTATCAATTAAAAAAACCCCTTTTTATTTACATTACAGCCAGGTCCATTCTCCTCTTCATCAGAAGGGGCATGGCTCAGAAAAGTGAACATCCATCTAAGTGTCTGCGACATACCATGCCGGAAGCAAGTTAGCATCGGCCGAGGGGGAGGGAACCTCAGCCATCTCCAAGACGCAGAGAAACTAGCCTCTGTTCCCCCCCCCAATCAGACTGACTCCCTACCCTTGGAGCCCCTATACCCACCCATCCCAGGGGTCTGAGCCCTTGAAGGCGCCCACCATCATCCCCTCCTAGGAACCCCTGCCTCCCACACCCCAGTCCCTGCTCCTTACCACTTGCTGCTGGCGAGCCTTGGGGTCCATTCACGCTGCTTCCCTGGCACTGTGGTTTCAGCACACCGAGGGTCCAGCATGCAGAGCTGGATCCAGAGGCTGTGCCAGCAAAGCGCCCAGCCATCTGACCTGCACACTGTACGTACAAGACTGCTGCATGGCCGCTGGTGTGGACATGTGAGGGGGAGGAACCAGCACATTTCATTGGCAACTGGCAAGGCAGTAGAAAAACTAGCCAGGCCGGTTAAAAACCAGCCAGACTGTAACCCTGATTATTGCTCTGGTGAACGGGTGCGGCCCACACTCTGTGGCAAGTTCGAGAATGCACAAAAGGCTGGGCAGGTCATGATATGGCTGGGGAAGCTCTGAGCTACACACAAAGGCCTGGTCTACACCAGAAAGTTGTATCACTTTAACTACATTGGCATACCTTAGACATCACAACCTCGAGTGTGAATGCACTTACAGAATCAGAGAATCAGAGAAGATTAGAGTTGGCAGGGACCTCAGGAGGTATCTAGTCCAACCCCCTGCTCAAAGCAGGACTATCCTCAGCTAAATCATCCCGGCGAGGGTTTTGTCAAGACTCAGCTTAAAAACCTATAAAGATGGAGATGCCACCACCTCCCTAGGTAACCCATTCCAGTGCTTCACCACCTTCCTAGTGAAAAACTTTTTCCTAATGTCCAACCTACACCTCCCCCACTGCAACTTGAGACGGTTGCTCCTTGTTCTGTCATCTGCCACCACTGAGAACAGTCTAGCTCCATCCTTCCTGGAACCTCCTTTCAGGTAGTTAAAGGCTGCTATCAAATCCCCCCTCATTCTTCTCTTCTGCAGACTAAACAGGCCTAGTTCTTTCAGCCTCTCCTCATAAGTCTTGTGCTCCAGTCCCCTTATGATTTTTGTTGCCCTCCGCTGGACTCTCTCCAACTTGTCTACATCCTTTTTGTAGTGGGGGGGCCCGAAACTGGACACATTACTCCAAATATGGCCTCACCAATGCCAAATAGAGGGGAATAATCACTTCCCGTGATCTGCTGGCAATGCTCTTACTAATGCAGCCCAATATGCCATTAGCCTTCTTGGCAACCAGGGCACACTGCTGACTCATAGCCAGCTTCTTATCCGCTGTAATCCCCAGCCTCGCTCGTCAATCCCCAGTCTGTTGCTGTGCATGGGATTCTTCCGTCCTAAGTGCAGGACTCTGCACTTGTCCTTGTTGAACTGCATCAGATTTCTTTTGGCTCAATCCACCAATTTGTTTAGGTCCTTCTGTATCCTACCCCTCCCTTCCAGGGTATCTACCACTCCCCCTAGCTTAGTGTCATCTACCCCGCGAGCCCACTTAGTTTCACCAGCACAGCTTTCCATCTTGCATGGAGGACGGGTCCATCAACGGCTAGTAGCCAAGATTCTAAGGGATGCCACCCCTGCTCTTGATGCCCCTAGCCTCTGACTGCCAGATGCTGGGACTGTACACAGAGCATAGATCACTTGATAACTGCTTGCTCTGTTCATTCCTCCTGATGCCTCTGGCAGCACCCACTGGCACAAGACAAGATACTGGGCTAGATGGACCACTGGTCTGCCCCAGCGTGCTGTTCTCATGGGACGCCGCCTTAGGCTATGTCTGTGCTATAAGCGCACAGAATAAGCGTGTTTCTGTCAACGGAGTGACTTCACTTCCTTGAGAGATGGGAGCTAGGAAGAATTCTAGCTGCCTCTCCGCCGAGGGTTTGGGTTCTACTTAGCAGTTGGCTAACTACTGTGCTCAGGGAGCCTGGTTTTTAACTGTAGACCAGGCCTTAGAAAATCTCAATTGCTCCCAAACTGCCAGGGGAAGAGGATGAGAGCTCGACGTTCCATCCATTCACGTCTCAAGATGGCACATGAACCAATATAGTTTGGGAGCCGCTGCTTAGAGCCTTCCCAATGGCAGATTTCAAGTAATGCAGGGAGAGACAGTGAAAGGGGTACAACTTCCAAATCAGATGCAGCCCAAGCAGAAAACGTGGGGTGTTTATAGCAACAAAGGAAAAGAAAACGTGAGACTGAACCTGCCTCCAGGGGCAGTCTCCTTGCGGAAGCTCCAGGTCATGGTACTGGAGGATTTCAATAACTCAGTCATGGGTTCGGGGTTGTTATAAATGTGTATGGGAAGGGTTTTGTGGCCTGCCTTGTGCGGGAGGTCAGACTAGATGATCATATTGGTCCCTTCTGACCTATGAGTCTATGAGTCTATGAGAATACTGTGCACCACTGCCCCAGGGAGACTCTTCCCGGCTGATAACGTTTTCAAGTGCACGGCTGTGTCAGGGGACTGCTGCAGTTGGAAATTTCCATGAGCATCATGCAAGAGGCCCTGACAGAGTCCGGAGCATTCCTGGACGTCCAGGGAGAGACAGAGGGGGAGAAAGGTGGTGACAGAATGGAGAGCCCATTGTGGAGCTAGAATTGTTCTGCTGCTGCCTGATTTGTTCCTTAATTAAAAGGGACAAAATTCCTAGGACTGGATGGTGCAGAGGCTAAAGCATTTGCCATCACTAGGGCTCCCATCCTGAGCTAGCAGTGAATATTTGTCCATAAAACCAAAGGCCCTCCCGGCCTGGTTGTGAGATGCCCAGGGCTGGAATAAGCAAGGGGGCTGCTGGGGAAGCAGGGTAGAGGGAGTAGTACAGGCCTAGAATAGCAAAGGCAGCATCCGCTTAGTACTGATGGCTGCTGGCAGGAGTTGGGGCGACAGCAGGAGGCTGGACCACCTGCAGCTCAGAGGCAGGGCTGGGTGGGATCAACTGGCACATCACCTTTGTAAGGGGAGCTTCCGTCACTGCGCTAGCCATCCCCATTCAGCAGTAACCATCTAGCAGGAAAGGGGCTGATGACAGAGCCCTGCTGGAGGGCGAAAGGAGTTCACATAGTGTGATGAGAGGAGATCCAAGTGTCAGCGTGAAAACACACAATAGACCCCCATCACCTCAGTGCTAGCCCAGAGCAACTGCTTTGGCTTGAACAGTTATTCACCATTAACAGCTGCTCAAGTGTCACCAGGATCTGGTCCTCTCTTGACATAAAATTCCTCCAAAAGATCTAAAGCCCTTAAACCTGTTGTCTCAGTTCTCTGGAGTGCAAAAATCAATTGTCCTTGTTAACAAGGTATAAACTTGGAATTCTCTAATACAGCCAAATCCTTCTTGACAACGAAAGACAAGCACTAAGCTTCTTTACAGAAGCTATCTCGCTTGATTTTCCTCAAGCAACAAATCACTTCCCCTCTCCCCAGAACAACCCTTTTCCATTTGCTGATATTTCAAATCTCAAACATTGCTCCATCAAGGCAGCATGGCTTGTTCTGCGGCACATGGCTCTCAATGGGGCCCCAGAGCCGATTCACAAAACCTCTGCTCAATGGAGCTCAACAGAGAGAGTCTCTCATCTTGACAGATGCCCAGTGACACTGTAAGAGCTGGGGGTGCTGTTGATCACGTAATGAGCCAAACTGCACTGGCAGAGCTGTACATGCACCCAAGATCAGAAACGGGGGGTCTGAGGTCAGGACTGAAGTGCAGGCCTGACTTTGGCCACACACTAGGCATCAAAACAGAGATTAACAAATTTATGCCATTTATCACCTAATGCAGAGCTGGCCCTACTGTCTTGAGGGGTGAAATGCAGGACATTTGCTCATTGCTAGCATGTTGCAAAACATGCAGGTTTGGCAAGTATTACTCACCCTGCCCGCCACAGCCCCAAAGCCTGTTACCAAAAGAATTGTTGTCTGAAAGCAATGGGCCCCAAGCAGGGACCTTCATCAAATCCTGGTAAATTACAGCACAGGCAGGAATTGTCTGATCCTTAGCCCAACACTTCAAAGCCTGTCCCAGCCAGCCTGTCACGCAGAGCCAGGGACTGACACTAGGGGGGCCAGACTTAGAAAGAACTCGCAAACACTACAGAGATGTTCCTTTTTCCCTTCCACCCTCACACCCAACTCACCTCCCAACCTGCACCTCCAGTTGAGCTTGTGACTTGCTATGTAGCAAGTCACTGCTGCCTGAATACAGCCGTTCATGATGGATCAAGATGGGGGAGGCCCATTTCCTGAGAGGAACTGGTGGTCTAGGTCAGCAGCTGAGCAATGCCATCCTGCTTCTCCAGCAAGGCACACTGTGATGTCACAAGCACGTCTTCTGACCCGCGTGACTTCCCCACCTCGAGCCAGAAGAGTTTCCTCAGCACAAGCTGCATTTCCAACTGCCCTTTCACTACACTCAGACTTCCCCATAGCTGCGCTGACTTCAGGGATCAGCTCTGCTTTATCTGTCAGGGATGGAAGCACCAGCATTTCTAGCGTCAGGTAAGTAGGCAAGATCCTACAAAATCCCTCAACCTCTGCGTTATGCCAAGAGCCATCCTTGTCCCCCCAAAAGCACTCCAGGGCCTGAAACTCCTAGAGTTGACTCCTGAGCCACCAGCCAAGTCAAGCAGTAGTCCATTTCCCTCCGCAGCAATGGTTTGCTTGTGCAAAGGAATGTAATAGAGCGTAAAGCCCTGTGGTATTTTAGAACAGACTTCTTCGTAAGGGAAGGGGCACTCAAGCAGTGACTGGAGACCATAACTCCTGGGTTCTGCTCCTAGCTCTGCTACTGACTACCCTGGGAGACCCTGGGCAAGTCACTCTGCCTGCGTGTGCCTTAGTTTCCCCATGCAAAACAGAGATACTTTATCTGTCCCTCAGGTGGGCTGTGTAGTTGATTGCCAGGGATAAACATGGCTCATTGAAACACAGACTCTGTCTACACCAGGTGAAAAGCTATTGGGGCTAGAATGCCCTGAGTTCACAGCACACACCCCTATCATCCCAGGGGGGTTTAAAGCAGTTTATAACCCTGGAATGACAGCTTTTAACTCAGGTGCACTGTGGTCTACAACGGCTGCTTCTGGCCTGTGCAGAAAGTGGGTGCTGCAAGAATCCAGCATGATATGGCACTACCGTGGCAAAAAAGCAGATGCACAGGGCAGATGTGCCAAAAGCCAAGCTGCTGGAAGGTCAAGCATGAAAAGCACCTGTTTCATGAAACTGCCGTCTCACTTTGTGTGGCTCCATGACCCGCGAGCATGAACAGGCTGTGGTTTGAATCACTTCAAACCTAGGCTACGCTGTCTGGTAGAAAAGGGGGGAGGATGCAAAAATCCATACTTTTGTTGATCCTGTTGATGAAATAAAAGCTTCTTGTTCCTGAAATATTAATTGACCGCTCCAGAGCTTTATTATAAATTTATACCTTCTTCTGCCTGCCTGCTCTTTGGAGTTGGCCTAGGCCAAATCAGTCACCAGTTTCCAGGAGACTAGCTCAGAAGGGGAAGACATGTATCAGGGAGCAGGTCATTAGTCCTTCACGCCAAACTCTCAACCACCCAGCCCTGTCCTTCCAGAAGTTTCACTCCCCTGAATGGAGACTCAGAGTTATGAGCCATTACTGAAGCAGTGAAAGTGCATTTGTGCTGAAAATGGCACTTTCCACCAGCAATAACTTGTGAATGAGCTGAAGCATGAGGACTGTATTTGCAGAGTTTAATAAGGATAAGAGAGTAGGAGGGTTCTTCATCAAAATATAAAAGTGTAAAAAATCCAGTTCTCTGGCTGTCAAAGGGGCAAAGGTGTACGATGGGAGGGCGAACTACAAGAGGGGGCAGCAGTGTTAAAAGGGCCATTAATGCAAGCAGGTCTCTCTCAATCTCTCTCTCTCCACGGCTCGAGTTTAGCACCATACCTGCCCCCAGTAGGTTTAGCTCTACAGTAGCATAAACATCCGCAAACACTTTGCGGGATTACACAGCACACATTAGACTGGAAGATACGGAGGGCTGTGACTTTTAAGCAAAATTGTCAGGTCAAAATAGAAGAACCCAATCAATTCGAACCCTGTAATAAAACAGACTCAGGACACAGGGAGTTTATTTTACAGGATACTTTGGCACTAGCAAAATAAAGCACAGAAGCCATAGGAAACTGCTGTGTTTTGTGCACCAGTTGACATCAGTTGCTGTCTTGCATACAGCATTTCTCACATGTCCTGTGCCTTTCACTCACCCTTTTTCTGATCAAACAGGAAGGCTGGAGCTTTGGAAAGCTCTTTTCTAAGCGCACATGGCTCAGGCCGGCTGCTGTGCCTTAGCTGGATCAGGCTCTTAGGGCAAGTTTTCCACAGCGTGCCTGCAGCTTTGCAGGCGACAGAATCTAGGGGTGGATGCTCCATCATGTTAAGGCCCATTTATACTGCTCTGGCATGGCACAGAAATGGCTGTTTAAGAATATTGCCTACACAGGGACCCTCCTGGCTAGTGCAAGGGCTCTACGTAAACCGTGATCCCAGCTCCCAGCATAGAGGACGAACCACAAGATGGTAGCTCGAGGGCATTGCACTGTGGTATTCTCTACTTCCCTCTGCTCCAAGGGACTGTGGAAAGAAGAAATGAGAAGTTCTGAGGTTGGCCTGACACATGCTGGGGATGGGAGAGCCCCATGCACAGACCCAGAATACAGGTAGCGGTCAAGGTAACTTCTCACCCTCCCTGCCCCAAATACAGGAACACACTAATGCAGCGGTTCTCAACCTGTGGGTCGCGACCCCGGCGGGGGTCGAACGACCAAAACACAGGGGTCGCCTAAAGCCATCGGAAAATACATATTTCCGATGGCTTTAGCCGCTGAGAAGTCGCGCTACCATCTGTAGCAGTGCTATTCAGCTGGAACGCACACCGTTATGGATGCGCGTTCCAAACTGAATGCCTGCGCGCATGCGCAGACGTGATTGCATCATCCGTCCGGGGCCTAAGGGGCGGGGGAAGCAGGGGGAACGCTCCACAGTCCATAGCAGCGCATTACGTGTGTCCGGCGCTTGCTGACGTCATCAGTGGGCGGACGCAGCAAGCGCCGGAGGACAGAAGCCTAGGAGGCGGAGAGCCAAGAGGCGGAGAGCCAAGAGAGCCTGCGAGACAGCCTGCTGGTGTAAAAAAGGTTAATAATGTAAAAACAGTACACACACCATACACACAATACTGTGTAAGTGTAAGGTGCTTTGTGTGTAATCATTATACAGTACACAAAGCAGCTTACACTTACACAAAGCACCATACATTTACACAGTGTGAACTACATCGGTCTTATACTATAAGAGACCACTATAAGATGTAGTCTTATGTCCGAATCATAACTGTAGCAAAATTACAGTTATGTCCGAATCATAACTGTAGCAAAATTACAGTTTTGAAGTAGCCACCAAAATTATTTTTTGGTTTGGGGTCACCGCAATATGAGGAACTGTATTGCGGGGTCACGGCATTAGAAAGGTTGAGAACCACTGCACTAATGAGAATCAGGTCCTAGATGTCTAGCTTACTGGGTTGGTAACAGCAGATGTTTAAAGATGAATTATTTGCATCCACAAAACTGCAGGCACAAAAAACTGCAAATCAAAACTGCAGGTGCCAGACTGGCAGATGAATTCTCAGCTGTGACAGAGCACTTGTCCTGGCACCATTCAGTTGTGCCAAATAAGTTGCACTGCCTGGCAGCAGCCCCCGCAACGCTCCAAGGGCCCATTCTGCCAGGCAATGATACGCGGAGGGTAGCGGAGTTTCAACCACACTGCCTTTTCCCAGCTATGGTCTCTGCACCAGGGCCAGAATGAGGGGTTAACTTTTCAGCAGGGAAATCCCTAGACAGCCAGTTAAACTTTGCACTTCAGATGGAAGGGGAAGGGGCAGGATCTAGTAAAGGTTATAGTGCATCTGAAAATGTAGCCCTTGGAGTTCTAAGCCTGGCACCATGTTGTAAAATATAAAGGTTTAAGTGTCCCAAAAGGGAATTCTTCTCAGGCCTCCCTGTATCATGTAGCTCTAGTCTACTGTACAGCCTCAGACATTACACCCCAAAGCTGATATAGAGGAGACCCAGGACTTTATCATTTCTCCCATAAAATCATCAAAGCAGACTTCGAATTTTTAAGGTCTGCCTGATGAGAAAAACTAGGATGTGGATCATTAGCCTTTAATTGGTCTTAATATCTTAGGACACTGAAGCAATTACCTTTCAGGAGGAAACCGGTTTTGCTAGCAGTGAGCTGTGCAATTACAGACATGTAGAGACACTGTAATCTTCAAAGACTCTCTCACAAGTGAAAAGGTTACCCAGATCTCCATCTAGGGCAATTGGTACAATCCATAGGGGCATGAAAGGAATAAAGACGGCTCAGAAATTATTTCAAGTGTGTAAAGTCAGCAGTCCATCCATGGTCAGCAGTTGGTCTTGTCACAGATTACATAAAGTCTGGTCTTAAAATCCTATGGCAAAGAATTCTCTTTTCAACACAAAGGAAATTCATTTCATCCAACCCATGTGTGATCCTGGATGTAACAGGATACAGCAGAAAGGAAAGATGCCCAGCGTGAGAGTATGAGCCTAAGACTTGAGTACTGTGGGTTCAATTCCCTGCTCTACCACAGACTTGCTGTGCCTGGCTCCCTATCTGTACCGTGGGGACAAGAGCACTGCTGTAGTGCACAGACATAGATACATTCAAGATTGTGAAATGCTTAGATTTACAGCAGTAACAGGGGCCATATATGTACCTCAGAGAGATCATCTGGGAATCTAGATGAGGATTATTTAGCTGAGGATAGTCCTGTTTTGAGCAGGGGGTTGGACTAGATACCTCCTGAGGTCCCTTCCAACTCTAATATTCTATGACAATCCTGAGTCTATGTTCTTCTTTTAACAAGGAGGGATTTCAAAAATTCTACACTGGGACTATGACAGACGCAATAAGCTTCCTAACACATGGAAAGGGGGTGGGAGGGGTGCGCTCTGAAATCTCTCCCATGGTTACAGCATCTGCATCAAAACCCCAAGTCATAACTGTTTTGGGGAGATTTGCAATCAGGATCTGGAGCCTGCCTGAAGTCTTCTCTCATTACAAAATTCACGTAGACCCATGACATCAAACCGATACAGTAAATAAACCAAACCTCACTCCTTGGGTCTGAGTCAGAGCTACAGCCTAAGAGCTTTTCAGTATGGGCAAGTTAACATTGCAGTGTAAGTTCAGTCATTTTTGGACTCCACCTACTTGATTTCTCAAGCTCAGTGCTGCATTAGCATCAGGGTTTTTGCGTTTAACTTCCCTAACGTTTTGAAGGAGGTGGGTGGGGGGTGAGGAATAAGGAGAAAGCACTACTGAGACCGGTTTACATTCAAGAATTGTACAATCTAACTCAACTGGTACACAAACCGATGTAGTTAAATAGTGCAGCTCCCTGTTGTGCACATTCTTAAATGAGTTCCACAGCATCTCGCCTATAGATTTCGCTTCCATCAGTGAGGAACTAACTCAGCTAAATCAATATATAAAGGCAGGTAGAGCCATTTAAGAGTGTGCACACCAGGGGATTGCACTGACCACCACCAACTCTTACCTAGTGCTTTTCAGCAGTAGATCACTAAGCACCTCACAAAGGGGGTCAGTATCATCACCTCCATTTTTCAGCTGGGGAAACTGAAGCTTGGGAAGGTGAAGTGACTTCCCCAAGGTCACCCAGCAGAGCCAGGATTGGAATCTCTCTTAACTACATCAGTTTCTGCACCCACTTAGTTGAATCAGTGTGACTTTGAAGTGGAGACAAGGCCCAAATCTCTCTAAAGACTCCTTGGCTCTGCTAAAGCACCTGAGAAGTGGACCCTTAAACACATGCATCCCTGAGAATAGTTCTTTAAAAAGCACCTGGGGGAAAAAAATCCTATAGAAAATCTAGGGCATGTGAACTCAGGAGTTGACAATTTTAAAATAAACCTGAAGCTCACCAAAAATTGAATAATTTCCACTGTCCTGATCTTGCGAGGTTCCAAGCAACCTTAAACCCAATTGGAGCCAACGGGATTTGAGGGCACACAGAACCTGAAAGAATGGGGCCAACAAGGCAGACTACAGAACAAGTCTGACATTTCTAGCTTCGACCTTTGTTGTATTTGTGATGGAAGAGCAGAAATTCCACTCAGAACTCATGGTAAAAAGTTGTTTTGTTTATTTAGAAAGTTGGTTCAGCTGGTTATGTTTATATTTTACAGGGGAAAAAAATCAAATCTTTAGCCTGAGAAACAGCATGGAAAATTTCAGCCCAAAAAGAATTTGTCTGATAAATTTATGAGCAACTGAAAAAGCAGAGGATTACGAGGGAGGGCAGAACTCCCTTGCTAGAAAACGTGGCAACTGGGGCTACAGAAATATCAGTAGATAAATAGGTAAGATGGCTTCCAGGGTTGAAAACTAAGATTTCAGCCCTAATTATGAAAGCCAACAGCAGCATGTGTGTTCGAATAAAAAAAAGACACACACACTGATAGTGTTAGAGCTGAAATTTGAAAACATAAGAGGCCAGATTCTGAGCCAGCTGTAAATCAGTACAGTTTCACTAAATTTCAAAGAAGCTATGATGACTTTCAGCAGCTGAGATTCTAGTCCATAAAGTCAAGAGATGCAAATACCATTTTACTATAGCAACTGTAACCTGGCCTCTGGCTGCTATGTGACACTCTACTGTGTAGCACTATATTACTCTTTTTCAGTTTAATGCCTTGATCAGGTGCAGTGATATCATCCCAAATTTCCAATAACCAGTTCTATAAAGGCAGGTGATATTTAAGAACCTATTCTGAATAGGTTCTTAAACATCATGCATGCAACACCCGACACTCTGCACCCCAACAACCCAGCACCCAGAACTTCAGGGCACCCTCCGCCGTGAAATTGACCCTCCCTGGTCAATTTCGGCGGCAGGGAAGATGGCAGCACTGACTCCCGGCACTGAAATTTACCCTCCCTGGTCAATTTCGGGGGCAGGGAGGATGGCAGCACAGACTCCCCGCACTGAAATTGACACAAAACAAGTCAATTTCGGCGGCAGGGAGGATCGATCGCGGCACAGACTCCCTGCAATGAAATTTACCCTCCCTGCTCAATTTTGGCGGTAGGGAGGACCGCACCACAGACTCCCCGCACTCAAACTGACCCTCCTTGGTCAATTTCAGCAGCAGAGCTGGGGCATACTCTCCGCTGTGAAATTGACGAAGCAAAGTCAATTTCGGCGGCGGAGAGGGAGACTTGGCTTCGCAGAATATGCGCTGTCATATTCTAAACCCCTCCAGCGCCCCGCTAAAAAACGGTTCGCTGCCTTTATTTTATTTTAAGAACCGGTTCGCAACCCGCCAGCCCCCTGCAGAGCGCGACAGGGGAGGACGCTAACAACCGGTTCGCTAAATTTTTTTAATTTTAAGAACCGGTTCGCGCGAACCGGTGCGAACCGGTTGCATATCATCACTGGTCAGGTGCCATGTTGCAAAGTTATGGCTGCTGTGGGAGCCATACTGCGCTTTTTGCATTTAATTTATTTGTGGAGGGTTGATTTTTTAAGGGAGGGGTAAATAAAAAGAAACTGAGCTTGATCACATTTTCCACATCCCTGAGATGCACTTTGTTAGAGTGTGTGATGGGGGTGGGAGATTTCACAACACAGTGAAATGTCCACCCCTCCCCTCCCCAATCCTGATGCAGTTTTGGCTGTTAACTTCATGGGTCTTGCAGGACCAAGTATATTTCAAAGAGTATCTTGCATGTGAGACCGTATGGTCAAGTGCACACATGTGGAATATTAAACCCAACACATGGAGGCTTATTTCAGGGTTGGGACCTCCAGAGAAAGAGGGCGCCACTAAAAATTCAACAGCTCTACCACTTCGAGGACAGGGACTTGATCCAAAGCCCAGTGAAATCAATGATAAGACTCCCACTGATTCCAACAGGATTCAGATCAAGCCCCTATCACATCACCCAAGCATCTCCTGTTCCAAGTACAGGAAGATACCGGTTATAGCAGGGACCATCAACTGGAGTGTAGCACGTGCTGCCTGTGCACAAGCAGGCATCTCTGGAGCTCCCCACCTCAGTATATTATTGCTGTTGGTAGCAGGCTGGTATGCTGTGCAACTTCAGAACACTGTAATTTCCAAGATCACAGAGTGAATGCCGAGAACTAGTTCCTAGTTACCCAAGCACAGTCAAAGTCTGGACAATCTCGGAGCTAAGGAAAAGCCCAGAAGAACCATGCAATATTTTACTAAAATCCCCTCCTTTGGGAAGGCAGCAGCCCATGGGTTTGTAGAGTTTATTGGCTGGAAGTCAGGGCTTTGGTTGCTGCTGCTCTTGTTGGAAGAAAGCTTTGGCAGGGGTAGGGTTCAAGCATTCTCTCACCACGCTGTAGATCTTTGCCTCCTCAAATCACCTTCAAAGGACACGACTAATACAAGATCCAGCAAATCAGTCAACTCATTGCTCCCTCACGTACCCACACCAGGTGAGCTGCCTGCTGAATGGAGGGGGAGTCAACACGCAAGGACCTGCAGCTTGGTAGCCACATAGTAAGGCAGGCTAAACTAAAACGCAGCTGGCTACAATGGCACACCAGGGATTCAGACTCCGTTGGTGCCCCTGGCCTCTCCAGGCCCACTGGTATCAGGAGTACTGCACAGCTGGCCATGCAGTGCCCCGGGGTGAACGGTTCCCACTCCTCAGCCCCCAGTACTGACTGGCGCCAAAGGGCCAGAGTGGCTGGTTAGTATGCAAGAACAATGGGGAGTTTCCCCAAGGCTCCAAAAGAATCTGTTGATCCCAGAGGCAAGGGGCAGGAAAACCTAGGAGCTATGTCGAAGATTTGTTTGTTTTTCCCCAATTCCCTACTCCGTCCAGCACACACCACCCAGCACACGCTGTGCACTAGCTAACCACTGGCAGCATTGCAGCCAGAAGTGGACGACACCTCACCTCACTCTTCAGCCACTGATGCCACTTGGTCTCTTGTGGCTGCTTCTTTCTCACAGTGAGCCACCAGGTTCCTCTTCTCCAACTACTGGAGTTCCAGTCTCTTCCTGCCCCCCTCAAACAGCACACCCAGAGTCCTGTCTCTCCCAGTTGAGGCAGCGGTCAACTAATGCCCTGCTGACCCTTCCCAGCAGCCTCTCTCTGGCAGACACCTGGCTCTCCCTCCCCCCTACAGCTTCCCACCATTTTCCCCAGCACTGCTGTGTCCTCTCCCTTGCCCCCTCATTTGATCTTCACCACCATCAGTTCTCCTGACCATGAAAACAGCTGCCCAGCCACCTTTGTGTTTGCTCAACATTGTCCTACTACCAGTCTTGCCATCTTTGCGGCCTCTCTCTTTAGCCATCACCTCATCTCCCTCAGCACCACACACTCGCCCTTCTTCCAGGCTTTTTGATCAAACAACATCCATGTCTTTTCCTCCCCATCAGTCCCTAGTCTGACTCCACTGTCCAATTCCTCCACTCCACTCCCTTCCACCTTCTCCCACCACAAAGTCCGGCCTGCTAAGCCCCTACATCCCACGTCCCACTGAACACCGCTCAGCATCAATTCCCTCGAGTGTTGCAGTCCCCTCCTCCCCAACACCCACTTCCTCGCCACCTCTGGGCCCCATGAGACAACACTGGGATCATCTTTCTTGCCCACTGAGGTAGCCATGTGTGGTCTCTTGTACACTGCAAGGTAGTGGAGCAAGAGCAGCCCTGCCAGCCATCAGGAAAGGAAGAGAGCGCCTCCAAGTACTGACTACAGCTAAGCTACAGTGAGATGTTCTGGAAGCCAGCAGAGATTGGCAGCAGCATGGAATTTGTTGTGGGCATCATCTCAGAGCTGGGAGGTTTTTTAATTACACTAATTAACTCTACATCTGGGCTTTTTAAATTAAAAACAGCAAAAATCTCTGCCCTTCTAAGAGGCACAAAACTCAGTAAGAGTGCCACAAAGCCTGGCGCATAACCAGGAGAGGAGTTAAAAGTACATGAGTGGCTAACTCCTCTCATAACTACATTGCCATTGGCATCCAAGTACTGCCCAAGGGCACTGAAAAGCATCATTCTTGCTAGCCGAGGTTTCAGTACCACTTTGAGCCCTTCATTCATGGCAGGACAGGCCCACTGGGGTGACTCCAGCAGCTCCAATTTAAAGCTGAGGTGCACGGGAAGCTGGCACATTTAGGAGAGGCATCCTTCCCACTCCAGCCAAGGACGCAGCTCCTCCCCTTGGAGACACACGGCTCTTTCCCGCACATTCTCCTTGACTGCCCATCTTAACCTGCTACCTTCGAGAGTCGCTGAACTGACTCTTCTCCAGATCCACACTCCCCCATCCCCTAGCTAGCCTGGGTGTGGCACCTGGCACAGACCCACCCTGTACATGAACTTGCTGCATCAGCCAATGGAAAGAAACTAACTTAGTCACCTGTGGCAGTCATGAATGCAAGCTTCAGCATGGGCATTTCCTAGGGTGCACGAAGCCGCCTGGAACAGATTTCCTGACATGGCACGTGGCTGTATTTCGCTGCATGTAGTCACTCCAGAGTCCAGACCCTTCACCTCTAATGTTGCAGCGCTAATGTCACAATCAGATTCTTCTTTCCTCCTCACCACCACTGCAGCCTTCCTGTGCCCCTGCCTACACAAACACAACGGCAGCAGAAGAGGCGAGAGGATGCAGAGGACTGGTGCACTGGCCTTTCACTTCTAGAACCACAAGGTCAATGCTGGATTTAGACAAAAATTAAGTGAAAAGATCTCAGCTTTTCCTAGTGGATCTCTCAGCCATGACACAAAACTACCCTATAATTTGTGCACCATTGATGGTGAATGCTCAATAGATGCCCAGGCCTGGAACAGCCCGCACACACACACATCCCTGGGCCCTTACACAGAACACAGCATTAGAACAAGCTGACATTTGCCATCAGCTGCTAGGAAAGAGCTGGGCAAAGAGATGTGTTTTAGCCTGTGGGATAGGGGAGCCTGGTGTCCATGGGTCTTCCTGCCCTGGCAACGGTGGGGTCAAAGGGAGCTATGGCCTTGCTTTGCATCTATCCTGCCTGATCTCCAAGGGGTGTCAGAATTTTGAGCAATGACAGATTCTATTAGGCTCATAGCAACCCTTCTCTCTCCTGTCCCCACCTTTTCTCCTGGATCTTCTTTCCTCCATTCCTTCTCAGGGAGTTTTAAGTCTAGCAGATGAGTGCAACAAAGCACAAAATTGTCTGCTGCTGCCATGCTGCATCCATCCAACAGCCTCTGCCTTCCCCGCGGACTGGAAGTCGTGGTGGTGGGAGGGGAATGCAGCTGCTGCAGACGCTGTACAAACTCAGTGCAAAGGAAACAACATTTCCCCACCCACGGGGCGGTGAGAAGTAATTCAGTTTGACAAATGGCTAACCCCTGTAAGAGACTTCACCTTCTCTGATGAAAGCTACTACCACAAGTCAAGCCTTCCACAGACCACATGCACTTCTACACTGGAAGCAGGAGTTTGGCCACTGGGCCAAATGCTGCTCTGGAGTAAAGAGATGTAAATTCACCCACTATTAAGAAACAGGAACAAAAGAAAAAATGTAAGCCCCCACCCCAAACTTTCCCCAAGTGGGGACTGAATCCACAACATCCTCACATGGATGGCTCTGTTGAGATAATTGGTCCTACAAATTTACCTCAATTGTGAGTTCAGCTCTGAAAAGTGAGTGGAAGTTTACAAAAGGTCACAACAACCTATAACAATACATGTGGACAGGAAAAGGCACAAAAGGGAGACAGACTGAATTAGAATAATAGAATATTAGAGTTGGAAGGGACCTCAGGAGGTATCTAGTCCAACCCCCTGCTCAAAGCAGGACTATTCTCAGCTAAATCATCCCGGCGAGGGTTTTGTCAAGACTCAGCTTAGAAACCTCTAAAGATAGAGATGCCACCACCTCCCTAGGTAACCCATTCCAATGCTTCACCAACCTCCTAGTGAAAAGCTTTTTCCTAATGTCCAACCTACACCTCCCCCACTTCAACTTGAGACCGTTGCTCCTTGTTCTGTCATCTGCCACCACTGAAAACAGCCTAGCTCCATCCTCCCTGGAACCCCCTTTCAGGTAGTTAAAGGCTGCTATCAAATCCTCCCGCCCCCCCATTCTTCTCCTCTGCAGACTAAACGGGCCTAGTTCTTTCAGCCTCTCCTTATAAGTCTTGTGCTCCAGCCCCCTTATCATTTTTGTTGCCCTCCGCTGGACTCTCTCCAACTTGTCCACATCCTTTTTGTAGTGGGGGGCCCAAAACTGGACACAATACTCCAAATGCATCCTCACCAATGCCGAATAGAGGGGAAAATTAGCCCAAACCAACTGTTGGAAATTAGGTATAAGAGGTGAACAAAATGACGAGGGGATGAGCTATTCCACCCACCACCCCCTTTCAGGGTTCTGAACAAGAGAAGGCTTTTGCAGGGACATTAGCAGAAGCTGCAGCAGCTGTGTCAACAAGTGCTGCAGAGAGCTTTACTGTCAGGGCTTCCACCCCCACTTTCTCCTGGGATCCTGGACTCTAGCATGAAGCCATTGGGACTTTGTCATCCTGATCCCGAGAGAAGTCCTGACCAGGCTGGGCCAAAAAAATAAGAGAGACCCAGATCGCACGGCCACCTCCATCGGCTAAATCCCAACCACTACCTGTCAATTTCCCCCCCTTCCTCCCTGACCCCATGTGTATGTTCTTTTCCTCCCTCTCACCCCCATTTCTTCTCTTTCCTCTCCCTCTCCTTTTGCCTAGTAAGGGGTCTGGCTTACTCGGCCAAAATTGTGTATGTCTCAATGCTGCCCTAAGCCTGTGGCCAGAAAGGCACCGATAAGCAATGCCCTAAACAGCTAGATGCTAGTACAAGTTTGCCATGGACTGATCAGACCATGCGCTGCGTCTCCGTTTTTCCAGCAATGAGACTGCAAGCGAGAGTCAATGCCACAGAGCCAGGAGCTGCATTTTCTATCCTTGCTGTTCTTTTCTTCCCCCTTGTGTATTTGGCTTGTTTTATCATTAGGAAATGGGAAGGGAGTTTATCAGCAGCAGCAATGGCAACAGCTGCAGCCCATCTCAGCTAACTTGTGCTCTTTTTGGCGAAAAGGATCGTTCTCATCATTTTTAACGCCATCTAAATGGCTGCCAAGCAAGGAGTTCTTTTCCCTTCTAAAGACTCTCCAGCTAAGGGAAAGGGAAGGAGGTTTGCTGTTAAAATGAAAGCCTTACTCAAACTTCACATTTCACCAGTTTTCCTTCTTTTTCTGGATCTTCAATAAAGGTTTCAAAGACTGGTTAGTGGTGTTTGCGCCAGGTACTAGGCATGCTAAAGTCTCTATGCCAAACTCTGAACCTTGTTTAATGGGGAACAGTGACAGGGTCATGTTAACACCTTTGCGCCTACACAGTCCATTGATGTCAACACACCAGCTCTGCACTCCCTAGCCTAGCAACCCTGCCAACTCCAGCAAAGCACACGTGGAAAGGCAAGCAGCTGCTACAGCTGGCATTATGGTGGCACTGCCAGCGTGGCACCTGCCAGCCAGCCACTGCAACAGCACAACTCAGCTCCAGGGTGGCAGGCTGGCTGCACACACGAGCTTGTCCTGAGATGCTGTCATCAGTGCTGCTCAGACACCACTGCTGAGAACGGCTATGTGGCTCAATGATCGTTAGCGATGTTCATCCCCAAGCATTTGAGCTATGCATTGTGGAACTAAATCCGTCTGAAATGCAGCTCCCTCTGGAGTGAGATACTGCAGCTGTTTAATGGTGCACAGTGACACTGCACAACAGCTCAGAACAGGACGAGATGAACTCCATACCTAGTCAAATCTGCAGGGAAGCTTACATAAGCTGCCTGTAGTTATTACTAGTGGAATGTGGCCAGGACACCAGGACTAACACCTCTAACTCTTAGAAAAAGAGTTGTGGGAACTTTAACCACCACAGTGAGTCGGGCCCCACAGCCAAGTTACAGGCCAGCAGTACGGCACCCCCAGCGCAATGGTGGACCATTGTGCCAGAGCAGAGGCAGGAACCAGCTACCTATGCAGCTGCACCATTACCAGGGGTTCCTCCTCATAGCAAATCTCCCATCAAAATGCAGAGCGGCTGGACACTGCTAGGCTTGTAATGCCAGACTAGATCACAAACCAAGGGGATATGGCAGCACGGCAGGTTCAACACAGAGATGGGACGGAGCTCCCACATCTTCTCCCACACCACAAGGCCTCTGGCTGCCATGCCCCCTTCTCCCCACTGGACCTATGGGGCGGCAACAGCTTTCTCCAAGCAGAAGCATGAAAAGAGTTAGTGAGCTCTGCCCAGCCCCAGTCTGGGTGTTTATCCCAGCAGCATGAGTGCCTCACAGACATTATTAAATTCAGCCTCACAGGCAGGCCGGTGTTCCCTCATTTTACAGATGGGCGCTGAGGCACAGAGAAACCAAAGGACGTGCCAAGGTCAAATGGTGTGTGTGGCAGAGCCAGGGACTGAACTCTCAGTCTGGTGCCATCCTTCCTCCTGCCCTCATGGGCAGAGACATCCACGTCCTCAAACCACCAACACAACTGACGTGCACTGTTCGTTTTCAATCAGCAATGACAGCAAGGATTAGATGGGCCAGAGAGCCAGAACTCTTCTCTTGCCCCTGGGTGGTGCAGCTCTGCCAGGTCAGGGCTGGAAGCACTGGCAGACTGGCTCTGGGAGCCTGCACAGCTGCTGCCAAAGCTTCCTAGACACAGGAGTTGAACCTCCAGGACCATCAGTCTGGCACCTTTACATAGCACGGGAGTACATCCTGCCTTCCCAACTTGTCCTTGGCTCATTCATGGCCCAGGCACCGAGCCTTGGCGGATCTGAAAACACCTAGCACTGAGAGCAAGACAATGACAGACCTGAGAACACTCCCCTCGTTCCACTGACACTACCGTTATAGACTTTCCTTCCCCCCACCAGATATACATGATTCCTTTTATTGCCAATTTTCCACGGGCAGTGAAGTTTTGGATGCTCGTGGGTGGCCTTTCCCACTTCATTTAAATCACATGGGTCTGTAGCATATTACTGCAATTAAAGAGGGCTGCGGAGGAGAGGAGGAGGAGGGATTTTAAAAGAATAAACTACCAAACTGCTTCTGTGATCCAATGCATGGAGCTGCTGTGACCTCCAACCACCCTTTAGCACTGCAGGAATCAGCACCGAAGTGGACAGGCCTGGGGCACTAGATCAGGGACTGGTGGATCTGCTTCCCTCCCTGGGCCTGCATCACACAAGACTCCCCAGTGCTAGCGGGGAGATTCACATCAGGAAAATGCTACCTGTGACACTTCCATGAGCTTCCCACCCTACCCCCAGCAACAGCCACTACTTCTCCACAGAGCACTGTGGGCCTGTGACATAGGGAAGCGACTGCACTCAAACCAAGACACTGGGACAAGAGAGGTCACAGCCTGAGACAGAGGGCAGATAAATGGGGTCGGATCCAGGGTTGAATCGGCCACCAGGAGTAAATCTACATATCCCAACCCCCCCATTTTGTTATGGGCACAGCTATGACGACTAAAAATCCCAGCATGCTGTGTGCCATTTTGATACAAGCAGCCAGGCCTTACTATGAAAACTATGCCCCTCCTGCTTACCCTTGACTTGCCGTCTGCATCAGAGTGAGGCTTCATTTAGGGAGACATGGAGGCAACCTCAAGAGGCAGACCCCCTCAGACCTCAGCACCCGAGCACACAGAGCCATCCACAGAGTGACGGGGCCCTGTGCATGGCACAGCAGACTCAGCAGATGCATCAGACTAGCACAAAGTAGCTGCAAGCCCTGAGAAGGACCGTATGCTTCCCTCTTCATACTGGGTCCACGTGTCATCAATAGCTGGTGATTGAGCAGGGAAAGGCTTTCTCTGGAGACAAAGGATCCATATGGAGTAGCTGATCTAATGACCCAAACTATGCAGCGCACTTTCCAGCAGTTGCTCCATAACAATCCCACTCTTTCAAAAGAGCCCTCAGATCATGTGTACGTGGTCAAAGGGCTTCAGCTCTGCACAGAGGGTGACCATGTCCTGATTTTACAGGGACTGTCCCAACATTCGGGCTTTATCTTCCATAGGAACCTATTACCCCACACCCCGACCCGATTTTTCACACTTGCTGTCTGGTCACCCTATCTGCACATGAGCAGCCACTGACCATAGGCCACTCTTCAAATACATTTGAAAGGGGAATCCAAACAGGATTTGAACTTGGTCCCCCTCTCCTGGAGTGGGGAAGGAGAGTTGGAGCAGCAAGCGTCAGAGTGAAGAGAGCCCACAGGGGCAGAAAGGAACAAGAGCAAAAATGGGGCAATTGATACAATACATGAATGGGAGGGAGAAGCTGAAATGAACCCATCCCATTTAACTAGGGGAACCAAAAGGGAGTCAGCTGAGGGAGGAAAGATAGCCTTTAAGTTGGTGTGAGGAGTGGGTGTCTTGGGATCTGTTCCTTGCTCTGCCACCAACTTGCCATACGTCCTTGGGCAAATCACTAAAAAAGTGAGAGGAAAGAAACTGGGTTCATGCCTTTTTCTGCTTCTTTGTGACGGAGAAAGGAGGCCCAATAGGAGGTCTAAAAAATGTGTGTTTGTGTTTTAATTAGAAATGGAAGTCTACAGATTTTGAGCCAGAATGCTTCATTTAAGAAGTGTTTGAAAGAACTTCAACCACTGCTACTTCGATTAGGGCATTCATCTCAGTAAGCATCCTGCAGAGCTGCAAGTCGTCCCCCTGCAAAACTGGGGACAGCCGGATGTGAGCAGCATGGTATTTCTAAGGTAAACAGCATGACTATCAACTCACGCACACCGCTTTCCACCATCTTAAAGAAACAAAGGGAGCACACAAACTCACGCTTTTCCAAAGCTCCTTTGCAGATTATCTGGAACCTCAATTTCCTCCTCAGTAAAATGTGACTAATGATGAAAAACTGGGAGGACAGATGCAGTAACGTTTGTCCAGTGCTTTGAGATTCCGAGATAGAAGGTGCCAAGGAAACACTGAGCATTGTAAAGCATAGGCTAAGAGGCATGCGTGTGCTGTTACTCTAGCTAGCCCCTTTCCAGTTTTATAAAGGAGCATTATTGTCGCTTGGGGCCACTGTGCACTGATAAGATGGCATTAGGGGCAGAGAGGACTATATCTGAGCGTGCAGGGCACATGTCCAAGAAAACACCTCAACACAGGGGTTAACAGAGATAACACAAGCCTGATTCTTCTCTAGCTTACACTGATGTAACAGTAGACACGGGGGAGCTGCCCCTGATTTACAGCAGTGAGAGAAGAGACTCAGACCTATGGGTGTCCAGTGGTGAGTCTATCATCACTTCCAGATGATGCAGAATCTTTCCCACCAGGGACAGTACTTCACAGGCATCTTTTTAGAGGGGGAAGGATTTCCCAGCTTGTACAGACAGCCATGGGACAAGGTTTGGAGCTCCATGGTCCACAGAGGGGGGAATCAGAGGAAAACTGATGGGATAGTGAGACAGACACAGGGGTTTCTATTCCATGCTCACCCACAGCCTCCGTTCCCAGCGATAGTTCTCTGGTGCAGAGGAGGGAGAAGAGATGCTTCTGCCTCCCTGGATTGCTGCTCAGCCGGAATTTATGCTGCAATTTGCAGCACTGCTAAATAAAGTCAGCAAAGAAGAAGGAGGGAGGGGATGAACAGGTCAGTGATGGCAGCACAGCTCCAAAGCTGTCGGCTCCCATCACTCACATCTCCATTCAGTGAATCACAAGGCACTTCCAGCTGCTAGGCTCCAGCCTCCAGCGCTTGAAATGCTAAGATCTGGCTTCACTTCACACGGAAACACATGCAGTGTACCTCGAACAGGAAGTGTCTGTGCCTGCACTGCATTCCAGGGGTCAGACTCAGGAAGAGTAGATAGACATAGGGAATGCAAGCCAATGCCGGGGGTTCACAAGGCCCATTCCCAGATTTATACAATGTTTTCCAGGCTCCTTGCATTAGGCGAGGGACAACTCCACCAGCAGCTCTCCATCCCCTGTCAGCCCAGATGCCAGTTAAGGACTGTTATTGCCTGCCAGGCCAGTGCCAGAGGTGAGCTAATTACATTTTGCCAGGCAACACATCCAGCCCCATAGGGAAATGGCTGGTCTCACACCCCAGCTTTGTAGGAAATAGATTGCCCAACTTTTAAAAGAGATCTACCTTTTCATTAGAAAACTATCACCTGGCTGTTCTGCAATGCCTAGGAGAAGCGCCCAAAAGTGCTCTACAACTAACTGACAGGCTGATTCAGAAAGGTTTTAAAGCAAACAAATAGTCTGCAGAAGAGAAGAATGAGGGGGGATTTGATAGCAGCCTTTAACTACCTGAAGGGAGTTCTAGGGAGGATGGAGCTAGGCTGTTCTCAGGGGTGGCAAATAAAAAACAAGGAGCAATGGTCTCAAGTTGCAGTGGGGGAGGTCTAGGTTGGATATTAGGAAAAAGTTTTTCCCTAGGAGAGTGGTGAAGCACTGGAATGGGTTACCTAGGGAGGTGCTGGAATCTCCATCCTTAGAAGTTTTTAAGGCCTGGCTTGACAAAGCCCTGGCTGGGATGATTTAGTTGGGGTTGGCCCTGCTTTGAGCAGGGGGCTGGACTAGATACCTCCTGAGGTCCCTTCCAACCCTCATCTTCTCTGATTCTGTGAATGTTGAGGGCTCTCAGCAGATCCCATGGAACATTCACTGCATGCTGCAGAATTACTCTGTCATGCTCCAACTGAAATAGCAAAATTTCCATTGGGTTTCAATGGTAGCAGCATCTGTTCACTATCCATGCAATGCAACCTGCTCTGGGGCAGCCTGTCTAACAGCACCACTTTGAATGAAATTCAGAGAGAGTAATTACCCCCACTAGAATCTAGTCAGTTTACCAGGGTCCAGCATGCCTGCTCTGACAAGTGCCATGCAATCTTTAAGGACCACAAGCAGTCAGGAGAGTGGCTTCACGTCTCATCAGCCCAAGCTCCACTACGACCCTCATGCCATTCTGGTAGATTGGCGCGAGACCGAATCCCTGGGCATCTGCAAGCCTACCAGTACTGTTTCCTGAAATACCTCCTTGCCATTGCCACCCAACTAGTGACCAGGCCCCATGCAACTTTACTGGGGCAGTCAGAAAGGATCACAGCTGTGGATAGGACCTGCAGACAGCAGCTCCCTGGGTCTGGATCAGTTCACACACACAGCTGCCCTGTATATCTGTGACACTCAAGAACAGTGGATATTGTACATTTCTGTGGTTATCTCCAATATTGGCGACAGCCTCTGAGAACCTCAAAAGGACAAACACTTCTATCCATATTGGTCTTGTCCTTTGCTAGTCTGTTAACATTCCTCCCCCTCGCCCATTGCGCACCTCCTACGGGTGCCAATGCCAGCAGTTCTGGGACCAGCATGTTAACTGTTGCTAACGGCCCAGTGCACGGATACGAAATACCGCTTTGGGCTAGAGGTGCTGACTAGCAAGATGCAAAGCAGAGGCAGAAATTCACCTCAGCTCACTGCCTGTCAGACTGAAACCCTCTCTCTGTACTTCCTGCTTCACTGACCGAAGGACAGTAGAATGCACTTTAAAATGCCAGGACACTTGCTGCTGTCCATGGTATTTGTGACCTCACAGGATGATGCATCATGGGATATGATCAGTGAGCTGGGAAGCACCAAGAGGATGTCATGGGGTGGAAGCATACCTTAGAACATGGGGAAACCCTGACATCTTTAGTGCCGTCTCACTCAGAGAACATTCTGCTCAGAAATCCAGGCTGTTCCATTTTGCTTTGTGGTTCATCTATAAAACAGTCACTTTCTTGATTTCTTGGATACAGGAAGGTGAATTCAAGAGATTACACTGAACCAGAAAGGTCAGCAGGGACAGACTCAAGAACAGCTATTGGCAGCAGCTGGACAGAACATGTGTCCCTACCCTCCCGTTCTCCCTCATGGACATTGGCACCCAAATTCCCACAGCAAGGATGGCCACCTGGGCGTTCCATTGTATCTCCTCAGAAGGAGAAAACCTTCACTTGCCCCAGCCAGCCCTCTGAGTATTTACTCACTCCTGCCACATTTCAGTCAAACAGCATTACCAA
Organism: Mesoclemmys tuberculata; assembly: GCA_007922155.1. Taxonomy (NCBI): domain Eukaryota; kingdom Metazoa; phylum Chordata; order Testudines; family Chelidae; genus Mesoclemmys; species Mesoclemmys tuberculata. The sequence goes on from ML675754.1 coordinate 265,370, forward strand.
GGAAGCACACACGAATGATATACTACCCTGGAAGCCTTTAGACTCAGACTTTATTTAGCCCGACATACTATTTACTGCCTCCTTCAGAGTATGTCTGCTCAAGTTAGCAGCTAAATAGCTAGAATACAGAGGCCAGTCCCTGTCAAATCATAACCAATTAACTTCTTAATCACCAAGTGCCATAGACACAGCACACCAGGAACAACTTGATTCCCAGGATATCCCACTGCACTACACCCCACACTAAACAATGCCTGCTCCCCCCACCTGCAACTCCACTCCCTCTCTCCATACTGACTGGTGGCCAAAGGCAGCTGTGACTATAACCGTGTGGTGCACTGACTGGCTTGCCATCACTTGGCTCCCCAGATCACTGCATTTCCCACTCTCCACCTCATTCCCACACCACTCCAGTGTTCCTTCAACCCTACAGTCCTCCTTCCCATCCCACCCGAATGGAGAGAGGTAAATAGTGGTATCCCCCAGGGGTCTGTACTGAGACCAGCGCTGTTCTACATATTCATAAATGATCTGAAAAAAGGCGTAAACAGCAATGTGGCAAAATTCGCCGATGATACAAAACTACTCAAGATAGTTAAGTCCAAAGCAGACTGTGAAGAGTTACAAAGCAATCTCACAAAAGGGTGACTGGGCAACAAAATGGCAGATGAAATTCAATGTTGATAAATGCAAAGTAGTGCACATTGGAAAACATAATCCCAACTATACATACAAAATAATGGGGTCTAAATTAGCTGTTACTAATCAAGAAAGATCTTGGAGTCACTGTGGATAGTTCTCTGAAAACATCTAATATATGTGCTGCAGCAGTCAAAAAAGCTAACAGAATGCTTGGAATCATTAGGAAAGGGATAATAAGAGAGAAAATATCATATTGTCTCTTTATAAATCCATGGTACGCCCACATCTTGAATACTGCGTGCAGATCTGGTCGCCGCATCTCAGAAAAGATAAATTGGAATTGGAAAAGGGACAGAAAAGGGCAACAAAAATGATTAGGGGTATGGAACAGCTTCCATATGAAGAAAGATTAATAAGACTGGGACTTTTCAGCTTGGAAAAGAGATGACTAAGGGGGGGAATATGATAGAGGTCTATAAGATCACAAATGGTGTGGAGAAAGTAAATAAGGAAGTGTTATTTACTCCTTCTCAAAGTTATAACACAAGAACTAGGGGTCACCAAATGAAATTAATAGGCAACAGGTTTAAAACAACGAAGAGTCAACCGGTGGAACTCCTTGCCAGAGGATGTTGTGAAGGCTAAGACTATAACAGGGTCCATAAAAGATCTAGGTAAGTTCCTGGAGGATAGGTCCATCAATGGCTATTAGCCAAGATGGGCAGGGATGCAACCCCATGCTTTGGGTGTCCCTAACCTCTGGTTGCCAGAAACTGGGAATGAGCAACAGGATGGATCACTTGCTGATGACCTGTTCTTCCCTCTGAAGCACCTGGCATTGGCCACTGTCAGAAGACAGGATACTGGGCTAGATGGACTATTGGTCTGACCCAGTGTGGCCATTCTTATGCTCTTATCCCCCATGCACACAGTTGCTAAATAAATCGCAGCACATCATCATTCTTGGATATTTTTTAAAAAGTTGAGTGATTAAGGGGTTAAAGCAGGTCAAATTCTGGCCCCAGACTATTGGTACTGCCCCTTTAAATGCACATCTCCTGCCCCTCTTGTCAAGGTCTTCCCCCACCTTGGCTATCATGACACAAGCTGGCAGGTGAGGTGAGGGAGGAAAGGCTATGCTGCGTTGCTACCAGCCTATGGGTCACAGATGAAGGAGAGAGTCAGCATTCAGCCCGCAAGAGACTTAACACTGCATGTGGCAGCTGGGGCGTGTCATCTGCTGGGACCTCTCAGCCACCTTACTATGGACAGTGCACTTGCAGACAGCCTATTAGACACACAGAGCGAGCCGAGAAACCCCCGCGGCTAGCTCCAGCTCCCATGCTTGCACTTCAAGGGATGGGAAGTCTCTACATGGCTGCAGTGAACCAGAGCATTGGGACCTGATTGCATCTTCTCATCAGGAGATTCTGTATTGTCCATATGCTCTGTGTCATGCCTAATTTGCCCTTTACCAAGGCACCTGTGTGCCAGGAAAGCTGCCATCAATACACTGGTGGTATTGATGATCGAGCAATCTAACACCAAAGGATGGAATCCCAGGGCTCATGTTAATTCTCTTTTTTTCAAAAACACCCCCAGAAGCATTATGTGCTTCTAAATCTGAACCCCTCTGCAGAGACATGCTGAAGCCATCAGGCAGTGCAGCTGTAAAAGACTCTTCTCTCAGCCTCCTAGCATGTTAACGACAACCCACTTGCTGCTACAAGCAGCACAGACCTGATGAGACCATGCTGTGTGCAGAGTAGAACCAGAATAAGCAGAGAATTGTCTGTGCACGTAGCCTCGCTCTCCTAAACGCAGTCTGAATGGAGGCGCCGCCTCCTCTTCTCAGGAGAAAGAAGCTGCCGCCTTCCCACCAGCCTGCTTTTGGCCTGCGTAGCTATCTGGAGGCACTCTCATCCTGCCAAGGGTCAGCTGGAAAGAAACTGCTTGCATAGTAACTCAGCCTGAACTGACCAAAGCATAGCTCACACCAGCCTATAAGGGGGACCACAATAGCCATTGACCATCAATGGGAGTGAGGCACTAAACTGTCACTGGTGCCTAGGAAACTCTCTCCCACTGTCTTTAATACAGAGGTGAGGGCCTGAGGAAACCGCAGGGCCCAGCAAGCCATACTACTCTGAGCATGGCGTTCTGGGACCCGTAGTCTCCAGTCTGACTCACTGCACTGAAGATGAGGGCAGCTGCAATGTGATCCATTTTGCACAAGGCAGAGGCAGCCCTCGAACCCCCAGCAGGCTGTGAGGCTGTCCCTCCACAGGGAAAACTTTGGCCTGGTTCTGGCATCCATCCCACAGTTGTGCGTTTCTGTCAGTATGTCTGGGCGTGGGAAGGGAGGCAAAGGGCTGGGGAAAGTGGATGCAGTGTACACCCTGTGCAGGGTCAGGGGCCAACCACCCAGCAAAGGCATGGTCCCCAAGGCCCACATGCTGCACGAGTGTGCGCTTAACCCTCCATCCTGGGAGCTGCAGTGGCTGTTCTTTGCTGGATTTAATAACCTGCGGCAAGAGAGAGGTGCTTCCACTTGATATGGGTCATTTGTAACACAGGAGCCTCTTTTTCCCCCCTTCAGCTGGTTTCTTCACAGCTTGTCATTGTCAACTTCAACTGCACAGCTAGGGATGCAGAGAGAGTTTCTGGTATGAATGATGGGATGTTCTCTTAGCTATTCCTTGCCAGCTGCATTATTTGTGCTCTGCTAGCCTCATCCCTGGGAAGGCCTGGGGAGGCTTGCAGCAGGCCACTGGGGGAGGTGCCCTCTGGGATACTCCCATCCCTAACAGTTATTGGGAAGGCTACGACTGTGAAGCTGTGAGGCCTCGCTCAGGGCAGAACACCCACGCACGGTTTAATGCACAGCCCGTGTACTTTCACATTCCAACAGCATTGCCACCACGCTCTACTCCTCTGAATTAACCCTCTTGTCGTGCCCCCACCCCCAGAGCAGTCGTCCTCCCCACCACACTGGCCACCATACCCTGGATTCACATGGAAGTCTCAGGTTCCCACAGGTACAAGCTTCCATTTGAGATGAGCCAAATGTAGCTCAGAGCGAGCCTTTCTATCCCACTCCATGACCTGCCGAGGGGCTCAGGAAAAAATTGCTACCTTTTGCCTGTTCTTCTATTGGCTTCTGAACCAAGACCTGACTTTCCATGCTGTAGGAGCATAGGCGGTGTCAGACCAAGCCATGCTGCTGGCCCATTAAATCCAGCATCTTGTCTCCTGCAGCGGCCAATACCTGATGCTTCAAAGGAAAAACAGCAAGGAAAAACCCACCCATGAAGTAGCTGACCAATTGTGCAACGCTGTACTTGTTGGAGGCGAATCCAATCCGCTCCCTGCCCGACCTCTACTGTGATCAGCTGTCACCACAAAGCACATGGCTTGACCACCCTTGCCTGCCGGGCAACACTGCAGCAGGAGCACAGGGCTTGACACAGCCAGCTGCTGAGAGGGGCAGACATTCCACAGCATTCAGCAGACAGGCGCAATATTGGCACGCTGATTTCCCGGCCCTTTATCGTGACCCTGGGGAATCTTCTTACCTTTGCCTTCCTTGAAGTGACTCAGCTGTGCCTGGGCACTCAGCAGCTTCCCCCTTCCTGCTGCCAAGATATTAATTCAGTAGTTACTTCTGGGAGGTAGCTGCACACAATGCCTCTCAGCAGCCCCAGAGCTGCTCTGGGATGATCTGCTGGGATATGCTGGCCAAACTTCCTCTCCAAGCCTCTCCGTTTCCTTTCAGGCAGCAGAGGAGTTCAGAGTGAAGCTGACAGAGCTGTTCAGGAGAGACCTCTCTTCTTAAAGTGCTTGCTCTACCACCTCCCACCTGTCCCCTCTCCCTTCCCTTTTTTCTGGGCATCCATGAGAAGAAATGCATTCGGAAGTCTGCTGCTCCAAATGCAGCTCCAGACCCCTCCCGGAGGGGTACAGGAAGCATTTCCAGTGGCATGGAGTACGATGGACCCATCAGCTGCCTGAGCAGCACTCACATGCAGGAGACTGCTTCCTTGGCAAGCAGCCCACAGACCCGGACCTTGCTCTGGGAGGGTTGTGAGGACAGGACCACGGAGCTGAGCGTCTTCACAGCAAAACACTAACCTGCTTCTTGGGCCAAGCCACCCTGCAGTGATGGCAACTGGGTCAAGCAAAACCACCAAGGCCCTTGCTGGTTGGAAGACGGACTCAGGCCTGTGTGTACAGGCACCCAGGGAGCATCAGCGTGTTCAGGTACCTGTGCTAGGTGCAGCAACAACTGGTCCTAGATTAAGTAAGGCAAGGCCACTGCTCTTGCTACCCTCATGGTGAGCGTCTTGACATTAACACTATTTAAAAGACAGGCCAACTGTGCTTTCTCTGCTGCACTACAGCAGAGCCTGGGCTAAGGGTCTCAGGATTTGCTCTCAAACTCCAGTTCATGGCCTATAAATGCAGCTGTTTGGTTCTGCACTGGGCTGGCCCTTGCCGTGCAAGTCCTGAGTTCACACCTGTTTGTGGGGAGGGTCTCAGGGAAGAAAAGTTACAAGAAGTTCCATTGCCCTGCACAAACGCAGCGTATAGAGCCTTTCACATCTAGGTCCTGGCTTGGAATCCAGCCCAGGCTGGCAGGGACTGACCGCCAGTACCACTGGAGAGCTGCTCGGTGACCTGAGTGGGAACTGAGGGATGGCTCAGTCCACGCCTCAGTGAACAAGCATCCCCATTCCAGAATTCACTCCCACCATAGAGAAGCCATGGCCTGCATGGGCCACAGACCAGACTCCCTTTTTGTCCCAGGCTTACTGCGTGGGCAGCATGAGGGGGAAGCTTGTCCTAGTGCTGCTAGTGCTACCTGCTTGTGGGCAAACTAAGCGCTTCAGTCTCAAGGGCTATCGAGCCACCACAGCACTAAGATGCACACGTATGGACAACTCTGCCCCTTCCCCACAAACTCTTCCTCCAAGCTCTTCACAGCTCCAGAGCAAGGTGTTAAAAATAACAACAATTTAAACAACCGGAGGCATTGCAGAGCAGTGGCTGGATCGAGCTGCCAGTGTGCCAAACATACAGGTGCTAGTCAAACAGTGGGGGCTGGGGATATCCCAGGAGAGACTGGAGTGCCCCTCTTGGACCCTCATCTTCACTCCTTTGTACTCCCAGCGAGACAGGCAGGAGATCACCCTGAACACCACATGCTCCAGAGAGACCTGGCACACAGAGAGTTACAGGAAGATGGTATCTGTGGCAACGACCAATAGTCTGACTCCACCAAGTCCCAGCAGAAGTTCAACACCATGGTGACTCCCAGAGGGAATAACAGTGAAGTGCGCAGAGCTAAGCCAGATGTGCCCACCTCACTCCTACCATAGCACCCACCGCTGGGGATCCCAGGAGTGGCATTAGAGAGGGGTCCCAGTAAGACGACAGCACAGAGGAAAGCAGAAAAAAATGGAGACCTGAGGAATCCTGGCTCTATGTCTAGCCTGGGCAGGAAGCGCGTCCCAAGACACACAGGCAACGTCTGCACCATTACAGTGTCTCTCTTCTCTGCTCCACCTGTGGAAACAAGCAGCATTCTTTGCTGCAACTCAGACACATCTGGAGTCAAACTAGAGTCAGATCTTTCCCAGCCACACCTTAGCCTGGGGCCTCTTTAATCCCCACCTGAGACAGATTGAAGCAGTTTGCCAGTTACTGTAGGGATTTCAGAATCCCATAGACACAATGTGGTATTGGCTGGCTCTGCACAGAAGGGGCACCACTCAGACGCAGGAGTCCTGGGAATACACCCGACACCCCTAATTGCACCTCAAAACACATTTCCTGGTTTTGTGCCGTTCAAATGAAATGGCTTAGAGAACGAGATGAGAAGAGGAGAATTCAGTGGTTAAAGAGACGAGGAGAATAATAAAGTTACTGGTAGGTTTAAACCCTGTTTTGTATATAACTGAGGAGAGGAAGCTCTCGAAAACATGTGCCACCCATTAGGCGGTTCTGGCCTCTGAGTGAGATGGTCAGCTCTGTTTGAATCGGCCCAGAATTAACTGGGCTGCTAGATAGACAGAGAACTCTATACAAAAATTCCCCTACAAAAACACCACTTATAGCTAAGTTTCCCAAATAAAGTTATTCACACAAGATAAAGGGAAACTGTCCCAAACTGGCTATCATATCATTTTTACCTAGACAGAAACACGACCCAGGTCTGTGCAAATGGGCTGGACGCTAGGAAACTCATAGACCAATGTAAACTCTGCCACTACCTCGTTTTCGTGACTTTGGGCCTGTGCCTCAAATGTAAAACATGAGTCTTTTTAGCGTTACCAACTAACCTTCACAGCAACCTTTCGGGGTAAAGTCATTTACATCTGCAAAGTTCCACACGTCCACCAGCCCCAAAGCCTCCACCACTGACAACACATACGTGCAGCAGCAAACTCCATGTAGCAACCTGACAAATAATGACAAATATCAGTTCTGCTAATCTCCATACATAAAAGCATCTGGTAACCTGGAGACGTGCTGGCCTGGGACACTGGAAGTTGAGAGGACCAGAGATTTGGCTGCCTTTCTCTTGGTCAATATGTAGAACACTACTGAGATCAATGATCAGCCAACGGCACAGCATGCAAATTAAGAAACTGGGAGAGAATTTATGCCATCCTTCACTGCTTGTTAACACTCGCAGTGGCCTTGCATGCAAGGCCAGGGGCACAGAGCCTGCCAAACTCCACACAGGACAGCCAGGCAGCTGTGGCTGCTCCATGTTTGGTGATGGCCATGCTGATCTCTGCTTTCATCCTGGCATCGTAGAAACCAAGGTTATAAACAATGCAGTGCTGGAGAGAACCCCGAGCAGCTTGTGGCTGTAGGTGGCAGCATTGCCCAGGCCACTGCTAGCAGTAGAGCAAAGTGCCTGTCTGCCAGCTACCAACAACTAAGCCAGCTCCTTTTCGAGCAGCCGGCGTGATTACTGCCAATAAGGAGGGGTGGTGTTGTCTACTGGACAAACTGCAGGAGCGCTCCTGTATCTTAATCCTGCCTCTGGCAGACCCAGTCTGTTGTCAAATCAGACACACTCCCAGTTCCCACACCCGTGCCTTAGTTTCCCCATCTGTAAAATGGAGGAGAGTATCACCTTCCTCTCAAGAGTGGCCTGATGACCAAAGTCTTTTGAGCCAAAAATTCACTAGAAGTCTCCACTCCCTATACTGACTGGGACCCAGCAATAGATAACTCAATAAAAGTCTTTTAAAAATATATTTGATGCTGCAACAGAATTTTCAGAATTTCTAGAGTGCTGGAAAAGTCCAGAGCCCTGGCTGCAGAATTCAGATCCAGTGCTCACAGAGTCCATGGGGTTCTGGGCTAGAACCAAGCTGGCTGCAGCCGAGGAGACCAGAAAAACCCAGATTCAGCTGGTAGTTGTCTCACCCCAACCTTCCTCAAAAGAAGGTTGAAAAACATTCTGTTACTTGTGTTGCCAGCGCTAAATGGATTTTCACAGTGAATTCCACACAAAGTGATTTACAAGGTGTCTACACACAGGAGCCACTGGTAAACCACTAAAATGCAGTCATCTCTGCGGTATAATGCAGCAACTCTTTAACAGCACATAGCTGCACAATACAACAGGTATAGAAGGTACCATACCAGTCTGCAATTACAGGGAGGAATTCAGAGAGGCAGAATGCAATTACTCAGCTTTGAATTTGGCAAGGACAAGGATTTTTTTTTACCTCTCCGTTTGTGAAAAATGCCATGAGGAGTCCTGACAGGCAACCACGACCTCTCTCAAGTCTCACTCCAAAGACAGCTTAGAGCCCTCTACCCATCATCCCCAGCACCTAAACGATACATAGAAATCTCTCATCCAAGGACTGACCTAGCCTGACTCCATTTAGCTTCCAAGATGTGATGAAATCCCAGGCTAAGGTGACTCCAGTGGAATACATGTGTCTGAGGTTTGCATCTAGCTACCGAAGGCACATTTAAAACGAAAATCCTTGCTCTAAGCAGAGATTTCATAACAGAACAATAGCCTCAAACCTAGAGATTCCCACTCTTTATCAAAGGTACTTACAGCACGTCACTATCTTTAGCATACATATCCTCAAAACTTGCAGTGCTATTATCCCTCTCTAGGGTGGGGAACTGAGGCAGAGAGAGAAGCTAACTTATTTGGCCAACATCACATAGAAAGTTTATGTAGGTCAGGGACTTCTCCCAAATGCCAACCCAGCACTTAACCACTGGACCACCCCTTATTTCCCTCTAAGGTCCTTCTGTTTTGAGCATAAAGGGAGAACCAAACGTCAGGCCTACTCCAGTCTGTAGTATCAGCATCTTTAAACACATTGCCTGCCTCATTCCAGCCTATAAACCCCTGAAGGGGAAGGCACCTTCTCCTCCCTCTTGACTACACTGCAAATCTCTGCTCTCCCTGCACACTGTACTCACAAACATCACCTATCAAGCAATCCTCTTTGAGTGAACAGATCTGTGTTCATTCAGAAAATGCAAACTGGTTAGAGTCCTTTGCTATGCACTGGACTAGACAGACCAATGTATTATTAATTCAGAAGCTGGCTGTACACAGGCAGGAAATCAGCAGGCAAAAAGAAGTCTATCCCAGAACTTCACTCCAGCCTCAGACTGACTGTACGGTACTATACTTCCTTCCTGCTCTGCTGGGCTCCAGGGAATAGGACATTCGACAGCAAGAGCAGACGTCGTCTGTTTGGATTTGTTTTATTTATTTTTATTTTTTAGAGGAGTGTATTTATCCACTCCACTCTGGATACAGATTAGCTGCCTTTGCTCAGTATTGTTGTTTCACAGGTCTTGAGATGGGAACTGTGGACACTTTGATGTATGGATTAAAAGACAGTCTTGTTTCATTGGGGCTTCTGAACTTAGCCATGTAACTGCTGCCTAAAAGCAAATTCTTCCCACACAATAACTCCTTGATGAATCACAACTGGAGATCTTCCTGCCTGCTAGAGCCACAATACACTTAAGGGAACTATTTCTGTACGCCTTCTCTAGTGGGAAATGCATAGCTCTCAGAAAAGCATTCCTAACAAGACACTGGCTTTATCTGCTTGGAAAACCAGTCGTTCCTGCTTTTGAACATCACATCCATCACATCTTTTCCACCACCTAGGTTAGGAAACTTACATCTGTGCTCCAGTATCCCATAATGCACCACCTCACCATACAGGTTCTCAAGTCCTCCAAAATTTGAATCAAATGCTGCACTGAATTAGATAAATCATATCTTCTCCTAGACTAGCACACGCTGCCTTGTGGTACCGCGCAGGCCCACAAGCAGCAGACTGGCTCAGCCCTGGGGACACTGTCTCCTGCCTCTCCAGCTTGTGCCGCTCAGAAGTTTCAGCCACGGTGGTTTGTGCGATTGTTTCTCTCTCCTGTGGGAGGTTTGGAAAGTCAGTTTCAGACCCCGATGTACGGTATAGATAAGAAGAAAGCATTGAAGCTGGCAGGAGAAGAAGTGTTGCACAGATACAGAAGGTACACACTTGAGATCTACCTAAGTTAACGGGACAACACCAGAGGTTGGTGGCACAGCTAAAATGGCAGAGTACATGGCATGGCCTTTTTAAAGCCCTCTGGAGCATTGCTGGGAAACTGGTCACATGGCCAAGAGCAGAGGTAACAACTGATTCAATTACACAGTTGCCAGCTTCAAAGGAAACCTAAGGCAGAGCTGCAAAGGAGGAAAGCATGAAATTGTTTGCCCTGGGGTCTCCCCGGGTCTGTGCCAGCAAGACCCAGATGCCATGAAGCAGGGAGAAAACACACTGGGATTTACAGCAGCAGGCAAAAGACGGGTACACGACATACATAAACACTATCATCACAGCAAACACTTTCAGAGTGAAGCCATAACAGTTCAGAGATGCTCGAAAGCAAGCTGCTACTCCTACAGTCTCTATACAGACTCAAGCGGGTACAGTCACCCTACTAGCCAAGAAGCTATAAAAAGCAGGCATTAATCAGAGGCTCAAATATTATTAGCACAAAACACAGCAGCCTCTATAGCCAAGGCCCCCCGGGCAGAATACTGTTAAGATGCTTTCAACATACCTCTCAATCGGCAAGAGACTAAAATTAGGGCACCAGCCGTCTGAGGAAAAACCCTAATTGCGAGCAGCCCATGGGGAGAAAAGACAGGGGATGCAATTTGATCTGCAGATCTCACTGGAGCAGGGGGCAATTGGTGATGTGGGACAAGTTCCCTTGGATGTAACTGTCTCTGAAGCCTGTTTGGTTTTTGGCATGTAATTTTTATTTTCCTCTCGTTCTTTCTTGCCGAGGGCATTAGCACGAAAACAGCATATCTCACTCCTAGGAGTTCGTGGCCTCTTGCTGCTTATCCCTACCAACCTGGAGTCCTAATCCTTCATTTGTGATATTGCCATCGCTTCTATAGCAACCGTTTGGAAGGTCACAAGAAAGAAGTGGAGTCACAGGCAGCAGGAGCAGGGCGAATCAAGAGCCTGTTCTCATGCAGGCATCTTTGCTATGAAATGGAGCAGGGGAATCTGGGAGAGACATGCAGAAGGTTTTCCTCTAGACGTTAGCTGCTCTTTAAAAGGACGCAGCCTGGCCCTATTGATGTCAATAGGAATTTGACCACAGATTTCAACTGGAACAAGTTTTGGCCTCAGTAAGACCTGACTCAGCACTTGGGCCAAGCAGGGCCGAAGGTGAGTTAGCAAAAGTGTACTGTCCTGGGCTCAGGCACAGCTGAGAGGTATGTGATCAGGCACCTTCCCGTCTTTCTTACCTTCGTGCCCGCTGTTGTAAGTGCTGATGCTGCCGTGTTATAAGGGCACTTTCCCAAACAGGGCCACTGTGGCTATTCCTATACCAGCTCACAGCTGGGTGCCCCGGGTAGGGTGGGCTAGTGAAGCCATGGTCCGACTCCGTCTCTGCAGCCAGCGATGAGGCAGAGCTCCCCATTGGTTCCCCCCTACCCAGGCCACGCCGAGATTTATCCTAGGTTAGGTCGGAGCCTGCGGAAAGGGGTGAAGTGCTGCGGCATGGACTGGAGTAAAGATCCCAACACTGGAGAAAGGGAGGTCGATTCTGATCAAAAGAAGGAAAGAAAAAGGAAAAGAGAGAGAAACAAGGTATGATATAAATCACCACCACTGGGGCTCCAGGTGCCTGTTAATGAACTCTCTGAACAAGACCATTCTAGAGCTTACCCAGATGGAGAAGTTTTGTTTTAACAGGCTAGTCCATCCCAGTCAGCAGGTGGGAGACACAGGAAGGTTTAGTAGAGGTTTCCTCTAGTTAAACATCATTTGGGACCACTAGCTCCCAAACTCTGGGGGGCAACTGTACCAGCTGACCAATCTAAGACCTTGTGTGCAATTGTCAACTCCTGCTGCCTCCTACTTAACCATTCCCAATCCACCAGGAAGCATAGCTAGTGGAAGACGAACCAGAAGAGCCAAGCACAGAAGATTGTTATTAAGGTAAAGGAGTCGAAGGATAAACTGTAGAGTCCCAATCACAAAGCCTGACGCACCAGCACTTGGGAATGACTAGTATCCAATTAAGTGGGTTTCTGCCCACGAAAGCTTATGCCCAAATAAATTTGTTAGTCTTTAAAGTGCCACAGGACTCTTGCTGTTTAGCACAGAAAAGATTTTCTGAAGACCCCAAACTCTAACTAAAAATCTGAAAAGCCAATTAAGTCAACCCTGAAAAGTAAGGACTTGCCTATTTGTCTAGAGCAGGGCTCGACAAACCCCAGGCACCAGGTCGCCATGGCGCCTAGAAATTTAAGTCTGATGCCTATTATTTCTCTGGGGGGGCGGAGCAGCCGCCATGCTCCGGCCAGGGCACCACTGAGCCCATGCGGCAGGGCTGGGAGGGGGGAAGCGCTGTGGCTGCCGCGCTCCAGTCAGGGCACCCCACCACTCGGCCCACATTGTGGGAGAGGGGCGGGGGGGAAGAGGCAGGGCCAGGAGGGGAGAACGGCCACGGCACTCCGGCCAGGGTGCCCCGCCACTCAGCCCACATTGTCTGGCTCCTTAATATTTGAGCTGGCTCCCAGCTCCAAAACAAATTTTTCGATCCCTTTTCTAAGGCAAGAAGCTTATTTTGGTTCTTTTTAAATGGAATAAAGTTTCACGCCTTTTTTTCCAGCATCATCATGGTAAAAGGGATGGCAAACAGATTTTGTGCTGAGGCTGGTAAATTTTCCCCAGCCATTTTGCATACTGGAATGAAATGTAAAATATTGACTCCCTTTCATGTAGACTAGATCTCTAACAAACATTCAAAAAAAGGGGGGGGGCAGCTTTTATTCTCTCATTATTCTGATTTTCAAAATGTACTGCATCAAACTTTCATCAAACTTTACTTTTGGAAGTACTCTTATTTGGTCTTCAAAGACGTTTAACTATATGTTTTTTCTTAAGGAAAAATAAAGACCTTAGAGTTTGGATTTGTGTAAGAAGGAAAAGGATCCAAGGAACATTTATGAGAATAAAAAAGAAGAAACAAGGAAGGGGAAAAAATTTGCACTGTTGAGCTTATTCAATTACCCACCAGGATTTATAGAGATGAATGAATTGTATGAAGACCTTTATGAATTAGCTACCTAGTGCAATAAAAGACTGAAACAAAGACTGCAACATATAGTTTTTCATTCCCAGGATTATGCCACAGGATCAAGAAAGGTCTCAGTGAATAGCAGACCCCAGAACACTGAGGCTCTTGCAACAGGTGAAGTTTTTCTAGGAGCTTAGCTCCAAAACTAAATGCATTAGTCATGAAATGGATATTGGTAATTACCTTTTAAAGGTGATTTTGTCTCCCTAATTGGCCAGCATGGATTCTGTGCATCTTCATTACCAAAAGGCAGCACAGCTCTGGGACACTGTCACCAACATGAAGAACTCATTGATTATTGGAGGACTGGCAAAAATGGTCCCTTGTTTTTTCCTTCAATAACTACCATCTAGTAGTTAATTTGTAAGAAGTTACTTTTTCCCTACCAGAGGGGGAAAAAAGTGGAATTTAAAAAAAAAAAAAAAAAAAAAAAAAAGGAAAAGATGCTTAACATCCAGAGGACATTCCTCCGAAGATTATTATAATTTTAAGAGTAGAGTCAGATTTAAGACACGATCTATTTTGCATCTGTAAAAACCCTTAACCTTCTGCTTCAGCCTTCCAGAACGTCAACAGTGCCACTCTCCTTATATGTTCCCACAGCCAAGTTGGCTAAACAGCTGAAGGGACTGAGAAGTGTTGTTGGCATGTGATTTATAGGGCTGGTAGGCTGAAACATTTTTCCCCTCCAGGATTCAAGGTTTAGCAGGCAAAAGGGAAATCAAGATCAGAAAAATGCAGACATTACTAATTCACCAAATTAAAATACAAGCAAAGGATGGGAAGAAAATCTAACGTTAAAAATCTTTCCAAGCACAGAGTTGCACAACCAGATAAAGCAACTTAACAGCCTAGTTTGAAATCATTTCCTCAGCAACTCACCCAAGTTGAAAAGGCTGAGCCACTCCTCTTCCCGCTTCTAGAAGAGAAAAAACCTTCGGGACATGCAAGTTTTAACTCCTCAGACTCTGCTAGGTGGAAGACAAGTTAGCAATGATGCAAACAGCTGGCATCCAACATGTTGTTGCTTCCCTGTCCCATTCCTCCTCCCCTGCATATCCTGGTTTGTTACAGGAAGTCTGATCAGGCACCATGAATGCAAATGTATTTTGGGAAACGGAGATGATGGAATCCTGGTTTAATACTACTCAAAAAACCTCTGTGGTGGGTGGAAATGGGTGAAGGAAGGGATCTATAAATAGGTACAGGATAACCTTGCTAAGCTGTAGCTGTCTCCAACTCTATTTTGTCTAACCCGGCTACTTTTCCGTCAGCATTGTGAAATCGGATTGCTGTGGCCAAAGCATTAAATCCCTCATCTTGGGCTAGATCCCTCTGCGCTAAGAATACCCTCCCTTTAACCAACAGGAAAGCCCATTATTAAAAAACGGGGGGATTGCAGGGGGAATCCAGTTTACAAACAGTAAGAGCAGAACTGTAGAATCAGCACTGGCTGTCTTATTTCAACTTTATGCAGAACTTGTTCCTGCTCCAATACTTAGAGAGGTGTTGGGTCAGGGAATGGCTTAATAATCCAAGGCACTTTTTGCCCATGAGAAAAATAAGTGGTGTTTAAAAAAAAATGAATGCAAGTTCTAATAATTACATGCCTTCTTCACATGGGTGTTTTGCAGGGATTAGTTAATTTTTGTAGCATTGTGCAAACATGTAAAGTGCAATATAAGTGCTAAGTATTATTATTAAGGGTCTTGCATTCAGTGATCTGTGAAACTCTTAGGGTGGAGAGGGCACACAGAGAGGAAAATAATCTGTGGGTTAAATATATTTAGCAAGTGTTAACGCAAGCCACAGCAAACTTCATACAGGCAGAGAGGAGAAGACAATCACAGGCTCCCGGGTTAGGAAATTTCTGGCCATTTGGAAACAGGGGAAACAGCAGAGCTCTCCTCCTAGTGAAGGAGTCACGGCTTGTATCGCTCTCGCTGGGGCGATCCCGCACGGGAACGGGAGGAGGAACGGCCGGGGGGCTGCGAAGAGGACCGAAAGCTGGGCACCGACGTGCTCCCTCGGAGGGCATCTGCGGCGTTGCTGGTTTCAGGAGCCCTGCTTCGCTCTTACAAGAGCCCGCGCCGCGGCCGGCTCCGGAGCTGCGGGGGCAGTTCGCGCCGGGCTCGGCCCAGCCCGCGAGGCAGCGGGGCGGGGAGCCCGAAAGCGGAGCAGGGGCTCACGGCGCGGCCGGCCGGCGGCCCCGAACAGCAGCGGGCCCTTCCCGGGCCGCGGGCGGGCGCTACGGCGGGCCCGAGACAGCAGAGCCCCTGAGCACGGCAGGCAGGCGTGGAAGCAGCCCCGTGGCCCTGCAGCGCTCAGAAATAAGGGCCAGAAAGTCCCGTGCAGCGCGCGTCCAGCCCCCTGCCGCCGAGTGGGCCCGGGGCTGGGCAGAGGTGGGCCCCTGGGGGCACGGGCGCTGAAGCTTGCACACGCAGCAGCGTCACTGCTCTCTTGTCTTGGTGACATGTTCACTGCCCTTTCCTGCAGTTCGCCCTACAGTGCCAGCACAGCCAGGAAATAGTGCTAGCCGTACATTGTGATCAGTTATACAAGACTGTGCAACGCCCCTGAAAGCCCGTACAACCTCTGGGACATCGATAGGGTTGTGAGACAGGATGGCCTCCCCGTTAGGCTGCTAGGCTGGGACTAGGTCGATGTTCAGTTCCATGCTCTGCCACAAGCTTCCTGGGTGCTCTTGGCAAGTCACTTAACCACTCTGTGTCTTAGTTCACCCGCTGTACAATAGGGCCAACAGAACTGCCCGATTTCATAGGGCTATGGCAAGGATAAATACAGGGAAGATTCTGAGGCACTCAGCATAATCCAGTAATGAGGACCAGATAAGTACCTCTCAGAGCTGTAAAGGAGGGTAAAATTTGCCCTGCAGTGTCTTTATCATTGGCGATGCCAAGAAGACAGTCAAGCTTGACATGGAAGTCCCACAGTGAGTCCATAAGACCAGGAAAGATTCTTTTCTACAGAGTCCATCAAATGTGGGGTCACTGAATGACAATCATCAGAGCCTCATACTTAAAACCACTCGTTTAACATCATCATATGAGTCATGCACATGCCACCACATATCTCAGTTCCACATCTGAACTCCCTGAACCTGGGATCTAACGAGGGTGAGGGAATGGACACACACCAAGCCACAAGCCAGGCTGACTTGAGCTCCATTTAATACCACTTCCTAATACACTGCAAACATTCACGCAGACAGAGTGGAATCAGAGTGTGGCACAAAAAAGGTCACAAGCAATAGGAAAAGCAGTTTCATTTTCAAGCAAGCTCCATGGCATAAACTCATTGCTGCCAAGGTCAAAGAAGTCTCCACCTCTCCCACCTACAGCATGGTGAAAAATAAAGTAGTAACCATGGCTGGAGGCAGGACACCAGGGCTAGACAGAGCAATTGTCTGATCAGGTACAGTAAATATATCATGCCTAACATTAACTTCAAAACAGGATTATGCAGATTTGAAAGGGGAATCAAAATTATAATTAAAAGCTACAGAAAAGCAGCTGACTCTGTCCTTTTAAGTGGCAACTAATCCTAACGCCCATTTCTGTCGTTGATTTATGAGCAGGAAGTTCATTTTATCTGAATAAGCACCAAGATTGCAAGCCAAATGCGATTAAACAGGGCGGAGGGTACACAAATTTCATAAAAACAACCATGATGGCAAGCTGGTGTACTACTAAGCCAATTTTCATAGCTTCAATGAAGTGCAATAGGGCTACTCCTATTTTCCAGTTTATTAGCCAACGGTGGATAGCTTTTGAGCGCAGACTTAACAAAAGTGTGCGTGCTGGCATGGCTTGTCTCATTAGTGATGCGGCTGTAATTCAAACAGGTGCCTCAAAAAGCTGGGGGTGGGGGGTGGGAGAGAAAGACAAGACAGGCCACCGCATCCAATCTCTGCAAGCATTTAAGAGCAGGTCTAAATTTCCAGAACCTTTCCCCTCTGTCTTTATAATCCTTGCAATGCACTCTTTATCATCTCCTGTAGCCCAGAGGTTTGCCTCACCTTTACAGTCTGCCTATTGAAACCAGTTGCATTATAAACGGGAAGCTTTCTGTTGTGTTGCAAATGCACTATATATTTAATAGGCACCGTAATCTAACCAGGAGATTCCATGGCAGGAAAGCACATGAAACTCTCGTCAGAATAACACTTCTTGGATGACCTGCACACCCTCTAGGTTTCCTCTGTTTTTATACAGTTTTAATCTGTATATAATTACTCTAAATTTTCCCTGCAGCCAGAAAACAAACAGTTTCTCTTTCCTGCTACAATTGAGTGTTGACTGGGAAAGGGCAAATCTTCCCGTCTGAGGCTGTGCCAGGATGTGCAGGGCAAGATTGTTGTTATTGGACATTCACAGCTAGAGATAAACGTGAGTAAGAACCAGGCACTGTCTCCTCATTTCATCCACTTTATCAGATCTCCTTGATTCAGTCCGAAGACTGCTTCTGACACCATCTTTCTGTATGGTGGCATCACGTGGCGAGTAGCTAGAGCAATAACAAAGCGAAGCCAGATGAAAGTGATGCTAAAGTGAAGAGAGATCTTTGTATTTATTGCCATTTACAAACTGTGCCCATTCTGAACTGGCTGCTCTTATAGTTATTTAATGCCACGACGTTTGGAAATAACCATGAACAAACTAACAAAGTCAACTAAAAAACCCCAAAACCCACCACCACCAAAAAACTACACAAAAGAAACAGAGTATGTTTACACAGCCCACTCAAGACAGGTCTGAATAAAGAACCAGGTCTTCCTCTGTGCCCTGAAGGTCAAGATGCTGGCTGCATGTGGGAAGTGAATTCCTGAGTTGATGAGCACTCCCAACAATGAGATGAGCAGATCTTAGCTACATTTTAAACAGCACCTCTTTCCCCATCCTGATCTAACCCATCTAACTGGCAACCCCATGGTGGGTAGGGCGATCCCAAGTATGGTTTGTGTTTCAGTGAGGGCTGGAAAGCACATTGGTTTCCATGGTACTGTACAAAACACAAGATATTCCAAAGGGTAAAGGCAGTGTATGTTAAATGCATGCTGGCTAAGCCACAGAGATAAGTGGATGAAGGTCTGGCCCGCCAACACGGGACAAAGCCGACAGCTGCTATAAGACATGGAGTTTCATAATCACCACAGGGAGGATGCATCCGGCAGGGACTGGAAGCGCCAGATCTCAGAGCAGGAAGAAGTAGGCATCCCACCCTGACACTGTCCCTTGGGCAACGCAGATCTAATTAATTTGGATGCCACAGTGATGGGTGAGATAGAAAATCCTATGGGAGCTAAGTAGCAATACCTCATCCACAGAACATATCCTGCAACGTGAGGGACAAGCGCTATGCACTGAATCCCTGCTCCCTGCGCCAAGCCTCTTTACATGATGCAAGGAACAAAAGATTTACAGGTTTTAAGTTAGCCAGCCAAAGGCACAGAGAACCCTTCCTCTAGGTTACAGGGTTTCAACATAATTTGGAGTTTCCCTGCGTTAATCATTTACTGTGTCCTAATTTCCAATCCACTGTCCTAGACTTGAGGGCCAATGTCTCAGAACTGGCCTCAGGCAGGTGGAGAGGTCGGATGAGCGTTACAGGCAGTGGATTGTTATTTGATATTTGCATTAAAAACAAACCAAAAAAGAAAGGCACTGGGATAATTGAGAACTGCTCGAGTCTGTACCCCACACACAACTGCTTTATAAAAATAGAAAGAGCCTGGTCTCCACCTGTGTATACCAGAACGCAGATTTTGTATTGGTGTAACTATTTCGGGTAGGAGTGATTTCGTAATGAAACAGTTATGGATGCAGTGTGGACGCAACTATACCAGTATAAAGCTGCTTTTGACCCATGTAGCTTATTCCCCTTCCCAAAGAGGAACAGCAATGCAAGGAATGTAAGCACTTTTATACTGATGGAACCGTGTCCACCCGATGGGAGTTGTGCCATTTTAATGGCAGCAGCCTAACTGGTGTGTTTAGACAAAGCCTTCACAGCATTTAAGCAGCAGAGCAGCAATGAACAAAGAAAACAATCCTATGGGGACCAGATGACATCCGCAAAGGCAAGACTTCAATGTAACATGGATGCTTTCAGTGAGTGGGCATGGCAATCCAAGCAGGAGCGTCAGCAATGGCATCATATGTGCTGCAGCTAGAATCTCCTTGCAAGAGACATGCACAATAGAGAGGTGATCGCAGCTGACGCATGTGAAGTGGGTGGAGAAGGAATCCAAGCCCGACCAACTACGTTCTGAGAGCACCTTTAAAGAGGCTGGCAGTAAGGAACACCTGCACTGAGAACAGCTCAGAGATCACCTGCTGGAGAAGTCACACACCCGGTTAGATGTGGTCACACAGCATCACTACTGGTAATTCCTCTATCACAGCCCTCTCTGTCGGAGGCAGTGGTTGTCACACCCAATGACAGGCAGCAGTTTCACTCTGGCTCCACTCGCCAAAGTGAGCTGTACTACACTGAGGCATGGGAGTCACAACACAAGAATGGAGTTTGCAGTCCACACAAAATAGAGGGATCACAGACGCTGCTGCACGCATTGCAAGGAGGCCACACTACTGGGTCTGGGCAGCGACCCAAGGGACACACTGGCACTAGGTCCGAGCAGCAGACTTGAAGGGGGTTTGATGGGAACTAGCCAAGTCACTGATCTCACCCTCCCAGGGCACCTACCCACCTTTTCTGAAGGTAATGCACAGCCCCAGGGTCATCGCTGTGCCTCAGAAAGCTATAGTGAGAAATGCCTGTAAGTGGCCAGGAGATTATACCCCAAAAGCTAGTCTCAGTGCCCCAGGCAGAGTCACCCCAACTCTTCACCTGAGGCTGGATGCCAAGGCCATGCAGAGACTCCAACCAGCCAACATACAGCAGGCTGACTTGGTGAGAGTACCGCATGCAGGTGCCCCTTGCAGTCTGACAGCTCCCCCCTCTGATTCCAGAGCCAGGTCAAGGTCCTGGTTCTTCGCTACAAAGCTCTGGATATCTTGAAGGCTTTCCCTCCTTGACAGGCTGATAGCTTCCAGGGTAAAGAGTTCAGCCCTTGAAAATGGTCTGCTCCCAACACAGGCCCTGGAGGCCTGGGACTCCCTGTCAAGGAAGATCAGGATAAGCCCAACCTTAGCCATCTGCCTAGTTCCCTGGGATGTGAGGCTGGACAAGAAAAGTTCTCTAGAGAAAGAGCACCTGAGGCAACCCTGAAGGCATAAGTCCAGCCTGAACACATCCTTCCCCATCTCCACTCCTTGGGCCAAGAAGAGGGGCAGTAAAAGCTGCATAACCCTGAATCCATCTTCCCCTGTTGCTCCCCACCTTTGTCCCACCAGTGGGCCGTGCCCCTCAAGCTGGAAACATCATTTATGCTGGCAAAGCTGCACAGGGCTCCTTAAAGCCACTAGCCTGCCCTCTCAGCTCTGGGGTGGCCAACGGCTTGAGCAGCTCCAGTTTCTAAGGCTGCAAAGCTCAGGCCACCATCCCACTGGCCATTTAAAAGGACTGGCTGTCGCCTCAGTCTTCCATTACCGATTCTGCTGACAATCACGTTGTGATGGCTCTGGTGAAAGCCTTGATCGCATCAGGTAACACAACTCAGCAGGACCCTAACGACAGGGACTCTGGGCAGCTTCATACAATTAGCGTCGGGGCAGGATCTCTGGAGAGCGCTGTATGTGAAAGCACGGCTCTCTGGAAGGCCCCCTGCCTATGTGTTCAAACACAGTTACAGATGTTAATTACGCTGCATGTCCAGTTTATCATTCATTTGCAATTGCACCTACTAGAAATTTATAAACAAAGATTCATCTGAATAGGTAAAATGCGCTTGTTTCTTTTGAGCACTAAATCTTTGTAAGGTTGGAAGTTTAAAGGTTAATTTTTGTTATACTAGTGCAAAAAATAGCTATTTTTAAAAGATGCATTTTCCCCCATCTCTCAAAACCAGCTCAATTGATTTTAATAAACCCCCTCCCCCTTCTATCCCAGCCCTACCTCCAAAGCTTCCTTTGGGCTGCAACTCCACATAAGAAATGATAGCCCTTGTGCTGAAGTCATGAAGAACCCCTGTTTGTAATTGTTTGGCTCTTTTAACCTTCATTTCAGGGTGGCTGTGGTGTCCCACAGAGACACTAGAACAGCTACAGCTCAGGGTCTGTGCAGTGAATGAGTGTTAAAAACCACAAGGCTACATACTTGTAGCCTCTTTGGGAAGCTTACAAATAAGACAGTGGGGAGGGAGTTTTAAAAAAAAAATCCCAAACTTCACAGTTTATTGTAAAAATTACAGGCATGATTCTGCATGATCCACCCTTTGCTGTCAACTACACCTTTGCAAACTGGCAACCATCAGCACGCAGTCAAGAAGAGATTTTTTTATTTGATAGTGTTTTGCAGACACTTTGCACAGGCACATGGGACCACACCAGATGCCAGGGCAATGGAGAAGCAGGCCCCTGTGTGAATTCAAGCCTGGATGTAGGCACTGCTAATAGCCTCTAACCAGCAGTCTATGAGATGTGCTACAAGTGAGGCCGAGTGGACAAGAAACTCCTCCAGATTCTGAGGTCAAACACAAGGTTATAGATTCAAACGGGAAAGGACCAGTGTGATCATCTTAGCCTGCTCTCTTGCACAGGCCATAGAGTCTCATGCAGTGATTCCTGAAGCAAGGCCAGTAACTTCTGGTTGACCTAAAGTGTATCTTTTATAAGGCAGCCAAACTTTCAAGCCATTCCAGCTCCAAAACTATTCATCTTTGTTCCTCATTAAGGTGGCCACTAACTCATCATAGTCAAAGAGACATTTTCAGATTGATGCCAGATGACAATGTGCAGCATAAGTGATGGTATCAGGATATAGGGCCCCATGTCACATTTGGAAGCACGTGTGCATGCATGCACCTCCTGACCATGCTTGGGCTCAGAGAGTTGCACATGTGTATGTCACAGTCTGTCTGTTGGCTCAGATCTTACAAGCAGGAGGGCAACTGATATTGCCAAGAAATTGAGAGCAAGATCTTTGTCCATTTCCATCCTCCAGCTGCTCAGGAAAACAGACCCGGCAGGGAAAAGTGCATAGCACAGCGCCATGAGCATGCCTGCCACCACAAGGAAACCAATTGACTCTAGTTGAATAACAGGGCATCATATCTTAACAGCACTGCACAAACATAACCTAGTTAATATGCCACCTGGCAGAGCCTTTAATGATTTAGCTTCCATGTAAACCCTTACTTTATAAAGTGGACAGACCATCAGCATGCCTGAAAAAGTGGTGAGGCCTCCTGTGATCTTGTCACCTCTCAGGAGGCTAAGGACGACTGGGCTGGGTTGATACTTAGGTCGGGTCTACACCGAAGGCGGCAAATTCGCTGCCATCAAATTAATGTCTCTGGATTGACTGAGCGGTCTGTGTAGACCTGCTCAGTCGATCCAGCAATCGACCCACTACCACCCCAATAAGTGGCGTAGTGCTGCGTTGAAGGGAACGCTGTTCCTGTCGGCGCAGCGCAGTGTGGACGGCATGCGGAACAGACACCACAAATTCGACAGGAGATATGCAAGTGATTTACATCACTTGCGTATCTCCCTTCAACTGCCGCCAAATCCGGAAGGTAAGTGTAGACCAGGCCCCAGATGCAAGATGTCTAGGTATTGCAGGAAATGGCGGCTGGGATTCGGTAGATGGCGCTCTTCCCTCCAAGCCAGTTATACCAGAGGTAGTAAAAACAGAGGTCTTTGCTGATTCCACAGCAATTTTTGTAAAAAGAGAACCATTACACTCAGTATCCTGGCAAAATTCCAACCTGGACCATCCAATTCGGCCTGCCTGAATTTTCAAATGGACACAGCATTCCTCACATCCCTTGGTTCTGCTGTGTGTGCACCATTAACTAGATGCTACCTGTTGCCCTGGAATCGGCTGCTTTTCAGTGGCAAGCGAAGCAATTTATATCTTTATGTGTACACCTCACAGTCTACAATCAGCAAAGCACTGCAGGATCTGTTGAGATGGGAATGAGTATATATAGACAAGGTCATCATTGCTTTCAAATTTAGGTAGAAAGGCTCAAAATTCAGCTTGAGATTTCTGAAGTCAAACATGATCATTGCAAGATTTTTGGAAACAGCTTCCTGATCCCAAAAATAAGCAAGATAATGTTCTCCTTCCAAATACCCAGGATGCACTGCAATGAAAACCTTTCAAGAAGTTTCAGTGGTTTTATGCTTGACCCTCCAAAACCCAAAGGGCACTGGAAAGGCCACTGACACGTTCCTGACACATTGGAGCAGCTTTCCAGTCCCTACTGTTATATTTGAGCAGGGGGTGGGACTAAATACCTCCTGAGGTCCCTTCCCTCCCTAATCATCTATGATGCTATAATTCTATTTATGAGATTTAGAGTGAAAAGCATGTTGCCCCTGAGACAAACAACAAATCCCATGCCCTCCTAATGACATCAATATAAAAGCATTATCTTGGCTGTCAAACATCGGCTCTATTGACAGCACAGCAACGCCGTGCAATGTAAATGCAGGGGGACAAAAATCCCTCTTGCTACTGCTGAGCCACTTCTCTGGATTCACTTCCCCTCCCAGTGCTCTCCCTCTCCTCCAACCCAAAAGAGTTGCAGCTTTCCCCCGCCCCAGAGTGAGGCCCCCATCCCCTGCCATCCTTTAACTCAGCAACAGCAAGTGACTTTGGCAGCTGGCATTTCCCACTGACTAACGCAAGAGCCCCTAATACCTGGGCGAGGTTGCGAGAGGCAAGAGTTATGTCCATGCCTCTCCAGCATAGACTGTAGAACCTACCCCTGCCCTTGTTTCTAGACAGTGATCACTAAACACCAGAAAAGCAATGGCATTCCAGATCGTAACAAGAGCTACCTAGGACTCAATAGACTGTTGGTAGCCTGCTCCTCTCCACCCCACCCCTCTTAGTCAAATGCAAAGAGGAAGACGCAAATATCATAGCATAACCGGATAGGCATATACAATACAGTCCAGCCTCACAGAGGTCACTCCATGAGATGTGCATTTGGGATGGCAGGGGAAAGGAGGTGGATTAATGAAAGAAAGCCGAGGAGGACACCTTCGCTCATCTGCCTGAACTACATTACAAGCAGAATCTGCTTCCTCCAGCGGATTCTCACAGCTGAGCCATGTTCACATGTCCTTGTCAGAGCCACAGTGCCCCTGGTTCCATCGACCAACCAGCTAGCGACTATTGCTCCCGCCCAATGCTCCTATCTTAAAGCGATGGGTGTTCTGAACTCTCCTCCCCAGGTGATGCAGAGCCCTGACTCTGGCAGCTCAGAATGGTCCCATCTCATAGACTCATAGGTCAGAAGGGACCAATATGATCATCTAGTCTGACCTCCTGCACAAGGCAGGCCACAAAACCCTACCCATACACATTTATAACAACCCATCTCTCCCTATGCATGGCAAGAGTTAATGATGGGACACAGAGCACTAAGCAGAGAACAGAACATGAGTTTAGATGGACAAAGGAGAGAAGAAAAAGGTCTATTAATTTTGTTCTAGCCTAATTTAAAATAACCACATGCCCCAAGAGAGAGAAGCCAGATCCTCAGCAACTGTGAATTAGCATTGTTCTACTGACTTCAGCAGACCTGAAGCAGCAACTGATCCAGTGAGATCTCTCTATAGGATATGAATATGGTTTGGGCTTGTAGGTGCCAATAACTCAGGGGAGAGGCACCGGGAACTCCTACCAGGATATCCCTCCCCAATGATTTCAACAGTTTCATATTAAAAGACACACAGAGGGCTAACCCAGCAAACTGGCTCAAAAACCTCTTGACAAAAACCAGTGAAGTCTTTTCCACATGACAAAGCCGATTATACCGCACGTACTCCAGCCAGCCACAAAGACAAGCCATGGTGAGGAAATGCCGAGGGCCAGGCTTAAACTCCCAAGGCAGAAGAATTCAGAGCAAAGATAAACGGTGTCCTCAGGACAATACAGCAAGTACCATCACTCATGCCTGTCTGTGTGCCAGGGATACCTGGGTGTCTACATGGCTCAATCCAGCACCTCAGTAACATCTCAGTAATAAATGTTACTTCAAGCTTTTCCAGGACTTAATATTTGGATTTACAAAGACAAGAAGCACCCAGCCCACACCTTGGCTCCCTTACCTAGCTTGCCAGCACAATAAGTCATCAGAATAGGGAAGACTGCTCTTCCACCCCAATGAATTGACATCCGCCCACACACACACAAATACATAAAAACCTACTACTGCAACCAAAGGCCCCCTCAATCCACAAACATCAGGGGAGTGGTGGGGGTAGTGGGCCATCCCTTGTGTCCCTCGAGGCTCTAACAGAGGTCCATCGAAGCATATGAGATTTTTACTCATTAGGGTCATTATGATCTCACATGTGCTCAGGGATTCTATGGATCAGTTCAATACAGGGCAACGTTTACATGCCGAGTGAAGTAGGGTGGTGCTAGTCACCTCACCCAATACGCTATTGGACGCTTGATCCCTTAATATCGCACACAGGACTCAATCCTGCTCCTGTTCTAGGAGTGGGAAGCAAGATTTCTGGGTTCTTTTCCTAGTTCTGTCACTGATCCACTTTTCAACCTCAGGGCAGTCATTTAACTACTGTGTCACCGTTTCCTAGATTTAACCTGATGTGAACAATACTTTCCTGTCTCTTTGTGGGACTGGGAGGCTAAATTCATCCCTGTTTGTGAAGCACTCGGGGAATGGAATGTTCTGCAGAAGCGCAAAGCATTAATAAATACATTCATTATAGCGGGAGGGATTTGCTAAGGTTCCACAACGTCTTTGTTGCTGCCTTGTAATCTATACTTTTTAAGCAATCGGGCTCCATTTACAAATAAAGTCATTTATTGCTGGGCAGAGATTTTAAAGGAATTGGCATAATGTTAGACTCATCATATGCACTACTTTATGACAACCTCAACATCAGCAGTGCTGCCCGTTGGTCCCAAGTTTACTGGACTATGTTCCTGTATGCGACTGCATCCAGGTTTTCTTACCCCTATTTTATCCGGCTATTAAGAAGCTGTTCCCACTGAACTGAGGCAGACCTACATCAGGACAGTAGGACAGGCGCGGGTTCAGCAGGTACAGGAGCGGAACAAACTAAAGCAAAATAACCGAGGGATAAAACACTCAAGGCGCACGGCCCGCTAAGGCGGCAGGTGAGTGCGAATTAGAAACAGCCGACACCAGCCAAGATGTGTAGCCCCAGCTCCCCCGGCGCTAGCACACTTCCCGGCGGGCGACTGGGCAGGGCGCAGGGCTCCGAGAGCGAAGGAGCTATCTCGCTCCTCTGAGCCGCCCTCCCAGCCCACCTGGCTGCACTTAGGTGCGCGCGGGGCAGTGGGGGCTGTGTCTCCCCGCGCGGGGGAGGGGCGAAGAGACACCACCCCTCCCCCTCCAGCGCCCCGCGCGGGGGGGAGGGAGACACCGCCCCTCCCCCTCAGTGCCCCGCGGCTCATGGCTCAGCCTCCCCCCCCGCACCCTCAGTCACACGCGGCCCGGCCCAGCCCGGCCGTACCCCCCGCACCCCCAGTCACACGGGCGGGTCCCCGCTCCGCTCCGCCCCCCGGGCTGGGCGCCGGGGCTCGCCGGGCTCCCACAAGGCAGCAGCTCAGCCCCGGGCTCCCCGCGGCCGGCCGGGCAGAGGGGAGGGGAGGTCCCCCTCGCCAGCCAGGCCCAGCCCCTCCCCCGCGCGACACGCACCTTGGGCGGGAGGCGGCTGCTCGCGTCCCCGGCCCGAGTAACTTCGGCCCCGCCCTGCACGGCCCCGGCCGCTTCGGAAACGGGTGCCGCTCCCCTCAGCGAGGAGCCCGAGCGCAGCCTGCCCGGGAGTCCAGAAACCCGGCCTTGCGCCAGCTCCGCAGCGTAGCGTCCCATAGAGACCGAAGCGGCTACGCTGCGGAAACAGCGCAACAGCCAAGGTGAATCGGTCGCGGAGACTACAAGCCCCAGGGGCCTTTGCAAAGCCGGAGCGGAAACCACCGGCGAACGCAAAGCATCGCGGGAATGGTAGTCTTCCGGGGCCGCCACCGCCTCAGGCAGCCTGTTGGTGGAGGCCGCGGCTGCGGCGCCGACTCCAGGGCGCCCCTCGGCGGGGGCGGGCCATTGGCGGGGGCGGAGACATCGAAGGCGGGAACTACAAGTCCCATGGTGCTCTGCGCTTGGGACGCAGCTTCCCGCCCCGGCCGAGGGGCCCGCGCCGTCCCCGGGCGCCCCCCTGGCGCCGAGCGGCCCGCAGCGCCCCCGCTCCCCCGCGGCCGGAGAAACCCCAGCACCGAGGAAGTGACGTAACGACTCGGGCAGCAAATCCGCGTCAAAGCCTCGCTCCTGTCGGCGCGCGGCTCGCTCGGGGCTGGTGCTCGGCGCTGCAGGGCCCCGGGGCCGGGAAGCCGCCTGTGACCGCCCGGCTTGGGCAGAACCAGGCCCGAGCCGTCAGGCCTGGCTGCGGCGCCAGCGTCCAGAGCGCGCCCGAGTTCCCGCCCGCCGGCCGGGCCTACCCGCGGAGCGGCCGTCCCCAGCGCCCCGTCTCGGCGGGGAGGCCCTGCCGGGTCCGGGCTCGCTGCTCCCACTGGGGCAGGCCCTGCGCACCAGGAGCCCCGTCAAACGTCGATGTTCTCGCCGCCGCCTGCTGCTCGGCTCCGGACCTTCAGGGCCCTTCCAGGCTCTTCTCCAGCCGGACGGCTCGAAAGTGCCCTTGAACGGTCGCTCGGCGCCTCACCTCGGCACTGGCTGCAGGGGCACTTCAGGGAGACACCAAATATCAAGACTTGTGATGAACCATCGCCAGCGTGGTCAGCACGCGGGGCTTGGCACCCTTCGCTGTGCGCTGGCCGGCTTTTAGATGAGGTAGCTGCAGTGAGATCGGAACGCTGGCGGCCAGTCCCCTGCTCTATCCCAGCCTGAAAGTGGCAGTGGGCACTATACAAACGGCCACACTGGGTCAGGGCAACGGTCGGTCCATCTAGCCCAGCATCCTGTCTTCCAACAGTGGCCAGTGCCAGGTGCTTCAGAGGGAATGAACAGAACAGGTTATCATCAAATGAGCCACCCCGTCACGCTTTCCCAGCTTTGGCAAACAGCAATACACAGCACGGGTGCAAGATTATCACAGATAAAGCCCTAGAAAATGCTACAAGTGGGAATGTAAGGGCTATACTTTTACCCGTGAAAACAAATGCTTTCAAAGTCCTCTAGTACGGCCTCCATTTGGTATGTCACGGTGTCTAATTAAATTACACACAAACACTTTCCCAGCAATTTAGGCCTCAGTTTTCACCTTTTAAAGTGTCCCATGACCTGAGAGACTTAAATATTAAAATCCTCCTCATTCTAAATATCTATGTTCCTTTTCTCCCTCCCTTGATCTATTTAAACTATAAATCAACCAATTTATTGCAGAGAAATTAACAGAAATAGGACCTATACAAATGGCAGTGTCTCACTGTTCTTATTTTGACACAGAAATTAGAGTGGAAAACATTATTCCCAGTTGCTAATCCACTAAGTAAGATGACTTGGCACAATAAGACAGACAAATTGTTGTTGTTCAAACAAAAACAGCTTTGTTAATTCAGCTGGATGCAGAACGAGGAGGGAAATCAATGTTTGTTATACCAAAGAGGACAGTCACTTATTGGGGCAACATTATCTTTAGACTTGCAGATAGTCGAGCCTTAGAGAAGATTCTAGAAAGTAACTGGGAGTTGTAGTCTCACAGAGAAAAATTTGAAAGATTCTTTGTACATGCTAGTGATACCATCTTCATGACGAAGGTAAAGCATGTGACTGTTCCATCACTAATGCCCTTTGTTTCTCTTTTACACTTTTGCCCCCTGGGCCAGTGAAACTAAATCAGTAAGTTGCATTTCAGCTCATAGTCAGTTTCACTTCCTGCTTCTTATGTCCCCTCCCCACCAAACACCAGTCCAAATAAAAGAAAAAACAATTGCACCCCATCACTCTAAAAAAACCCTTCCTGTCCCCAAATTGAACTGAAGGGTCAAATCCCCAAGAAGTCCACCCAAAGTCCTTTGTAACAACCCCAAATATCCTTCCCTCTATACCCCATCCCCACCCCTTTGAGGTACCTTTTTAAGGAGGTGCATGGAAACCTTGCAGTTAGGGATAGATTTTATCAGAGACTTGGGATTAATTTATTTCTTTGTCCTCATCTAAATTTGGGCCCTAAACTCACTTGACATGACCCCCTTTAATGGGAATCTCTGCCAGGGGACCCTAAGCCACAGCTGGCTGAATGGCTGGTGTTCAAGTCCCTCTGTTGCTTAGAGAGGACCAAATGTATAAGATGCTGTCCACCTAGCAGAACACCTGGCCCTTTGGAGAACCTGCATGCACAGCCCCATATCTGGCCTGATCTCTCATACTTGTGGCAGCACACAGCCCTTAGATGGTGAAAGCACCCCCGGGCTAGATGGAGTTGTGTCCCATTCTCATCCGGTGGGAGGACACTGTCATGCAGAGCATGTGTGTGTGCAGTGTTGGGGGGATTTAGACTTCTCTCTCACACACCCCTGGTAAGTATAACTGGCCTCCAAAATCTACCTGAGAGTTAAGCTGCTAGTTTTTTCTTTCCACCACAGTGTGGTTTCATGGCTGAGATGCTATGCATCTTCCTACCATCTGCCTCTGGTTTGGGAGGCTGAACCCAGACATAGCAGAACAGTCCCAAAACTGCACATATGAGGGAAAGAGAGGGAAGAACAGTTAATTACTGATCCACCCCCAGGAGCCTAGCAGCCTGGAAACAGATCCTGGGAGCACAGATGCCCCCCTCCGCCTCCACTGCATGGCAGGCAGGGAACCAAGCCGGCTTGCATGGCGACCCATCCAAACCCACTCCAACAGGAGTCAGAAATAGGGGATGCCACAGCAGTGGGGAGAGTTCAGGAAGTGCTGGTGCAATTGACCCTGCAGCTTTATTCAGTTGTTTGGATGCAGATCGATGGGGAGATCCTGCCCCTCTTAGCCCATTGCCCATCTTCCCTTCCTGACTCCTCACCCTTCGCTCACCCCCCACCATCCGAGTTTTAACAAATATTGCAAAAGCTCCAGTCACAACAGAATGCAGCTCCACAGAGGGCCTCCACCCCAGCCTTGCTGGCCCCAGAGCAGCTCGGAGGCAGCCACAACATAAAGGTCACTAGTGCCAATAACTCCCTGGTCCTGAGGAGCAACTTAGAGCAGCCTTGGGGCTGCATGCTAGCTGGAGATTTTCCCACACCAGGTAAACCCCCAGACAGCTGGCTAAGCCAAATTTAAGCTTGTTTGGCACTGGCAGAGTGGCATAAATTAGCCTTAGCATGCCAGGAACAGGCCCCCCCTTTTAAAAAATTTAGCTGTATCCCCTTGTCCCTCCCATTCCTTTGCTCCCATCTTTATTCACTGTGTTTGGCTGATCCCAACTGGCTGCTCTTAGGCGTGGGCACTGTGCTTGTCTGTAAAACACTGTGTAAACGGCAGGCGTGTTCCTGAGATAACCCACCTGATTCGCCACTGCCCCGCTCAGCAGGCAGCCACTTACACTCATGCAAAAGAGGTGCAAAAGCAGCCCCAGGGTACACAATGGGCAAGGCACTGGTTCCCAATGGAGTCCCAGTCACCTGACTGTGGGATCCTCCTAGCAAAATTTATGGAATGGAAACAAAACAGATGGTTGCATCTTTTCGTATAATGGCGAGAACCAGCAAGCCAGGTCTGAGCTCTGCTCATGGAGTCGCTTGGGATCAGCAGCTTCTCTTAGACAATCTGTTATATCACAGCCACTTTAAACCATACAGAGGGTTCTCAGCTCATCCTGCTCCCTTGCACCTGTGGGGCGCATGTCACCAAGATAAACAAGCCATTGGTCACTCCAGCCTCTCAGGAAGAGCCATCAACAGCCTCTACTGATTTTAATACCTTGGCATTTGCGGCACTTCACAGGGAACATTAATTAGAACATTATCATGTGCTGCCAGCCGGGCCTTGCCCTAGGTCAGTGTTACCAACTGAATGGGATTAATAGTCAGCAATTTAGGCACATTAACCGTATAATGCCCCTTCCCCCCCCGGGGAGATAAATACTATCCCCATTTACAGATGGGGAAACTGAGGCACATAGCCGGGAAAGGACTTGCCTAACATCACACAGCATGTCAGGGCAGAGCTGGGAAAAGAACTCAGATCATCTGGCCTCCATCCCAACTTTGGTTCCATACACAAACTACTAGGCCACACTACTGCTCCTGTGTGCATGTCTAAACACACTGCTCCTGTGTGCAAGGGTTCCATCACTGGAAGCTCCTGGGGGCTTTCACTGGGTCTTTGTACAGCGCCTGGCACAGTGGGGCCCGGATCTTATTGGGGTTCTGCTGTAACAAAGGAGCATAGAGATAATCACTTGTGGGAGAGAAATCCACTGAGGGTCGTAGCTAATGCACAAGGCTTTGGTTTGTTTGGGCTGGGGCTTTCTCCAGCAGACTGTGCTCGTGCGCAGGCAGGGTATGAGACTGTACGGCATCAGCCATGGCAACTGGCAGCACAAGCCAGGCTCTCACATGCCACTTCATCCCAGCGCCCAGTTTGTAACGTGGCTCCGCTCCCGGTCACCACGCCCCACAAGGTCACTAAAAGCAAGAGAGAAACAGTTGTTCAGTTCCACGCAGCTGGTGCGGTGGAGCCAGGGGAGACGTGCAGGGCCAGGCAAGGGGGCCTGAGAGGGGCAGGAGGCCTGCAGGAACCAGTGCTACTGCTGCAGATTCAGAGTGAAGCAGGGGTGCCAGAAGGGGAGCCCAAGGGAAGGGCTGAATTTGCTGGCGAAGGTGTCTGAAATGTAATGGGGAATGCAGGCTCCCACCCCAGGACCATGGGAGTTCCAGCCCTTTCCTTCTCCCTGTGAGGCCTTTGATGTGAGCTCGCCTTGTGCAATTCCTCTTGCCTCATCCATATGACTGAGCTCAGCCGCCCCACTACCTGCTCCTGCCATCCCCCAGTTCTTCCCCTCTCCTACTCTCCCCCCCCGGAGCTGGGCCATCCCCACAGCTCAGCCCCGGCTCAACTCTGCTGCTCTTCACTGATCTCTTTGGGCAAAGAGGTGCCCAGCCCCAGCCTTCCCAGTGCAACCCCACTAGCACTGTGGAGTTGGGGGACTCTCTCCCCCTGCTCCCAGCTGAGATAGCTCTGCACCCCCCCAAATTTCAGCAGCCCTTGGTGCTGCCATATCTTCCAGTACCTATTCAGTGAGAGCTCTTTTGGCACAAGGCAGCTCCTGCAGCCCCTCCACTCCTGGCTGTGTATGAAGCAAGTGCGCTGGAAGATGCATGGATCAGGAGCAACACAGCACTCAAAAGAGAGCCAGTGGGACCATGCTGGACCTGCAGAACATTGGGTCTAGGGGTTTTTTCCTCTGGGACCAAGATCCTGCTGCTGGAGATAGGTCGATCTCAGCCCATAGAGCTCCCACCTTTTTGCTTACGGCTCATAGTCCTGCATGGCAGTCCCAAAGTGACACAAGCATCCACCAGCCTGCCAGCCCGGAGCAGCATGCATGCGCCTGGCGCTGGAAAGCCAGCATGAGCCCACAGCAGCAGAAGGGAGGTGCCACCCACCCCTACAGGCTCCCCCTAGCAGAGTGTGGCAAGCAGCAAGTCTCCAGGCAGCTGGGAAAAACACACAGGCCGTTATGCTGGAAGCCACAGGGCCCCCATGGCTGTGGGGCATGCAGGGATGACTCCTTTGGGGCAAGGTAGGGGAGCAATATCTGGCCTTGCCTCACAAGAGGCCCTTGAGGAAGAGTCAAGGGGCACACAGCCACATAATGCTCCATCTCCTCTAGCCAGGGCTCGGCACGTGTGCACCTGGTTCTAGAGACCATGGGTCCAAGCCAGCTGGATCTTACTGTCCAGCCTCATTAAGGGATGCCAGCCAGGATATTCCTCTCTTCAACCCACTCCCCTGCCACTGGGGCTGTAGCTGCAGCTGGAGAGAGCAAACATGTTTGGGAGGCACTCACCAGCTGAGTAAAGCCTAGAAAACTGGGTTTGCAAAGTGCCTAGCAGCTCCCAGAACTGGAGCTAAGTCCCCAGGAGTCCCTGTGGCTCGGGAGAGCCCTATCGTATAGAACGCCAGGGGGTGAGGAAGTGGCAGGAGAAGGCTGGCACTGGCTAGGCTAACTGTCAGCCTAGGAGAAAACCAGAAGGGCGGGGCAGCCTTGGCTCAGTGCATGATGGGACGGTAGCACTATATAAATAGCGCTGGCCAGCCTAGCCCTGCCCTGCTGTGGTGGGAGGGTCAGTTGGATGGCTGGGCGCGTGGCCCTGTATTTGGATGAGAACCAGCTGTTGTATATGGGCAGGTCTAGATTTGTTGAGCTGTTGGGGAGGACCAACTGGATCAGTGTCCGGGTCCCCCCATGCCACTGCAGTGAAACACAGCCACACACAGGTCGCTGCCAAGAGCGGGCAAACCAGGCGGGGCAGGCTGACAGGCTGCTGGCTCTATAGCACAGCGTGAGCTGGCGTGGCCGGACTGAGGACTCGGCCCATAAACACTGGGAAGGGGCCTGGTCTCTGTGTATTGAGGGGACAGTGTTGGGGTGGTAAGCAACAAGCAGAAGGGAAGGAGCCTGCCCTTCTGCCTGACAGACCCAAGGTATCGCAGGGCCCTTCCGCTCAGCTTACCACCCGGTGCTGTGGGCCCCAGGGAAGGGAATAGTCCCTAGCCAGGGATTCTGGAGCCCATGCCAGGAGATGCCTTAGAGGGAGCAAGGGTGCCTCTCATTTCTTTCACCCTGCTAATTTCCTGGTGAATGTGAGGCACCTCTTTCCCTCTCCTCCATCCAGCTGCAGCTGGGGGGCTTTGGGTCCACACTGCCAGGAGCTCCCACTCGCTGACTGTGCCATGCAGAGCTCCAGAGGCAGGGCTAGAAAGAGGGGGGCATCCAAGACAGGCTCACCTTCTATCTGGAGCTGTCTGGGGCAGTGAGCTGAGGTCTGGAGGGGACACACCGCCCTCAGTGCAGGATGAGTGCCGAGCCTGGCTCTTGGCAGGGATGAGAGCGAGAGGACGCCCGTTAGTCAGTTCTGTCCCTGCTTGGAGCTGACACGGCTCCGTGGGCCCAGCTGCATTCGGCTTGGAATGGTGCCAACTCCGCAGATGCTGCTCAGCCACTGCCAAGGGAGGAAAAGGCCCTGTGTGTGCACAGCAGGGATGTGGCAATCAGCCCAGGCCAGCTGCAGGGATGGCCCTACTGCCCCACAGGAGCTAGAAACACCCCCACTGGGGATTACAGCAAGAAGACACGACTGCAGGCCCCCAGGTGTCACGCTGCCCTAGCCCCAACTCGTGTGCATCAGAGATGCTCTCCAAGTCTCCTCTGGCTGGGGGAGAATGCTGGGCTGGCAAGAACAGCTGATGAATGGTTGCAGCATCACAACCCCAAATGATGTTACAAAATCCTGTGCCAGGCACCAAAGATCATGAGATTTTGCAAAGATGATTTTTAGATGAACGTTTATTTGCCTACTGAGTTTTGAGGCTTTGCGGGGGGGGGGGGTGTCATGATTTCTAGTTTTTCTCTGCAAGCAGGAGAGCTAGAACCCCAGGCCCAGATGCTCAAAGGGATTGTAGGCACCTAGCTCCTTTAAAATCAATGGGAATTAGGTGTCTAAATCCCTTTGGGGCTTTACTTATTCTTGTATGAAAGCTGAGAGTCTCCCATAATCCTATGACTCCTGGAGCAGGGGCTTTAGGAAAACACCACCTATCTAGAGAGGCTTGCTAAAACAGCATAAGCTGGGACACCATGTGCAGTGGTGGTTGTGTCTTCTTCCCCTTCCACCACAAACGTAATGGGACAGGGGCAGGGAACGGTCCCAACATTAAGGTCAGCGTGGCATACACAGTAGCTGCTCTAGCTTGCCTCTGGTGACTTCTAAAGTGTAGAACACAGGGGCTGCCACAAGGGGGCTCACAAGCTATTCTATTTTACCTAGCTTTGTGGAGTCACGCTCCAGTGCCCTATCCACTAGGCCAGGCTGTTCTATGCTGCCCTATTCATACGCACTGCAGTAGTCCCCATGTAGGATGAGTTTGGTGTGTGCTGGTTCCAGCCCCAGCATCACAAACTCCCCTCTGTGCCTCTTGGCCCCTAGAGCAAATCTCCCTGCAGCAGATAAAGAGGGTTTCATTCCCCACGGCACTCCCTTTCATCTAAGAGTCCCTCAGCCACCCGACACAGGGCTTGACCCCATAGCCCTGAGGTTAGGGGTCGCCCGTCCCAGCACCTGAGCTAGTCAGCCGGGCAGGGCTGTCAGGCTGCTGCTTTCTGCCCCACTTCTCCGAATGGGTTTATGCCAATATGGACGTCTCTGGCCAACATTCAGATCAGCACATTAACTAATTTGCATAAATGTCTCACAGGGCGCCACACAAACCTCAGCCAGAGAGGGCCATGGCGCCTGTTGGCTGTGCACCCCCCAGCCCTCGCCCACAGCACGCTGGCTGGGTGCTTACTGCACAGACGGGCTGATCGAGCAGCAGGCACCTGGTCAAAGATCTCACCCCCAACACAGGGCTTGGAAGCTACCCTAATCCAGAATGCACTGGTTTCTACTCCCAACCCAAGCTCCCACACATTTCACTTCTGAGCCTCCCACTGCCAGCTCTGCCAGTCCACTTCATTCCTGGCCAGCAATGCTGCAGCTGCTCCTTTGTGCTGAGGCAGAGGAAAGGGCAGTGCCACTCTTCCACCTCCTCCCCTGGGCTGCAGTCTTTCCATATGTCAGCAACACTGTCCAGTCACTTGTCCCCCCCATGTCCATCTGCACCGGTACTAGATGACGCTACACGAATCTTGCTCAAATTTCCCTTTTGGCCTCATACAACTATCCTGCCTAGACAGATTGCTAGGCAGGCATAACATTCAATTTGACAAACACTAATTAAACCTGTGCTGGTGGGGAGGCTTCAATGCTGCTGTTCTCTGAAGACAAACACCAGGATAGGGAAAGTAGCAGCTAAGTAGTGGAAGAAAATCTGCCTGGATCAGTTCCAGTCATTCGGGAGCTTCCATAACAATAATACATGGTAGAGCACTTACTGTCTGCAGATCTCCAAGCACTTCACAACAGAGGTTGGTGTCATCATCTCTATTTTAAAGATAGGGAAACTGAGGCTCAGTGCGGGGACAAGACTTGCCCAAGCAGGCCAGAGACAGAGCCAGGAATAGACCCACATTTTATGAGCCCCTGTCCTATGCTCTTCCACTAGGCCATGCTGCCTCACTATAAATATTTTCAAAATGAAAACGTGGTTCGAAATAGGAGTTTTCAAAGCAGTTTCCAGAAACGCCCCTCCCAGGATTACTGTATGGCTGTGCTGGCATCTCTGCCACTAGAAGCTGCCATTTTACCAGGCCTTCCAAGCAGAGGGGCCTTTCTGGCATAGCTCAGAAGACCTGGCTTCTGATGGCCTATTGCCTTGTACCCTAGGCTGTCACTGAGGAGTATACAAAGCTATCACAGTGGACCAGCAGTCCACTGCCCAGATGTGATTGATGGCACCCGGTGCCAGCTAGTGGGTCCAGAGCTGCAGGAAGCCCAGCTAATCTGGACACATGAGGAGGGGAAGGACTTCAAATTCCTTATCGGGGAAATTCTAGGCGTTTTGGCTCATGCTTCCCATCTTTCTCATGCATTCAAATGGGGATGGCATCTCCTGGCTCCTAAATGACCTCAGTGAAGTGCACAAAGACAGTGTCCTCCCATTGTTAGCTGCTCTCTAGCAGATCTGCACTCAGCCTTGTCTCTACTGGGTTGTATCTGGTTGGAGCAACTGGAGTTTCTTCTCCGTGTTACTGGCATTTTCCTTTAAGGCTTAAATGAAATGAATGAGACACACACACAGATTCCAGTTTGCTGCTGAAAAATGCCAGGCATGAGGCTGTACCTGCAGCGCCAAGCACAGCAGCTGGGCAATGGCCCAAGGGTTGGGCATATGTGTATGTGCGCGCGTGCGCGTGAGAGGTTATGGAGCACAACAGCCCCTATGTGAGCATGACAACGCTGCTAACTTCCCCACTCCCAGGATGCCTGGAGCTACCTGGTCCAAATGCAGCCATCCTGGCAGCTCCAGGGTGATGGCTCCAGCTGCGTTCCAGCATCATCGCATTTGGCTAGTTCCACCCTTGCTCCAGCAGTACTGCCTCAGTCAGGAGCCGCGCCTGTGCCGGAAGCTGACACAAGCAGTTTCTCCTCCTCCTCCTCCACCCCGGCGGTGTTCCTGGCTGGAAGGACAGGGAAGAAGGAAAACACCATGCAGCAGGCCCTGCGACCCCGAACACCTAGCTAGGAAGCCCAAGAGGTGAGGAGAGCTCCTGTTCTACAGCACAGAGATCGCAGCCATGCTCCTTTGACTTGATTCCATGCACTCACTGCTCTGGAGGGATCTCAGCTAGCCCAAGTGTTAGGCAAAGAGCAAGGAAAGGAGTGCGAGGAAGCCATGAGCTCCAGCAGGGTGGGTCATGGGGACGACTTTACCTCACCCACACTCACTCCCTGAGCTAGCAGTAGTGGTCCCTGCCACACTCCCAGCCCAGAGGCTGGGGCTTTGTGAGTCTTGGAACTGACTACGCTGGTGCAGCCTGTGCGCAGAGGGAGAAGGCATCAGCTATACCCGTGAGCTGACGTCTCCCTCTAGCCTCACCGCTGGACCTGGCCCATTTTCTTTATTCAAAAGCCTCGGGCTCAGAGTCCGTGCCATGCTGTGACTGCCGCTACAGCATCCTGCCCGCAGCCCTCTGCACTCCCCAGCGGTGTGCAGAAAAAGCCAAAATAGAGACCAATCAGAATCCACTGCCCCACTGCATGCTGGGCCAGGGCACTGGTCCCTCTGCTAGAGTCCCAGAAAAGCTGGAAGTTCTTTACTCAATGCTAGGCCCAGATCCGCAAAGGTATTTAGGTGCCAGGAGTTAGGTGCCTAAACACCTTGGAGGAACTGGGCCCTAGGACACCACAACCTCGGTAGCGCTTTAGCCCTGTCCCAGCCTTTGCTAATAACCTTGTGCAGCTGTGCTGGGCTAAAGCAGGAACAGCTGATGTGGACTGGACTAGTTATAAATAGCATAGTCAGTTTCATTTGTGCATCTATTAAATATTGTACTGATTGGAAATTTAGCCAAGGAAACAGCGAGTTCCTTGGGGAAGAGGTTATTTAGCAGCCTAGGAGGCAATTCAGAAAGGAGACACCTCGTCCCTCCCTTTCTTGCCCCTTCAGGATGGGACAAGCCTTTTCAAAGTACCAAGGTGCTTAATGGTGCCTGTCCCCTGAATCTTAGCAGCTTTTCAAAAGCAGCGTTGGCCTCACTCCCTCCCCCGATTGCAGTGGTGAAATGCCGATTGATCTCAGCGGGAGCAGTGTTAAGGCAAGCCAGGATGGCAGGTGCTTTTGAAGATTCCCGCCCATTAAAAATTGGGTGTGTGCCATTTCTTTGCTCCATTATGAGGGAGAAGGAAGGGCTGGAGGTAGGTTTGGTTTGATGTTGTTCCTTACCTTAGCGACAGTCCTGGTATTTCTATCAAATCTAGCAAGATTTTTAATTGCCTCTTATCACTGTCTTCAGGCCCATCTTCGTCTTCTGTACAGCACCTTACACAGCAGGGTGAGTAGGGTCCCACAGCATGACAGCAGTCTGACTAGTAAGCAATAATAAGTAATACTCTGAGGAGCTCACAAGCAATTAGAAAGAACAGCAGTTACAAGATAAATGCTCTTTCCCTTCCCACAGGAGTAGAGTAGCTTGGTTATATCTGAGTATATTTAAATGGGGTGTAGTTAGCCACACGTCTGGGCTGGCAGAACCCAACCTAATTCCTGAAATGGGGGTTTGCAAGTGGTTCTGAGCTCTCCCAGTGCCTGCAGGAATGTAGGCTAACGTTTCCTGCTCAGAAAGCTCGGTTCTTGGCTCTCAAGGACCTTCCCCAGCTGGTCGATGGTCTCACTGTTCCACTAAGACGCAGCGGTCATGGGCGATCATGGTGATGGAGGGAGAGGTGTCTCTCATGCAGGTAGGAGCCAGTGCAGAGCAGAGCACCTGGGCGATGTGTGCACCTGTTGCAAGGCAGATAGGCTGCAGTGCTGTCTTTTGTGCTACCTGGCACTTTTTCAGGGCCTCAGGCACAGCCCCAGACAGACTGAGTAACAGTGTTCAAGGCCGGTGGAAACAAATGCACGGATCACTGCTGCCAGTTCCGTGTCTGATGCGAGAGAGTGCAGTCTTGTGGCAAGTTGCAAGTGGTTTGTCAAGACCTGGTTTTGCTGGGAGACGCTTCGGGGAGCGTCTCAAAGACCTCTGTTGTGCACTCACACCTTATCTGAAGGGGCTGAGGTGCTGCTCCTTTAACAAAGCTAGTCTCCCCCCACCAACGACGGCATTCACTGGAGTTCTGGATGTTAAAAACAATCAGAATGTCTTCATTTCCCTTCTTAATTGCTTGGCTTTCAGTCTCATGTCTTAGGAGATCATTGCGTTACTGGTTCTCCCAGTAGCATAGGCCTGGTCTACACTAACAGTTTACTTTAAAACCTCCCCTTCCCCAGACTGTTGTGGGGTTAGATAAAACATAGTTACTTACCAGTAACCGTTGTTCTTCGAGATGTGTTGCTCAGATCCATTCCACTTAGGTGTGTGCGCGCCCTCGTGCACAGCCAATCGGAGAACTTTTACTAGCAGTCCCTGCAGGGGCCGGCCCAGCGACCCCGTAGTGTCGCCGCCATGCGGCGTCACAACCGTCGCTGCCGGCCCCTCCCCTCTTCAGTCCCTTCTTTCTGCCGACTCCGACAGCGGGGACGGAGGGTGGGTGTGGAATGGATCTGAGCAACACATCTCGAAGAACAACAGTTACTGGTAAGTAACTATGTTTTCTCCTTCGAGTGGTTGCTCATATGCATTCCACTTAGGTGAATAACGAGCCTTACCTGGAGGCGGGTAGGAGTCAACGTCGGGCTGCCCTCAGCACTGCCCTGCCCACGCGAGCATCGTCCCTGGACTGCTGGACGATAGCGTAATGCGCGGCAAAGGTGTGCACAGAAGACCAAGTGGCAGCCTTGCAGATGTCTTCCAGGGGAACCCTCTCCAGGAAGGCCGCCGACGCGGCCTGGGCCCTTGTAGAGTGCGCTGTCACTGGTCCGGGAAGCTGGACACCCGCACTCTCGTAGCACAGCCGGATACAGGAGGTGATCCACTTGGCGATGCCCTGTGATGACACTGGGGAGCCTCTCATCCTCTCTGCCACCGCGACAAAGAGCTGGGTGGTCTTACGGAGCGGTTTCGTTCTGTCGAGGTAGAACGCCAGTGCCCTCCTCACGTCGAGGGTGTGTAACCTCCTCTCGTCCTCGGACCCGTGCGGTTTGGGAAAAAACACAGGGAGGAAAATATCTTGGTTACAATGGAACCTAGAGACTGTCACGCGGGCTGCATTAGGAGGGGGGGGGCATTTGTGTTATTTGACATTAATGTGTCAAAATCATAATGATTCATGTAAGACATGCCATGTCAGGTACTGTTAAAAAGGTTATAATATGCTGAATAAGATGGTAATATTTATGTTCATGTGTAATATGTGTGAGGAAAGTTATGGAGATCTTTGATATCCTGTATTTCAAACTGTGCTGTAAAAGACACACCCCAGACAGAGAGGCCACAGGACAATAGCCCGCTTAATGGCCCATCAAGATCTTTACAGAAGCCAGAGGCCCGGGAAGAAACTAAAGGCATACCTGAAGAGTTACCAGGATTGGCCCATGTGACTATGGACTTCATTTTGGTTCCAGTAAAGTTCCACAAGCCACATGGCCAGTAACAGAGGGTATATAAGATCAAACCACAGGAACCATTTTGTCTTCGTCTTTGCCTTGTGTCCTTGTTCCTGTCCAGCTGCGGACACACCTCTGGATTAACACACTTTGCAACTGAACTGAAGGACTTAGACCCATCCAGGTACTGGATGTATACCAGAGGAACTATACAAGCCTGCAACTCCACAATTGTTCTAGAGACCTGATGTATATGGACTTTTAAATCATTTGTATATATCTGATTGCTTTAAGCCTTTAACACTTCTCTTATTGTTTGTTTTTCTTTTACTAATAAACCTTTAGTTTTAGTTACTAAAGGATTGGCTGGCAGCGTGGTATTTTGGGTAAGATCCAAACTTATAGTGAACTGGTACTGTGGCTGATCCTTTGGGATCAGAGGGAATCTTTTAGTAAAGAGCATAGAGTTAAAGCAACTGGCCTCTTTACTGGACCTAGTGTCAGTTTGGGAGCCAGAGACTGAAATGCAGTAAAGGGGGCTGTGTGTATTTGCACAGTGGCTTCTTGATAACCAGTGTGGGGGAATCAGAAGCACTGTTTGTGGCTGGTTGGGAAGTCTGACTTCAGTGTCACCCACCAGTGCTGGGAGAATTTGCTCTCCTTTTGCAGCCTGCCCTGACCCTGGCATTATCAGTGGGCTACCCTGGGCACGGACGGGTCACAGAGACTACCTTAGGTAGAAAAGCTGGGTGAGGCCTAAGCTGTACCTTATCCCGGAAGAACACCGTATAGGGGCGTTCTGAGGTCAGGGCTCTCAGCTCAGAGACCCTCCTGGCGGAAGTGATGGCCACAAGGAAGGCCACCTTCCAGGATAGGATCAGCAGGGGGCAAGTGGCCAAGGGCTCAAAGGGGGGCCCCGTCAGTCTGTCAAGGACTAGGTTCAGGTCCCAGGGAGGCACCGGGTCACGGACCTGCAGATACAGCCTCTCGATTCCCCTGAGAAACCTCACCGACATGGGGTGAGAGAATAGGGACCTCCCCTCCACCGGCTGGTGGAAAGCCGAGATG
Source organism: Mesoclemmys tuberculata (assembly GCA_007922155.1). Classification (NCBI taxonomy): domain Eukaryota; kingdom Metazoa; phylum Chordata; order Testudines; family Chelidae; genus Mesoclemmys; species Mesoclemmys tuberculata. The sequence continues at coordinate 307,644 of ML675754.1, forward strand.
GCTGCCAAGTGGACCCTTAGGGAAGCCAACGCCAACCCCTGTTGTTTGAGTTGCAGCAGGTAGTCCAGGACCGCCTGCACGGAAGACATACCGGGGGTTATGCCCCGCGATTCCGACCAGCAGGTGAACCTCCTCCACTTGGCCTTGTATGCGCTCTGGGTGGAGGGCCTCCTGCTTCCCAGGAGCACATGTTGGACCTGCTCCGAGCAGGTTCTCTCTTCCTCCGTTAGCCAGAGAGCATCCAGGCCGTCAGGTGTAGGGAGTCCAGGTTGGGGTGCAGCAGGCGACCGTTGTCCTGGGAGAGAAGGTCCGGTTTCTTCGGGAGCTCGATCGGGGGAGCGACTGACAGGTCCTGAAGCAGGCAAAACCAGTATTGTCTCGGCCACGCTGGGGCGATCAGGATGATGTCTGCTCTGTCCCTCTTGATTTTCAAGAGGACCCTGGGCAGGAGCGGGAGGGGGGGAAATGCGTACAGGAGGCCCCCCGTCCAGTCGATCAGGAACGCGTCGGAGACGGAGCCCGGCTCGTGACCCCTGAGCGAGCAAAACCTTGGGCACTTCACGTTCCAGGCTGACGCGAACAGGTCCAGGTGGGGAACACCCCACTCGCGGAAGATCATGGCGACCACCTCCGGGTGAAGAGACCAGTCGTGTTGGGGGAGAAACGACCTGCTGAGGCGGTCTGCCTCGTCGTTCCTGGCCCTCGGGAGGTGAGAGGCGATTAAACAGAAGTTGCGTCTCACCGCCAAGTCCCAAAGTCGAAGCGCCTCCTGGCACAGTAGGGAGGAGTGCGCTCCCCCTTGCTTGTTGATGTAGTACACTGCAGTGGTATTGTCTGTCAACACCTGTACCATTCTCCCGAATAAAGCGTGGCGAAACACTTCGCAAGCCAGTCTGACTGCCCTCAGTTCCTTTACATTGATATGGAGGGCAGTCTCCCTCCGGGACCAGAGGCCCTGTGTGGTCAGACCACCAGTGATATGGGCTCCCCACCCCAGGTCTGAGGCGTCCGTGATCAGAATGATCGAGGGGGTGGGTGCCATGAAGGGAATTCCCTTCAACATGATTCTGGGGTCCAGCCACCAGTTCAGTGACCCCAGCACCGCAGGGGGGACTGTTACCACCCTGTTCAGGGCATGCCTGCTGGGCATGTACACTTTCTTTAACCAGCTCTGGAGGGGCCTGAGTCTGAGGCAGGCCAGCCCCACTACATAAGTGCAGGAGGCCATGTGGCCTAGCAGCCGTAGACACTGCCTGGCTGTTGTCGTGGGGCACCTCTGGAGTTGCGATATTATTGCTGCCATGGCCTCGAACCTCGAGCGTGGGAGGGAGGCTTTGGCCCGCACCGAGTCCAGGTGGGCCCCTATGAACTCTATGTTCTGTACTGGATATAATGTTGACTTCTGCTCGTTTATGAGCAGCCTCAGGGTATGGCAGGTGGTCTGGACGAGGGAGATCGCCTCGCGCACCTGCGACTTGGTCTTGCCCCTTATCAGCCAATCGTCCAGGTATGGGAAGATTTGGACCCCCCTGCGCCTCAGGGAGGCCGCCACCACTGCCATACACTTCGTGAACACCCTGGGGGATGAGGCCAGGCCAAAGGGGAGGACCGTAAATTGGTAGTGGCCACCAGCTACCGTAAACCTTAGGAATTTCCTGTGAGCGGGAAGGATGGAGACGTGAAAGTATGCATCCTTCAGGTCGAGGACGGCGAACCAGTCCCCTGGGTTCAGTATTGGGATGATGGACGCTAGGGAGATCATGCGGAATTTGAGCTTTTTTATGAACCTGTTGAATTTGCGCAGGTCCAGTATGGGTCTGAGGCCTCCTTTCACCTTGGGGACGAGGAAATACCTTGAGTAGAATCCCCTCCCCACCTCGAGTGGTGGAACCACTTCTATGGCACCTTTGAGAAGGAGGGTGTGAACCTCCTGGCGGAGTACATGCTCGTGAGATGGGTCCCTGAAAAGGGACGGGGGGGGGAGTGGGGGGGGGTAAGCAAGCAGCTGGAGGGCATAGCCCCAGCGGATGGTGCTGAGGACCCATTGGTCCGAAGTTATCTCCCGCCACAGGCCTGTCCCGGAAAGGCGGGGGGTGGCCCAAGGAACGTAAAGGGATGCCACCCTCGGACGCAATGTCAGAATTGTCTTTTGCCCTTGGGGCCCCGGGAGGGAACTTTGAAGGAAGACGAGGGGGTCGCAGGTTGGTCGCGCCGTCCTGCGCCCCTGTTCCTGTCCCGACCCCTGGGAGGAGGGAAGGGCCTAGGCGGCGGCCTAGTCTGCAGCTGGTGCCGCTGCGGCGGTTGTTGCGGCTGTTGGCGTGCTTGCAGTCTTGCCGCCTGGGGTGTGTAGAGGCCCAAGGAGCGTAGCGTCGTCCTTGAGTCTTTCAGGGCGTGCAGCTTCTCATCCGTCCTCTCCGAGAAGAGGGCGGCTCCATTAAACGGCAGGTCTTGAATGGAGTGCTGCACCTCCTGTGACAGATCAGTAGATTGCAGCCACGCTGCCCGCCGCATAGCGACAGCGGAGGCCATAGCCCTGCTGGCCGTGTCCGCAGCGTCAGACGCAGTTTATAAGGCTGCACTGGCTACTGTCACCCCTTCCTCCAGGACCATGGCAAAGTCGGCGGCCTGGTCTGGAGGCAGGGACTCCGAGAACCTTTTCAAGGAGTCCCATAAGTTTAGATTATATCTGCCCAGGAGAGCCTGATGGTTGGCTACCCTGAGCTGGAGCGCCCCTGTGGAGTAGACCTTCCTGCCGAAAAGGTCTAGTCTCCTGCCCTCTTTGTTTTTAGGGGAGGCGCTCTGTGCACCCTGCCTGTCTTTCTGGTTGGCAGCCTCTACCACCAAGGTGCCCGCGGCAGGGTGCGCATATAAGTATTCGCGCCTCTCGGCTGGCACATAATACTTCTTCTCGGCGCCCTTAGACGTGGGGGCGACCGAGGCAGGGGTCTGCCATACTGCCTTGGCTAGGCGTAGGAACCTTTCGTGAATGGGGAGGGCAACTCTAGAAGGGCCTTGGGTCCCCACACGTCCAAAGAGGGGGTCCACCTCTTCCTCTAGAACCTTGACCTGTAAGTCTAGGTTCGTGGCCACCCGTTTCAGGAGTTCTTGGTGGGCCTTAAAGTCAATGAGTGGGGCCCCTTGGTCCCTTATGGCCGCCTCGTCTGGGGACGACGAGTACGAGGGGTGGCGGGGTCCTGTGGAGGGGCCCTCCCCAGGGTCCTCCTCCTGGGAGGAAAAGGATTGGTCACCCTCCTGCACCGAGGGTGCCTGTTGGGAATGGGTGACCGAGGCAGGGGCCGGCATAGTTCCCTGCCCCATCTGGGCCGCCCATTGGGCCCACATTGGCCACTGCCAGGGCCCCTGGGTCCAGCTCAGAGGCAGCATCGGTGCCAAGGGCAACGCCGGCACTGCTGCAGTCGGTGTCGGCGCCGCAGGAAGAGGTACCTGCGGCACCGGGGTCTGCGGTACCGGGGGTTGCGGTGCCGGCTGCGTCGGTGCCGGTTGCGGTACCGGCGAGGGTTCTTGTTCCTGGCGGTGGGTCCGGGATCCCGAGCCAGGGGTGCGGGGAAGGCGCCGGCGGCGCCGGGAGGGGACGCTCCGTGTCTCACTAGAAGAGGAGTCGGAGGAGCGACGTCGTCTGCCTCGTCTGTGGGATGATCCCGAGGACGAAGATGGAGATCTGCGCCGGGGCGGGGAGGCCTTCCGCGGCCTCTTCCTCGGTGCCGGGGAACGGTGCCGAGCGCGCCGGCTCGGTGCCAGGCTGGAGCTGGAACCGGAGCTGGAGCAGCGACGGGAGCGGCGTCGGGAGTCCTCTCACGACGAAGGGGGAGAGGAGCCTCCGGGCTCGGTCCCTTGGCGTTGGGTGATGGTGATGGTGGGCGGCTGGACGTCCGGTGCCGATGCCGCCCACCCTTCGGGGACACCCAGCACGGGTTTGCCCCGGAAAACAGGCTCTGGGCCCCTTGCGCGAGGGGGTGCCGGAGGCGTGGGCAAGGTCATCAAGACTCGTGCCGCCTCGAACGCCTCCGGTGTCGAAGGAGCCTGTAAGGTAGGTCCCTCGCTCACGCGAGTCGGGGAGACCTCCTTGGCTGGTGTCAGACCCGGTGCCGGGGTCGGGGGCCGGTCCAGGGAACGCACCTCTGCGCTCGACCCCGGCCGCTCCTGCGGTGCGGGGGAGCTCACCACAAGCGGGCGGCGCTTCTTCTTCTTCTTCGGCACCGTGCTCGCCGGTGCCGTAGGCGTGCTCCGCACCAAGGACACACTCGGTGCCGTGGTGGACCGCGTGGGCTCAGACGCCGGGCTGAGCACGGTCTCCATTAGGAATGCCTTCAGCCTCACTTCTCGGTCCTTTTGAGTCCGAGGCTTGAAGGACTTGCATATTTTACATCGGTCTCGCCGATGTTGTTCCCCCAGACATCGTAGGCAACGGTCGTGGGGGTCGCTAGCTGGGAAAGCCTTCCTGCAGCTAGCGCATGGCTTGAAGCCGGACGCGCCGGGCATGGCCGCGGGCGTCTGAGCCCGAAGGCTCCCTAACTAAACTACAAAAAACCTCGCTAACTGAAAAACTAACTTAGTTCGAGGTGAACTTCTAGCTAAATACTCACTTTTAAGGCGAAACAAAAACCTGAGAAGAGCAGGGGTTAGTTCTCGACCGACCGTCACGGGCGGAAAGAAGGAACTGAAGAGGGGAGGGGCCGGCAGCGACGGTTGTGACGCCGCATGGCGGCGACACTACGGGGTCGCTGGACCGGCCCCTGCAGGGACTGCTAGTAAAAGTTCTCCGATTGGCCGTGCACGAGGGCGCGCACACACCTAAGTGGAATGCATATGAGCAACCACTCGAAGGAGAACATGGGGTTAAACACCAGAAGCAGCAGGAGCCTTTTCTATACTGGAACTACAATGCTGTGTGCACCAGCGTCACTGCCAGCAATGGTTAGGGCTGTACTTACAGAAACACCAAGGTCCGATCCTCACTCATGGGCTGAATCTGCCAGACTGCTGTCACAGTGGAAGTCAACATGACACTCACAGTCCGTGTGACTTCACACAGAAAGGAAGGCGGGTTCAGCAGTCAGAGCGACAACCTGTGTTTTAGGAGACCTGGCTTCTAGTCCCTGAATGCCGGAGATTTCCCGTGTGACCTTGGGAAAGTCACTTTAGTGCCACTCTACCTCAGTTTCCCTAGCTGTGCAGTGGAGATAATTGCCCCTGCTTCACAGGGGGGACACTGTGAGTGGAGCTGGTTGGGAAGTTTTAATTCAACTTTGTTTCCATCAGAAAAATACTGATTCAGCAAAAGTGTTCACAAAAATGTATCTGTTTCAACAAAAAACTTGTCAGGTCTAAGATGAAATTTCTGGTCAAAACCAGCGAGAAATAACTCAGAGTAGCCAATAATCCAGTGGTTAGGGTACTTACCTGCCACAAAGGAAAGCCAGGTTCAAATCTCTATTCTAGCCAAACCTGGGCTACTCTGAAGGAGGCAGATCAGAGACTTGAACCTACCTTTCTAATGTAGAAAACCAAGCAGGAAATAATTTTAAGATAACAACTGTTTATTGAGGAAAAGCTTTTCTGTGTTCTTTCCCCATTAGAAGGCTGCCCTAAAACGGCATAAATCCAATGTTTTGCTGTTGCTGGAACTTGGGCCGAACCCTGAATTGTTTTTCATTTAAGCAAATGGTTTGTGTTTCCACCCTAAAGGACTCTACCTTGTATAGAATCAGAATATCCTCAGCTCTGCTGACAGGGCCGGAATGCAGACCTGCAAATCAAAAGGAAATTGCACCACTGTAAGTGTTGTAATGAAGAGACACTGGGGTAATTGTTTCTTGAAGCCTGAATGGAAGTGTAATGCGATGCCTTATGTGCTGACAAGGTCAGACACCTGAAGGGCCAGATAACCAAACTGCCCCTCAAGATCAGATGCTGGGAAGATCTGAGGGCCCCGTGTACAGCTGGATGGATAAATAATTGCCATAGCATGACATCATTGCCCCCTCTGGAGTCCTGCTTTCGCTCTAACTCTTGGGGCAGGGTCTGTTCTGGCTGGTGTCTTGCACAGCAGTGGGCACATGGCTGACATCTTCATAGAGTCTAAAGCCAGCAGGGACCACTGGGATAATTTGATCTGATCTGCATAGCATCAGCCATAGGACTTTCCTGAATTAATTTAAACACTGCTGCCCTTTGGCCCAAGCACTTAGTCAATAAATGGGCCATGCAGGGCTGTTTTCATTTAGAGAAGAAATGGATCTGAGTCAGGTCTATTCGTGCGGGGACTCTTGTTTATTTACTATCAACGTCCACAAAGTCTTGTTTCACTGCACATGGCAGAAACAGAGCAGCAGGAGGTTTCCTTGCCTAAACCAGCCCCTTGATGCCTGGACAGTTATTTGTTTTTTGATCAGCAACATTGAGAGGTCCCAAAATACCCACTTGTCCCCTCAGTATTAGGACCCCAGAACTGGCCCTGCTCATTGAGAGTGAAGGAGAGAGAAGCCTAGCAGTTCAGACAAGCTGTGACGTTTGTCTCCTTAAATCTCCCGTCACCTCCAATCACGAGACAGCTTCTCTCCCCTCAATTTATGCTAATTGACAGCACCACGTTTGTGGGCCACAGAGGACATCTGGGTCCTAATGAGATATTTTGGGCAGTGCTGGAGACTGTTGGCAGGAGAAAGACCTTCCCGGAGACCTGGGACCATTTGGTGCCAAAAAATGTGCATTACTAAACAAGAGACATGGCATTTCCAGCAGGCTGGAGCCTGAGCCTGGCCCGCTCAGCAGAACAGGGTCGTGGGCCAAGTTTGATCCGAGCCGGCTGAGCTCAGCCTGATTCATTCAGTGCGAGCCAAGCAGGCAGGTCACAGGCGTTCCAGGGGGCAGGAAGCCAGCGGAGTGTGGTGAATGCTCATCAGGAACTGGGGCTTGCAGCCCTCTGGGAACTTGAGCAAAAGCTGAAGGAACTGGGTATGTTTAGTTTGGAAAAGAGGAGAGTGAGGAGGGACGTGATAGGGGCTTCTGGTACTTGCAAGGCTACCATAAAAAAGATGGAGCAAAGTTGTTCTTTCTTGCCACAGAGAGCAGGACAAAAGGCAATGGGGTCAAACTACAGCATAGCAATTTCCAGTTCAATTTCAGGAAAAATTTCCTACCTGTAAGAACAGTAGGACAAGGGAACAGACAGGCTAGGGCAGTCATGGAAGCATCTTCACTGGAGGTTTTCAAAAGGAGGCTGGATAGCCATCTGTCTTGGATGGTTTAGACACAACAAATCCTGCATCTTGGCAGGGGTTGGCCTAAATGATCTTTGTGGTCCCTGCTAACCCAGTGGTTCTAGGATTCTAACTTACTCAGGAAACACTTGCCTGACCTCAAACTCTGCCCAGATCAATCTGGGCCCAGATCTGAACAAGGCTTGGCTTTGCAGAAGAGAAATCCCAACCAGCCGGGCTCACAGATCCCAACTCATTCTGGCTCTCCCCTCATGATGGCCTCGTAGCTATTTTTGCCCTCAGCATGTCAAGCAGCGACCCTTAAATTCACTGCAGGGCTCTAAAGGACACAGGGTGAAATGTCATCCCCTGCAAAGACAAAGGATGTTTTGCCATCATTTCCAGTCAGCCAGGACTTTACCCAGAGTGCACATTAGCCCTGTTGTGTGCAACTCTGAATAGCATATGTTCCTCGCCCAGGTCAACTCGTGCCATTACAACATGGCGGTAGCTGAAATGCTGGGGAGCTAGCTCACATGGTGCTGGCTGCCTTCCCATCGCAGCCCCACAGTGCACCACTTGCTCCTTTGTCATGGGCAATAGGTATGTTCCTGAGGACCAATACCTGAGGGCTGCTTCATCATCACGCTGGGATAAATGCCTGTAAAATAGGAGTGCAGGCGCTTAGAATCCTAGAAGATTAGCGTTGGAAGGGACCTCAGGAGGTATCTAGTCCAACCCCTGCTCAAAGCAGGACTATCCTCAGCTAAATTTGCTTGGTAACATGCCGCCTGCGCCTGAGCCAAAGTGCATGTCTGAATTACACACAGGACAGCGCTCCAGGGTAGACAAGGTCTATTATTTTCCTGAGCTCCTGAGCCACGATGCGCCTCTCCTTCCTCCCAGGCAGCAGCTATGCCCCCCCCCCCCGGCCGCTGTGAAATTAACCAAGAGCTGTGCGGAGGCGTGGGCTGGCCCTGCAGAGATCCAGGGCAGGACGATCCCTGGGGGCCCGGAGCAGTGTCTGATTGCAGGGCCCTTGCTGGGTAAGTGGCTGCATGAGGAGCCTGGAGCAAGGGATGGCGTGGGGAATGAGGACGAGAAAGTGGGAGCAATGAAGCTGGGGGGGAGGAAATTTTGGCCATCAGCCAAATAATTTCTTCCTCCTCCACGAATATAAAGGGCAGGGGCATCACGGGACCCCCCCAGAGCAGGCAGAACCTGGACTCCTCCAACCTCATCTGAAAGCCTTTCCCTTGGCAGTGAGAAACTCCCCATGGGGCTGCCCAGCCCTGTCCTGCCCAACATGGCACCCCAGTGTCTGTGCCCTGGTGGTCAAGATGCTTGGAAGCTGGTTGCCAGCTGTAGCTATAACGCAGCAGAGCAGAGCTCATTTCCCAGCCCGCGGGGAGATGGCAGAGCGCTCTCTCTACTTACTTTCCCACTGGCGCTATCCCAGCCATGGGTAGCTGGTCAAGGGCTGGCGCTGCCGTCCCTGCCTCCCCTTCCCCTGGGGCAGGAGGAATGAGGGACACCAAATAACGAGCTCCTGGCTTGAGGAGGGCCGGGGAAGGTTGAAAAGCAACACCAGGCCTGTGGTGGGTTTGACGCTCTGCTACCTGGGGCCTAGTTCAGGGTCAGGGGTGGCTTCTGACGTGTCAGTTTCAGCTGATGTTTCTTCTTCACTGCACATTTCTGCTGGATTGGTGCAGCTGGCGCCCTGCTGTCCCGGGGTGGCTGACTGCAGCGCAGCTCTGGCCTGCATCTGCTTTCCTGCCTGTCACCCCCCCCCCAAGGCTCCCACCCTTGCCATTGTTCCCCTAGTGGTGGGAAAGGGCGTGCCTGGTGCTTGCCTCTGGTCCCTAAGTCTGGGGTAGCAGCTAGGCGAGGGCTGGAGAGCAGGTGACTGGCACGGCTGGTGCTGGGAGGCAGAACTGCTGAGCAGGACACCTCTGCCACTGCTCTGCAGTCTATTAGCTGTCTAGTCCAGTCAGCTGGTGGAGCGATTATCCCCCCCCATCCCCTCTTGGAGCAAAGCTTTGGTCTTCAGCCTTGGGCTGTTCTATGTTGTCACATTTAGGGCAGCTGCGCACAAGGCCGGCAGGGTTCCGAGGCAGTCAAGTGATAGGTAACCATGCTCCTGCACTATGCCACAGCCCCGCAGTTTCCCAGCAAGGGAAATTACTACAGACATGGCTGGGACTTGGCTACACTGCCATCCTGACCCCCCTGTGCTCCATCCACACCAGCCGGGGCTTCTGGCTGCCTTCCCTTGGCAGAAGCGACCATGCAGGCAGCATCAGGTGGTTCCCGCAGGGATGTTTGCTGCAGTTGTTTGTGGAAGAGGTGGGGATGCTAGGGTGCCATCCGGAGAGCAGCTGGAGAGAGGACAGGTGGCCTTTCTTTGCTGAGGGACGAGGGAAGTCATAGGCCGATGAGTCACTGTCTGCCTGGGGCAGAGGGGTTGCCAGGGTCACCCAAGAAGTCTTCATCTTGAGGACCTGACAAGCTCAAGCCAATGTGGCTAAATGGCGCAGCTGCTAGCCGAGGCCACCTACGTTTTATCCCAGCTCCACCACTGCCGGGCTGTGAGATTTCATCACATCACTCCCCGTCTCCGGTTCTGGACCTTGCCCATTTAGATTCCAAGCTCTCCAACGCCCATGTTCAGGGGGCCATCGAGATACTGTAGTACATATAATAATTGCTCCCTCCACATCCAGAGTTAACCTCATACTACGGGATCGCCACTGCCATGGGTTCAAACAAGACTCTTCTAATCCTCCTTGAAAGGAGGCTGGTTTTTGCACTAGTGTTACGTTGTTGACTCATCTTTATTCTGTGACCCACTATGACCTTCAGCTCCCATTCCACAGTCCTCCCCACACATCAGTTCCCATATGGTATTTGTGCAATTGATTATTCCTACGTAAGTGTAGTCCTTTGCATTTGTCCTTATTGAATTTCATCCTATTTAATTATTTCTCCAGTTTGACAAGATCATTCTGAATTCTAATCCTGGCCTCCAAAGCATTTGCACCCCTGCCAGCTTGGTATTTTATGCAAACTTTAGAAGTGTACTTTCTATGACATTAGCCAAGTCATTTATGAAGATTTTGAATAGAACTGGAGCCAGGACAGATCCCTGCAGGACCCCACTCAATACGCCCTTCCAGCTTGACTGTGAACCAATGAGTATTGTTTTCCAGCCAGTTGTGGACCCACCTTATAGTAGATTCATCTAGGCTAGATTTTTCTAGGTTGTTTATGAAAAGCTAATTTGAGACAGTATCAAAAGCCTCATTAAAACTGAGATAGATCACATCAGCTGCTCTCCCCTATCCTCAAGGCTTGTTTCCCTATCAGAAAAGGATATTAGATTGGTTTGACATGATTTGTTCTTGACAAATCCATGCTGACTGCTACTTACCTTATTTTCTTCTAGGTGCTTACAAAGTGATTGTTTGATGATTTACTCAATTACTTTTCCAGGTACTGAAGTTAAGCTTTACCTCCTTTTTATAGATAGGTGCTATATTTGCCCTTTTTCAGTCCTCTGGGATGTCTCCCATTCTCAAAGATAATTGCTAATGACTCAGATCTCTTCAGCTGGTTCCTTATGTAGTCTAGAATGTATTTCATCAGGCCCTGATGACTTGAAGATATCTAACTCGTCCAGTTCATTCTTAATTTGTTCTTTCCCCATTTTGCTTCAGATCCTATCCATTTACACTAATGTTCACTATGTTAATCATCCAATCACTGCTAACTTTTTTGGTGAAAACTGAAACAAAAGAAGGCATTTAACACTTCAGCCATTGGTGAGTTTTCTATTATTGTCTTTCACTCCTCATTGAGTAATGGGCCTACCTTGTCCCTGGTTTTCCTCTTCTGTCTCATGTATTTGCAGAATGCTTTCTTGTTTCTTGATGTCCCTGGCTAGTTTAATCTCGTTAACTTTGGCCTTTCTAATATTGTTCCTACATGCTTGTGTTGTTTTTTTGTATTCATCCTTGTAAATTGACCTACTTTCCTCCTTTTGTATTACTCTTTTTTGAGTTTCAGGTCATTGCAGATGTCCTGGATTCTTATCACACTTCCTAGCATTCCCACACATTGGGATAGTTTGCTCTTGTGCCCTTGATAATCTCTTTAAAAAAATTGCCAACTCTCCTGATCTCGCTTTTCCCTTAGACTTGCTTCCTATAGGATCTTACCAATTCTGAGCTTGCTAAAGTCTGCCTTCTTGAAGTCCATTGTCTTTATTCTGCTGTTTTCCCTCCTACCATAGACCAGCCTGTTCCCTAGTCGCTTTTTCTCCATCTTCTGCAATAAAAAGTTGTCTCCCATATAATTCAAAACATATGGAATAATCTGTGCCTGTGCAATGTGGCTGTATTATTTTCCCAGCAGATACCTGGGTAGTTGAAGTCACCCATCACCATCAAGTCCTGTGCTTTGGATGATTTTGTTAGTTGTTTTTAAAAAAAAAAAAAGCGCCTCATCCACCTCTTCTTCCTGGTTAGGTGGTCTATAGTAGACCCCTACCATGACATCACGCTAGTATTTTTACCTCTTTTTTCCCTTAACCAGAGGCCAGCTTCTATCTCAACCTCAGTGCAAGTATATACATCGCTGATATACAAGGAAACACCTCCTCCCTGTTCCTCCCCTCTGTTCTTCCTACGCAAGCTGTATCCTCCTTTACCAATATTTCCATCACCAAGCTAAAGCTGTGATGCCACTTATGTCATAAGTGTGATCATTCACTAGGATTTCTAGTTCTTCCTGTTTATTCCCCGTACTTGCATTAGTACAGACAGCGACCATTCATTAGCGTTCCCCACTATATTCCCTCATCTCTCCTTTACCCCTGCTATGATTGCCCGTGTCCCCTCCACATTCTGACCCTTCACCCAGGTCTCCATGCTCAGGACTTACATGTGGGCTTTTGTCTCCTGCCCCGCTGAACGTTGTTTAAAACCTGTCTCCCCAGTTTAGTCAGATACTCTTCCCTTCTTTCACAGGAGGATTCCCGCTCTGCTCAGCCGTCCTTCTCAGCACAGCATGCCACGGTCAAGGAAGCCAAAGCCCTGCTGGTGACGCCATCTGTGCAGCCATGAGTTGATTTCCAGCACGTGTCTGTCTCTATTGGGCCCCTACCCTTCAGTGGAAGGGTCAAAGAAAACACCACCTTCAACCCTACTCCCAGAGCCCTGTGATCACTTCTGATGTGCTCTGGGTCAGCCTTCACAATATCATTAGTGCCTACATAGATGAGCAGCATGAGATAGTTGCGAGAAGGCTGTATGATCCTTGGCAATCCCTCTGTAACATCTTGGATGCAGGGCTCTGGCAGACAGGCAGGTCAAGCTGGCAAATGGATGCCTCCATCCCCCTTAGAAGTGAGTCACAGACCACCACCATCCTTCATTTCCTCTCAGGAGTGGTGACTGCACTCCTCCCACCTTGTGGGTACATGGCTTCTCCTCCCGCTTTGGGGGAGATGCCTCATCCCTCATTGCCAAGGCAGCATACCAGTTTTCTCTCTCTGGGTAGTGGGTTGGGAGCCCTGCCTGCTACCAGATGTAACCAGCAGCCAACTTCCTCCCTGTGAAGGAGCCATTTCCTCCTCCCCGATTGCGCTACTGCAGTCATCTCCAACTACATTGCTTTCTCTACCTTGAGGACCTTCATATGCACGCTTTCAATGAATTCCTTGTGTGTACGGATTCTCCTCAGCCTAGCCACCTCCTCCTGTAGCTCTCCCACCTGCTGCCAGCCTGTCCATCACAGCCCCTGGGTAGAGGCATCTGTGGCTGGGTCTCTGTCTGCACACAGGTGAAGGAGCCAGAAGTGTCTTTTCCATACCAGGGTGGTTTTAGGCTCTCTCACACCTACCAACTCCCTCTCATACACCTCTGTTTGATGCCCTCTGGTGGCAGGGGTGGATTAACTCTCCTGTGGGACCAGGGCTGTTAGATTTTGTGAGGCCCTGTCTACAAATCCTTTTCCTAATTTAAAACAAAATGATCACAGTTCTGGCACTGAGGCTGGTAACTAAACTTGCCTTTTAATTAACAAAGCTGCTCTGTGACACACGAGATGAGTTTGAGCGGAACTCACACTCACGCTGGCCCATGTCACATGGGAGGGGGCAGGGGTTGGCATGGAAGGGGGGAGCAGCCTCTGCATGGCGCTGCTTGGGGCCGGGAGCGGGTCCTGGCCAGGACACTGGGCCCATTTCAGGTGGGAGAAAGGCAGGGGGGAAGGGGTGGGACTTATTTTTGTGGGACACCCCTTAGCCCGAGGCCCTGGGCTGCAGGTCCTAAAGCACCTGCGTTAATCCAGCCCTGCCTGGTGGCTGCTGTTCATTGCACTCACCTAGCCAGACTTGTGGAGAAAGGCAAAGGAACAGGCTTCAGGTGCCTGCTGGCCTGGCTCCTCAGGCATGGGACAATTAGCTGCTGCTGGGAGCAGGCTGCCATTTGCCCAGATCTTCCCTTCATGCAGGGCTCTTCTTTTCATTGCTCCAGATACTTGTTTTGAAGCATTTGGTGCCCAGGCTTGGGGATGGTGGCAAATGCCTTGCTGGAGACTGCAGAACTCTGTCAAGATTGGCCGTTTGTCTAAGGGCAGGTCTACACTCGTGGGGGTGTGTAGCGTACAGACATGGCCCCCCCCCAGCTCGCACGGGTATAAATATCAGCGTAGGTGGGGGGGGTTGGCTTAGGTGAGTGCCCAACTGGCCAGATCTGTGGGGTCCATAGCCTGCATGGCTCTCTACACGCCCAGAAGGGCTTTTCTTGTCTTCACGGCTATTTTTAACAGTGTAGTGTCCTTGCCTCCCCACTGTCTCCCCCTGCCAGAGCCTTTCACCATCAGTGTAGCTACACAGTTCAGCAAGTGTGGACACAGCCCGCCCTTCCCTGTGGTGTAGTGACCTGTACCTTACACACTGCCGCCCTGGAGACAAGGCCCATTCGACATGCCGTAGTTCAAACCAGAACTAGTTCAGGGCAGTTCTCTGGCCTGTGTTACACAGGAGGTCAGACCGGAGCAGGGCTTCTCAAACTTTTTTCTGGGACACCCTTTGAAAATATTTCAGGCTGTGACAGCCCCTCCCCCCCCATGCCATGCCACCTCACTTCTGCGCTGCTGCTGGGGGCGGCGCTGCCTTCCGAGCACCCAGCCAGCAGCCACCGCTCTCCGGCCATCCAGCTCTGAAGGGCTCTGACTAACAGCCATACACGGGGCTGACAACTGCAGCCACGGCATGTGCGGGTGACAGGTCGCAGCCTCCGCATAATAACCTCGTGACACCTTGAGGAGTCTGGAGCCCCAATTTGAGAACCCCTGGACTAGATGATCACAATGGTCCCTTCTGACCCAGGAATCCATGAAAAACTTCATCTGTGCTCCCCCCATCTCACTGTCATTCTTTTTGGGACGACTACTGGGCCATTGTGTGGCGCTAAGCACTGGGGAGTGTGGGAGTGCTGCTTTATTAGGTGTCATCAGTCCTTACGGTAGCACCCAAAGGCTGCACTGAGATGAAGGTCCTGTGCAAAGCTTGACCCTGACTCCTGTGGGAAAAAGTTGAAATTAAAGGTGAGCTCGGGAGGCGTGCACCCAAGGGCACAGAGGCAGGGTCGCACAGGTAAGCAGGTCTGGCAGTTTCTGTCTTTAAAGTGCTTGGCAGTACAACCTGAGCATTTTTTGGTTATATAAATAGCTCAAGTGCACGTGAGAACCCTGGAATCATTTATATTGCAAGCCATTGCATGTGGCAGTGAAGTCAGCTGGCGCGGTAATGCTGGTCATAGGGTTGTGGTTTTAGTTTGCTTAATGGCAGCTGTATCAAAGAAAAGGCAGTGGAGTGTAGAGTGTTTGCGCCAAGTGGAAGCAGGGGAATGGTCCCACTATTGTGGGGAACTTCCTGGCTCAGGCAGTGCCCCGGTGGAGTGGGCTAGCGAAAGGATCCAAGTCCTCGCTCCCATTCCCTTTACCCAGAGGGCTGCCTGACCTCGAGGGCTCCCCTCCCACTTCCTGTGCGGCAAAGTCCTTGTAACCCTGATAAGGCTGGGCCCAGAATTCCCAGGGGTTGAACCCCCAATCTTCTCATAGTCACTTAGGTCAGGGGCTCAGGTGTCCCCACACTGTGGGGGTCTGTGCACTGGACACTTCCCTGACCATGAACATGGGTTCGGGGTTGTTATAAATGTGTATGGGTAGGGTTTTGTGGCCTGCCTTGTGCAGGAGGTCAGACTAGATGATCATATTGGTCCCTTCTGACCTATGAGTCTATGAGACCCCACTGATCATTGCATATGGTCCAAAGCAAATACAATGTATTAAACAGCCACCAAGTAAAATATAAGGAAAAAATGAGAAAGGTGAAAGAAAAACACCTAGCGCCGCCCTGTGGGCAGGGGACACCACCCCCAGCATCTCTGGGCTGTGAAGGAAGCTCACAGCCAGCTCCTCACACAGCCCAGGCCTGGCCACGGGTTGACACTGGTTCTGGTGGTGGTCACACACCCCCAGGAGCTAAGGGGCAGGGCCCTTCTCCCCAGTGTCACCCCCACCCCTCCCAGTCCAGCCTGCACAACCTCTGGGTTGGTGGCATCGCCCTGCAATGGGCCCTGCCCTGGGTCCCCCTCATGCCCAGTGCACCCAGCTCTGGATAGCCCCTTTGCCAGGGCTAGTGCAATCTCAACAGGACTTCTCACCCCCTCCCTGCTGCCCTTGCAATGGTGGAACATGCAGCTGCCAGCCTGGTGGGCTCTGTTTGGGTGAGAGTGAATTTTTCATCAGGACAGGCTAAACACAGCCCTGCGGCCATTTGTTCGCACACTCGCAGGACATTTCATCACCCCCGCACTGAACACGATGCCACACACTGACCATTTCCCATCATGCTCTGCACCTAACGTACTTATGCAATATGCTGAGCACTTAATAGAACTCATGCAAATGCAAAGTCCATGCAAATAAAGTGCCCCCCCTTTCAGCTGCTGAGGAGGAGCCTCTCAGACCTTGCTTACACCTTCACATTTAGACAGCACGATGGAGGGTCACTGAGTGTGTTTTGGGTGTGGTGTGGCAAACGGCCGGCCTCTCCCTAGGGGGTCTCGCACTTTGGCCTCTCGCAGTGGGCCAAGGTGTCGCCGGTAACCCCGTCTTCCCAGGGAGGGGGGTAGGGACCCGGGCCTGCCCGCTCCTCCGGGTCCCAGCCCCGGGGCCCTCTGAGTAGCAGCTATGTGCTGCTGGCACCTCACTTGCAGCTGCAGGCTTTTCCCCTGGGCCACTCTCCCCCCTCTGTCTTCCTGGCTTCTTGAGCCCAGTACCTGCTTCAGGACTCCACCTCACTCCTACACACCACTGTACTCCGTTCTGTTCTCCTCCACTTCTCCACACACCGCCGCACTCCGTTCTGTTCTCCTCCACTTCTCCACACACCGCCGCACTCCGTTCTGTTCTCCTACATGACTCCACACACCGCCGCACTCCGTTCTGTTCTCCTCCACTTCACACACTCCTCTGCTCACCACACACCTACTCCTTCCACTCCACACTGGCTCTCAGGAGTAGAGGGTTTTTATAGGCACCTGGGTGGGTGTCTATAATTGGTGTCAGCTGACACTAATTACCCTTTGGCTAGTCTACAGGGAATAAAGCTTGGACCATTCTAGCACTTACATAGTGCCCTTCTAGAACTTTCCCAGTGCCCTCTGCCTTTGCTATACCACAATAGATATATGTATGTATTATTCTCACTGAAAAATGATTGACCAATTACTATTTTATCAACTACTGTTGGTTAATAACACAGTAAAAGCACCTGGATTGGCTACTGACAGACTGGTTAACAATGAAATCCTCCCATGTTTTAATAACTTGCTGCAAAGAGCCGCAGGAGATACATTAAAGAGCCACTTGCAGCTACCAAGCCAAACCTTAGTCTGAGGATCACCGTTGATGCAGATCACTCATAGGCTCAGACAAATAGATTTTTTTAATCGGTAAATGTCTGTACACACCGATCTCACTGTAACACACAACCCAACAACAAATATTTCCAGAGAGAATCACCACAATTTACAGGTAGGCGAAGTAAGAAAAACGGTGCTTGAGAACATCTCACTGTTTCACTGAAAGCGATTTCCTTTGTGCACCTTGACAGGTGAGATTGGCAATTGATGGGTTAAAGGTGATAAAGCTGTAGTTTTTCAATCACAACATCTACAGTCGTTAAATAGCTATTGTCTGACACCACCCCATTGTCTGTCTCCCTTCCCCCTCAAAACCGTGAAGATTTAAATCTATAAAAACTGGGGAAAACCACTTAAAATGTTGATATTATCTGTCACAGTCAGTACAAAATTAAAATTCAATTCTACCAAGCCTCATTGTATATAACCAATAGGAGCTGGCCTAAGGAAGGACATCATCATCATCATCTGCTCTTCTTCCACGCCCTTTTCCTAGCCTCCCTCTGAGTGCCCACAGGTGATGGCTGCACAGCGCTCCAGGCACATCGCAGCAAGACCAGAGCTGATGCACGCGTCAGCATTCAGGGAGCCTCTGCGCCAGCCCTGGCCCCTGCTCACCCATGCCTGCTGCAATCATGGCTTGGCAGAGACTGTAGCAAGCCTGCAAGCAGTAACCCTGTTGTCCCTCAGCCCCCTGGGCTCGCACAGCTGCCAGGCCTCAAAACACCTCCTAGAGAAGCTGTTTCCTACTGTCGGGTACAGCTCAGGCCAGCAGCTGCAGCTGCATTACACACAGTGCTGAGCAGGGAAGGCAGCGAGCAACTGGGGCAAGACACATGCTGTGCAGCTAGCCTGGTACCCAGCTGCCTTGGACAGCAAGACAGGGTCATGGGCCTTTCAGCATCCCCGAGTGCAGGTGTTGGCTATATTAATGTGCCCCATTTGAAACAACGTCATGCTTTTCTAAGGTGCTGCTGATGTGTGAGAGGCTGTAGGGATTGCTGTGCCAGATACTAGCAGCGTCTGAACCTCCAGCCACCAGAAGATTCCTCCGAGGCTGGGCATAAGAAGGAAACACGGGGAGGGAGGAACACTGGGCCTGTTAGAGCAATCCAGAGCGAAGATCTCTGGTCAGGGAGTAACACACAGCATGGCCTTGGCTCCAGTCCCTGCCATGACGCCACCCCAGGGGCTGAGGGATGGATCCTGAGATGTGCCATGTATCCACAGCTCTCAGACTTTGGGACCAGAACCTACATGCTCCCTTCTCCATGTCCCCCGTCTCGAGGCCTGCACATTGGTACAGGAGCATTTCCTGCCCTTCTCCCCTCACCGTACGTCCACATAGCCCCCCTGCATGCTGACTCTCTGCTGCACTGGTGCCTGTACCACCCTTCAGGCCACACTCCCAACGCCCTAGCTGCACTGAGCAGCTCCAGAAGCCAGGGTCTAAGGGCATGCACTCTGAGCAAGAACTCTGGGTCCAAATGCTGGATCTATAAGACCTTTTATAAGCCTCTTATATTTCTATGGCACCTGTCATCTGGCAGGATCCCAAAGCAATTTACACCCACCTCTGCTGACGTGCAGCCACCTGTGGGTGAAGGGTGGCAGCCCACGCACAGTATTACTGGGGGATGATCGCGACACTGAGTAAGGGCATCGGGGCCAACTGCAGCTCTTACAAAGAACTGAGGATCTTTCCCCATGGAATAGCTCTCGCCGCTAAATGCTCCACGACCAGCGAAAGCACCTGACCCCTAGGTGACCTGCCTTGCAAGGAGGAAGGACTGAGCGGAGGCTGCTGGGTTTTGAACCTAGGCTTCCAGGGTGGAGGCATTTCACAGCTGCTGCTTAGCTCATCCAGCCAGGATTGCCCCAGCAGAGGCAGCTCCACCCCAGAGCAGGTGTGCAGAGGGAAGCTGGAAGGGGGGAGAAAAGGGGTGAGAACAGCCTGACAGCAGCTGCAGATGGTTTTGGGCAGGACACTGGAGGGAGCTGGTCAAAAGCCAGTTGTCAGACTTACAGCCTTGGACGCCACCCGCTGTTGGGATGAGAAAAATGCTCCTCTCCTTCCAACCCAGGCAGGAAACCCCAGCGGCTTCTAGTACTCTAATGGGCTGCACGGTCCCCCAGCACCATGGGGGAAGGGGAGCTGAGCTGGGCTGGCCCACAAAGCCCCAGCCAATGCCGTCTGCACTGGCGCTAGGGTGACCAGATGTCCCGATGTTTGGGGCTTTGTCTTATAGAGGTGCCTATTACCTTCCAGCTCCTGTCCTGATTAAAGAGCAAGTGTGAAGAGTCACCCTAGCTGGTGCCCAGGTACTGCACTCACGTTTAAGGGGAAATGTGACTCTTTAGCCATTAAAAGCTGCATAGAGAGTAACTGAGCTGGCTGGGAGATTAATGCCCTGCACCTCCCAAGTACTGCAGCAGCTTGGGACAGGGAAATCCATATGCCCAGCTTCCCACAGCCAGGCTCATTTGATAACTTCAGGAGCACAGTGTTACCTGGCTGACGTCACATCTGCACCTCAGGCTCCTCCCTACCTCTCAGCAGTCCCCCCTGCCTGGATGTGCTGCTGCGGTGGGGACCCAGAGACTTCAGCCCTGGGGAGCAGGAAACCAGACAGGCTCGGGGATGTGACACCTTCAGCCCTTTGCCAAGAAGTTAAACACATCTGGGCAGATGTGCAAAACTACCATGCCATCCTTGAGCAAATCAGAGCGTCTCTTGCTCCAGAGAGGAGCTATCATCCGAAACCTACCAACTACTGCCCTTCTTAACA
This sequence comes from Mesoclemmys tuberculata, assembly GCA_007922155.1. NCBI lineage: Eukaryota > Metazoa > Chordata > Testudines > Chelidae > Mesoclemmys > Mesoclemmys tuberculata. Next base: position 327,648 of record ML675754.1, read on the forward strand.
CTCATGGGATCCACCAGTTCTGGTCGGAACTGGGAAGAAGAATTTGCTTTGCTTTTGGAGATCTGATCTTCCTGACAGCACTCGCCTCTTATTTATCTAATCCAGCCCGGGCTGTGAATTCATGGCTCTTCCCAAAGAGTCAGTCACCGCAGCTCTAACGCTGGCTCTGAGAAAGCTGCACTCAGGACAAGCAACGCTTCAGTGACAAGTTAGAAAGGCCTTTGATAAGGAGCCCTAGTCCCTCATCTGGCAATGGCAGAACCCTGGCAGAGTTCTTTGAGCAGAGCACTCCTGGCACCTGGGTTTGGAATAGTACCTTGCCTGTGCAAGCAGAAGGGAGACTTTCATGGCAGCTGTCGAAGAAAAGAGCAGGCCTCATTTACCAGACTGGGACTGAAGAAGTTATTTGTTTGAGGTCACACAGTGGCTCAGTGGCAGATCTGGAAATTAAAGCCAGAACTCCAGACTCCCAATCTGGTGGCCTGTCTGCTGGACTGCCACCTCTCTCCAGAATTCTCCCTCCCATTTTCTTGTGCTGAGATTTTGAGAGCCACCGGTCCAGATGCAGGGCACCACAACCCCATATTTGGTATGCCCCCTCTTAAGAGAACGCGACCCTCGGAAAATGCACCAGTAACACCTCATTTCTCACAGCCCTGCTACTCCAAGAACCAGCCAAGAGGATCATAAAAGGTGCATAGTTGGCAAACACACCCTCTCTTCTTAACTGAGAGCCTTCAGCTGAGCTGTGGAGTGATTGTCCCACCATCACATGGTCCTTGCAGACGAGGTTTGCAGATCACAGCAGAGCTGGAGTCCCCTGCTTATGTTGCTGCTGGAGGAGTTTCTATTTTAGGACATTTATTTTGTTACGATTAGAACTGACTCCAAACTTCCCTAGAGCTCTTGTTTTCAGACAGAGGTGGCCAAACCCAATCCTGGTGTTGCTGCACTGAATTCAAGGGACCTCCACCAGGAGTGAATTTGGCTGTGTGGGTCATGTCACATGGAAACTCAGAGAAGGCTGAAGAAGTTTCTAGTTTGGACCATCCACGGAAGCTTTCTTCTGGTTAGCTGGACACCTTGGGAAGCTGAAGCAGCTTCTATGCCCACATCATCTCTGCCACAGCAGTTCTGTGCCAGGGCTCTCCCTGTGTCATGACCAGAGCCAGCTCACTGTGCCATTTCTCACCAGATCACTCCAAAATTGAGGTATCAGGGTAACCCAGGTGTCACAGGTCTTGTGTAAAGGTGAGGGGTTGGAACTGGACTCGCCTCCAGCCAAGGTATAAGGAAGTCCTGCAAGGCTGTTTGGTCTCTTTTTAAACAAAAGGGTTTTCTCCTGGTTGGTTTTTATTACTACTTTTATTTACACTGCGCATGCAGCCAAGTGTACCCAGCGCTAACCAGCCCCTGAGGAAGATACTGTCCCTGCCCACTGAGCTTTCAGTCTAGACCCACAGAGACGAAGGGGTGGAAAGAGGTACCCGGTGAAGGGCTGCCAAGACCAGGAGAGGCACAGGGCTTTTTCCTTACACACTTGTTTGCTAATGGAGGGATGTTTGACGTTTAACACTTTCAGTTCCCCTCCCTGCTATTAAATCCTCCTCTCCCCTTCCTACCTGCCTCCCCAGCTATTTACACATCAGAAATATCAGAGGCCAAGTCTTTTCTTGCCTATTTTGTTGGAGGTCTCAGTTGTGCACTGGGAGATCTTTCAGGCCCCTAACTGAAGGGCCAGTTTTAAACAGCTTGATTAAGAGGTCCTTCCTCCTTCTCTTCAGGTTTCTTTTGCAGGACATCTGTGACATGAACCTGCTAGTTCTCAATCATCCATAGGCTCTTCCAGGAAAACTTGCAACAGGAGAACCCCGCAGCATTTCTAAGATAACAAGCATGCCCTCTTCCCTTGGCCATTTGTTTTTTTAAATCCCCTTTCAGGCCTTCTTCATACTAAGCAGGATAAAGAGAGTTCCCACTAGACTGACCCCCACTTGTAGGTCACTGTTATGTGATGCCTCCACACAGGGCTGAGCTCTGCGAACTGAAGCTGGGGAGCGGGACACTCTGTGCCTCACAGGAGCACCTTGGGGCTCCTAGCGTATGATTATGAAATGTTTTATACAAAGCACACCTGGTGAGATGGCACTTTAAATGTCTTCATCTGCTGAACCATAATATCCTGTTGGATTGTGTGTGCTATCATTGTATGTGGAGTTACGAAGTATTGCTACATGTGCTACTGAAACGTGTTCTGCGGTTGGGAGTTGCTCAAAGCCTATGCAAATAAAGTGCCCCCTTCAGCTGCTGAGCAGGGGGAGCGCCACTCACACCTTGCTTACATCTTTATTTGTTGAATTAATAAATAAATACATTAATTAATTAATTAATTAAGACTCCCATTTCACATGCAGGGATGGTGGCCAGAGCAGACAGAATGGAGGGCACTGTGCTCCCCTTGCACAGCTACAGCACTGTATACCATACACATCTCCCCACGTTACTTAGACTATGCCCATCCGCTAGGTACCAGAGCTCCTAGCTGGCAGTTGTATCCCGGCAGCCTGTGATTGCCTTTGGCATTTCTCCCCACCATTTGGTGATATTCAACTATTTACATGCAGTCAAGTACCCCAGGACGGAATTTCAACCTTCAGACCCAATTCTGATATGGGTTTCCGGAAAGCTTTCAGCATGGCTCTCACTGGTGATTTAGCATGGGAGGGGCAGAGTAGATACCCTCCAAACACAGCAAGATTCAGTTTCCTCTCTCCTCTTGATGTCGCAGTCCCTCCTGGCAGGATGTTGTCATGGTGAGGGTCGGTCAGAGAGGAGGGCTGGATAGTGCTGGCTCCAGTGCCCGGTACCACGCCAGGAGTTCAACAGATGAGGTTGCTAGGGGACAACACAACAAACGGGACATAAAGCAGGCAGCACTCCCAGTGCACCTAGCCTCCGCCAGCCTTGAGATCGAAGGGCCAAGGCCCCACTCCTGCCTCTACTGGAATGAACAGGCACAACCCCATTAACTTCCATGGTGCAGACCCCCAGCCCACATTCTGCTCTCAGTTACCCTGCATAAATCCAGAGCAACCTCATGGAAGTCTATGGAGTTACTGCTGATTTACACCCTGGCACCAGCAGGGCTTGGCTCTACGGATCATCATATGGTGATGCTTCGTGCTGCTAGCAGAATAGTAAAGCTGTGTGCTCCTGGGGTTTTTACACTATCCCTGGCTAATGTGGGCAGGAAATGCCTCGCTGAGTCTGCCAGGCCCAAAGGATGCTCTTGGTTTCCTAGGTTAATAGTGATTTTCAATGCTCAGCCACTTCTGCTCTTAAAGTCTATGTCAGCATTTATGGGATTATGAAAACAGCATCTCCCAGTCCTTCCCTCTTCTGCCAACCCTTCCTTCCTGGGGAAACAGAGGAGAAAAGAGCCTCCACAGGAGTAATGGTAACAGCTTTTAATTTGACAAGACTCAACACATCGTTTAAGACAATATTGTTTTTGCCTCGTTTGAAGTTTCCTTCACATACCAGCAGAGAGAGTAACTTTGTAGGAAGTACAGTTTTTCCTCTGGGGCTTAAAGCATGGTCAATGTGCAATGAGTGCTTCTTTTTTTAAAACTAATTTCCCAGTGATTTTATTTACAGTTACAGTACCTCTTAGTGATCAACAGAAAAATGTGTTAACTGGGGACACATGATCCCAAGTTGAGAAAGGCAGATCTGATATTTATATCTTTATACATCTCTATATATATATTTGTGTGTGTATACACAGATACATCTCTTTTCTTTAAAGTATTAAAAAAATTGATCAACCTCCATTCTATAAAAAATACCTACTCTACACGATAGAAAAATTTCCTGCTCCAAATATACACTGATTTACACCCAAAGCTACTCTGGAAACGTACATTACGTGGCTTCTTCCTGCGGGCTCAGGGAGGAAAAAGGTCCACAAGAGAGCAGCTTAGAGAACTGCAAAACGACTTGCTTGATAGGAGATGGACGCTACACAAGGGTATGGGGAGGGAGAAGGAAGGTGTTAGGGGCTCATTGCTCAGGGTCAAGGGAAGAGAGAACACAGCCCTCCGGGGGAAGCAGGTTGTCTCATCTCTCTCAGCAGATATCGCGAAACACAAGGAATGATTTAATATTGGCTTCCAGAGCACGTTGGTGTCTGAAGAAGGGTTTTTAAACAGGAAAAGCCTGATTTCTTTGGGCCACAGAAAAATTGAAGCCAAGGCTGCTGGATCCTTTGAGCCTTGATATTGTTCTAGTGGCCTGAGGTGAACGGGGTCTTTCAAACAACTCCTGGTTTTACCTATTGAATGATGCCTTGTATAGGGCTTTTAAAATGGCATTTCACACTTGCCTGAACAGGTCAGACGTTAACATGGCTTTTGTTTCCCAGAGGTCTTCCACTTCAGCCTGCAGTCAATTCTCCCCTTCCCACCGTCCCTTTCCCCGGGGTTTAGACTAGGTTGTAACCACTACACTGCAGGTGACTGTGGCTGTCTAAGAAGTCAGAACAGCAGCCACCAGTCCCTGGTTTAGAGCCACGAAGCTACTCAACGGATGTGATGGGATACCAAGTGCAAGGCAGCACAGGAACAACACAGCAGCATCGGCAGAGCCCACCTCGGAATGGCTCATCACAATAGACTGCACCGCCCTCACACTAACCCCAGCATCCAGGCATGTTGGGGACATGAATCTTGGGGACTTGGATCTTGAAACAAGTGTGAAAACCATTCATGTTGGTCCTCCCTAGTACAACTTAGGCTCTGCTACACCACTAGGGGACTGGCCTGAACTTAGTTGCTGGGTGCCCGCCTATCACTGCAGGCACATGCCTGAGCAATACTAAGGTTGCATAGGCACTGCGGGACCAGACAGCAGAAGCAGGGGAGGGTATAATAGCTACTAACACAAGCTAATTAAGCCTGTAGAAATCACAGGCCTTCCTTCACTCACACAAAGAAACAGCAGGACAGACAGCTGCTGCCTTCCATCGACAACCATACGGCTTTCACCTCTCACTGATTGCTACCTTACTGCCATTCTGTCCAGTTCAGATCCCATGAGCTTGATGGATAAGTGCTAACATCTGATGCTGAAGGAACTTGCTACAGAAGAGGAATGGGTAGTGCCGCACAAAAGCAACCCTCTGTATCATGCGAGGAATGGAACCAGCCGAAAGGTGAATGCAAAGAAGATGCCATATGTGTTAAATGTTAGCAAGCCCGAAAACAAAAATACAAACATGTCCAACTCCATTTATACCCCACAGCAGAGATGGCCATTCTCCGGCCCCCTTCCTTCTAGCCACGAAATGGAGAGAAGTCATCTAGGGTTCCCGCATGCAACCCACTTTTGGGAGTAAGCCCTGAGGGGCGCTAGTTGTGCAGCTTAATGGAGGAATTTTGCACTAAGTTTGAAAACATTTGACAGGTTTGGAATAAACATTTCTCATTCATAGATTTGCCTTAGCAAGGGCATCCTGGGCACTTTGGCAAAGCAGATTTCTGGGCAGGGCAGGGCATTATCTCAGAATTCAATCAACTAATTTCTTCACCCCACAATTATTCTCTTTTAATAAAAGTTTCAGCAGAATTACTCTGGATGGCCCTGGATTTTGCTTAACTTCATAGCCCTAATTCCCCATCCATGCGTCAGAAGGGATTTCAGGGTAACATATTGCGACAGTTCCAGTTAGCAGCCATGTGTCAGCCCCACTGTTTGATATGTTCCATCGGCAGGAAGGAAGGGACTTTCCTATCCCCTTTCCCTCCACCTTTTGCTCCATTTATTTTCCAGATTCCCTTTCACCCTTCAAAGCCAGCAAGGGTCTTGAAAGAGAGTCCAACAACAAAGCCTTGTTGCCGTTTTTCTTTTTCCCCAGGGCACTGAATTAACTCATCCAGTGATCTGAAGCGATGCTTTGTGTGCCTTCATTGAGATCAAAGATGTCACAAGTCTTTCCTTTGCCTCTCAGTGCACCAACTCCACCTCAAATCATCAGTATGTAGTCTGCAGCTCTCAGCTTCCTTACTTGACTTCCAGGATGGATGGGTTGGTTTCCATGATGGCCACAATGATCTTGTCAATGTAGTCTTGCAGACGGAAGTTGATCTCCTCCTGCTTTTGAATTGCCTCCATCAGCTGTAGGGGAGGGAGAGGAAGCTGGTAATTGCCAGGTCACAAGTCAGGGCCACCTAACAGATTTCTTTGCAGTTTTCACTCTTGGGCCATTTTCTCAGCAACAAAAAACAAGAGTACACTATAAAGGGTTTCTCTCTCTCAAAAGGTGTATCCTGCCCAAGAGATTCCCTATTTCCATTTTAGACTTAAAAGGAAAAACTGAATGCATCTTAGAAGAGCTAGTGGTGCCCACATTCATTCCCATTACTGAGCAGCACAAGGTCCAGTGGAATTTATGCTCCCCTCAAAACCTAGATTGAGCTCCCTGGAATCCCCATTGCTCTAGCGTCTTGTCTCCCATGGAGGACTGCGTTTGGCTGCGGAGGCAGTCAGCTGTTCTCTTCCACTCCATAACACTTGTTAGTGGAAGGTGCTTGTCTTCCCAAGGCAAAGCTGCAACAAAGGCTCATAATGAATATTAACATTGTGAGTCCAGTTTTCAAACACAGCACCCCAGATGGCCAAATCGTGCTTATGGGTGCTCATATCAGGAAACATAACACCTCTTTTAGGCACATGACAATATGGAAACTCAGGCACAATGTGTGAAAATTGAGTTCCTTACCGAGTTTCTCTATTCCAGAACAAAGGTTTTTGTGTTTATGGACTGAGTCTCAAAATGTCTTATCACCTCACCTTTCCCATGAGGAAACTCTGATTCTTATACCATTAAGACACATGCCCCAGTGACAGACAGACTAGGTTTACTCAATAAGTTAACTCCAATGTTCTTTCTCTAGCTGTCAGACAAACGACGGTAGTGAGTTGTCCCAAGAGAAAGCAAGAAACATTGCATGTGTCTCACTCAAATAGCAATGTTTATTGTCTCATTAGCTTCTTGAGCTCCTACTGGTGAACTCAGTTTGTCCAAGTATCTGTGGCACAACTACATGAGAACTTGGTACAACAGCTGAGGTAAAGGGAGAAGAATAAAGAACATGTCTATGAAGGACCCAGGGTCTAAACTCCCACGCAAATCATAAGGTTTAAGCAGACAACATATGTAACGTTCTTTACGTTATCCTAGCAAAGGGGACATTACTTCAGGAACACCACATCTAGCCTTTGGCACTAACCTTTCCACTATGCGCACCACTACACTACAGTAGTATCTGAGCACTGGCAGGTTTCTTGGGGAAGCCAGAACCTATGGTGAGTTAGCACCTCTGCCAGATAGGCCCCTTTCTAATTGCAATGGAGTTGCAGAAAGTAAATCGCTGTGGCTCCCAACATGGCCTTCATTCTTTTTCCAGGCAGCTCTGGATGGGATCCCTGAGTTACCAGCAGTGATCAGAGAGTGCACTTTCTGCTCTGTCTGGGCACGCATAGGTGCCTAGGAGCGAAGAGTGGAGATTAAATACACCAATCAATCTAAATATGAATAGGTTTGAGGAAAACAGGAATTCACTTCCTCTAGACATCACACAGTACCTCATCTCTGGAGACTGAGCTGATTTCTGCAGCCAAGGAGTCTGAGAAGGAAGCGGAGAAGAGGTTCTTGGCTCCCTGAATGCTAAGGTTTATAATCTGTCCATTCAGTTCATCATTCTGCTCTTTCAGATTTCGGTTATCCTGCTCACAAAAAACAAGAATCAGTACATCAATCATTCACATTTCTAGATCTTCACAGCTGGCAGATCATAAAATCCTAGCAGATGAGGGTTGGAAGGGACCTCAGGAGGTATCTAGTCCAACCCCCTGCTCAAAGCAGAACCAACCCCAACCAAATCATCCCAGCCAGGGCTTTATCAAGCCGGGCCTTACAAACCCCTAAGGATACCTCACTAGGTAACCCATTCCAGGGAGGTGGTGGAATCTCCATCCTTAGAGATGCTCTAGGTGCTTGACAGAAGGGTGCTCTACATTTTACAGCAGGTGGAATTGAGGCATAGTGAAGTTAAGTAACATGGCCATGGTGATTAAGAACAAAATACAAATCTCTTATACTCCCCTGAGCTGGCAGAGCCATTGGAAGCTGGGGAGATTCTACACCCCTTTTGTTTTGACCAGATGGATCTGTGCTTGATCAGCATTTCACTGGGGGAAGAAAGCAGTATCTCCGAATGCCTCACCTGGTCCAAGATACTGACATGAGGCTGGAATCTCTGCCTAGCCAGCCATGGAGATAGCATTCTGCAGTCCTCTATTCAGCTGAGAAAGACTAAGCATTCCTTCACAGTGAAACATGCTCATGCTGTCCATTCCACTTGTGTGGACTATGACAGTATCCAAGGAGTCTGATTCTCTACCAGGCCAAACATACATGGTGGTTGTGGCTACAGGTTTCTCGCCAATGCCTCTCCTGTTTCATATACACATTTCCAGCTGTGCTTTTCTGATGCTTAATGACCCCTCCAGTGACTCAAGAGCTGCACGGTGCAGTCTCAGTAGTCTATGTTAGTCACTGAGGCTCGATATGAAAGTCAAAGCTGCTGTTATGGTTTTGAATTGATTGGTGTCTAGTATCTGAACCAACATGTTGTCCCCACTGCCCCAGTACCTGCTTGAGCCGCCTAATCTCTTGCTCCAGCTCTGACTCCCGTGTCCTGCTGTTGTACTCTTGGAGACCCACGCTACTGCTTCTGCCTCGTCGTTGCTCTGCTTCAAGTTTAAACAGCTGCAGGAGCTCCAGCTGCTTTCGAAGGTCCTCAATCAGCTGCAAGGCAATGTAAGAGACCGATAGTGCCATAGCACTAAGCATGTGGCTATCCTCCCTGCTGCACTAGAGAAGTGTGTGAGGAAGCAGCAAGAGAGAGAAAATGGTTGGTATGAAGTCTACAGAAATCTCAGTTATGTTCTAAGTGTTATTATGTTCCTGTTCTCCCTCTGCTATCACTTGCTAGGCCCTATGCCATTTCCATTACACCTTTAAATCTGGACAGAAATATGCCATGTTGAGTAGCTGGTGAATTCTTAGAATGGCTGTGAATGCAGACACGCATCTGAGTGAATTTTAATGTATATGAAAGTGAGGGACTAGGTACAAGGGATGCCACAGACACTGCACGTGCTATGCCAGCTTCCCAACGCACCGCTGCAGACTGCCGGAGGACTAGGTACTGCCAGGAGTGGCAAACAGCCAGAACAAGCTGATCCAATACACTTTCAGTGTATTGTTATTCAGTTTAAATCCTGTCACTGGAGGAACAAGGCAAGAACTGAGTCCATTGTAACAGTGGAAACTAGAAACACAAGCATGTGGAAATGAAAAAGCATGAAGGCAAGAGCAGCTGAAAGCATCTGTGAATTTCTGTCCTTCCAGTTCAGTGTGTCTCCTCCATTTGGCAATACTAGAGGCTGTGTTATGCTGACTGCAACATGAATTCACCTGGCTATTTGTATCTAGGGCTGCGGAGGAACTACAACGACTGAGCCCTGTGTACATGTTCACCTCTGGGGAATAGCTGCAGTTTCAGCTGAAGGCTCCAGGGAGAAGGGTCTGGGCTGGCTGAATGGTGTCAGTTGCGGACTCTGCTCACCTCCTGAGTTGACTCCTTCTCCTTCTGGAACTGGTGTCTCTCATGGTTCAGTTTGTCTCCCATCTTCCTCTTGCTTTCCTGTTCCTCACTGAGTTGAGCAGTGAGGTCTTCTATCTCATCTAGCAACTTCTGCTTCTCCTGCAACAAAACGTAGCAAGAAGGAATCAAGCCCTGTCGCACTGCACAGCAAGGCCCTCCTGCTACCCTTTGGCGAGAACGCACATGCACGTTGTCACATGGGAACATTCGTTTAGCTGACGTGCGTTAGTTTGGACACTTTGTCTGAGAACTTCACAGCCTCAGTGCTTCGCCAGTCATAAACAGGAAGCATGAGCAGAGTCAGGGGAGAGACGTAATAAATGACTCCTGCTAGAAGCTCCATTTGAGCAGCATCTTGCATCTGCACAGTGCACAGATGGCTTCAGTAACTCTGCCCAGGGGCAGAAACAGAATCTGTTGCAGGACATTAAACCAAAGGGATCCCTGGCTTTAAGCAAGAGCTGCCCCCCTTGGAGAAGTCTATGCTAGAGCCAGAACTCTGATCTCATGAAACCCTTTTTAAGACTATTTTTGTTCTGGGTTTTAGCTGAGCATGGAGTTCACAGAAAACAAACTGAAAATGAAAAACTGAGCAATGTAAATTAGTATCTAAAACTGAATATACAGATGGATTTTCAGAAGAATCCTTTTATTATTCTCCACCTTGGATCAATGGGTTTAAACTTTGAATACTCAATTAACTGCCCCATTAACTGGGTGTTCAAAGTTTAAACTCATGTAAAACTCATTATTTAATAAGAGCCCTGAGAAAGACAAGGGTTTCTTTATGCTGCTACTTTTCCCCATATGATCAGCCTCTCCACAATGTTGTGTAATGTGCTGTTCATAAGTTTTAACTGGTTTCCAACTTTAAACATGACTGTGGGAGTCACTTATTTTTATACATGCCAAAATTTTCAAAAACTTAGGTGCTTAATGTTACATGTCTGGACAAGGGACCCAGTTCTCTGGGCTGCTGAACACCAACAGTTCCCAATGAAAATTAAGTCATTTCATTAGGTGTCTACCTTCAGACACTCACCTTTGCAAAATTTGTTCCTAGTTTATAACATGCATGGACATTTTCTGTGATGAAAAGTGCTATGCAAATGTGAAATAATATTAACAAACAGGAAATCTAGGTTTCAAACAACAAGAGTTTGAATTAAAGGAGACAGCCAGTTTATCAGCAGGGGTTTCCATCCTCCATGGAGAGCTAGTGTAATTGTCTGTTACTGCTTATGAGACACATTAACTCTAATTTAAGCTAAAATGGAGATGAGTGATAGCACTTTATGAGGAGAGGACAGTCCAGAATAAACACTTCTCAGCTGGCTGAGTGCACATAGGAACCCGCATAATTTATACCCCTTCTCTCCGATCCAGTGGTGTTTGAAACATGGGATTCCCTGGTTGTTATTAAGTTATATTCTTTACATAGTATCTTTCATGCCAGGAACATCTCAACACACTTTATGAACAAGGTCTCAATAGAGGAATCACTTGGTGGAGTGTGTGTGTGTGTCCGTGTTCCTGTGTGTCTGTCTCCCCCCCCCACAGCCCCCGTTCACACAAATTAGTGTAAAATTTGTCCTCTGCTAAACTGACAATTAAAAAATATAGCCATGATAAAGCCTTCCATGCTATTCCCTTCCCAGCTGCACACAAAGTGTAACCTTGGGGCAGTGATACAGGAGAAAAGTTGAGAATCATTTTAGTGCGCTGCAGGGTGAAAGTTTCAAAGCGGGTTAGGTTGAACCTGTGTGAATTTCCCCACAATTTGGCACAAGAGGGCAGAATTTCATTCATAATGAGCCAAGAACGGATACACATACCATATATAAGGCAACAAACCAGCAGTGCTGCTTGTTCGCATGTATTATGTTCTATGGGCAGATGAAAGGGCTATTGCTGGAGTACGTGCAGGACTCATTGCCTCAGAGAGCTTGGTCCTGGCTCTACAGATTTTAAGGTGACAAACACAGTGACTCAGTAAGTATCTATAACATTAAGGCCTAGCTACGGGTCTTGGTTTCTATTTAGGGTAGGACTAGAGGAGAAAATGGTTCCTAAAGGGCTTGCGCATTACACATAACTTGTGATTTCATGTAGGTCTATTGTGCAAACAGTTCCATCTCTGCTGTCTGCAATGGTCATTTTGCCTAAAAATATCGGGGGCGGGGGGAACACACAGCCAAAACTCACAACTCCTGGGGAAAACCATAGTGTGCTCTCATTCCACGTGGGTTACATGGTCTTGTAAGATGGGCAGAACACAGGTGGCAGTGACTAACACACTGACACTAACTCGAGACAAGCTGGAATGTGCACTGCAGAGATGCGAAAGCCTGACATGCTCAGGAAAGCCATAATCTACCCAAGGCTGCTGAGTCCCTGTGCCGTAATAAGTGCCATGTCCTGTGCAGAGATAGGCATTCATGCTTCACCGCTAAGGAATCTTTGGCAGAGAACAGATCCCTCAGCCTATTTTTAAACACACCAAAGTCTGAGCCTGAAGTATCTTTCTAGGCGAGATTGTCAGGGTGAGATCTCCCTCACCTCCTCCAGCCTCTCCACATTGGCTTTCAGACAAGGGACGCAGGATCTCAGCTCGCTGTTCTCATCATCCAGCTGCTGCAGTCTGTTGCAAGAAAAGCACACACTTAAAAATTCTGCCACCACAGACTTTAGATTGGAGAAAGTCATACAAGTCGCACAAATAATAAGAGCACATTAGTGAAGGACGAAGCATGGATGTAGGACTTAGGATGGATGAGGTGCTCCAACTCTGACTTTGTCCCCCCACTCCATCTCATCGGCAATCATGGAGAAGGAGGAGACATCAAACGACTCCAGATAAGTCTGCATAGAAGCCCTCTGCCCAATGTTTGCCTACTGAGATGGAAATCCCACCTACAAGGCCCCAGGCCACCCTTCAGTCTCAGCACTCCACTATCTTCATTGACCCACGTCAACAAATCTCAGCTCTGGGCACCAAAGGGTTAACCTGTTATCTGAGCAGACTCCATCTGCATTCCAAAGATTTGCCCCCATTTTTGTGGCCTCTTCTCTTGTTATTTTTGCCTCAGAGGCAAGTGCCAGGGACTGGCACACAGCAACCAGCAGGAGTGCAGAGACCTAGAGACTCACCTCGTGCTCCATGTTCAGATCTCTCAAATTCCCATGGATAGTCTGCTTCCCACAAATGCCTTCCTGGTCCTTTCCATTAGGACTGAGCAATAGTGGAATGTTCTGCTGAAACATTCTGCATTTGCTGAATCCCAAGTGAAAACCACCCAGCCAGTGAGAAGAAACACCCTGCACACAAGAAAGGCTGGCACCTGCACGGGAAGCCAGTCTGAGTGAGAGAGAGCGAGCCTGTCCGGGGCATGGAGCTCAAAGACAAAACTTGTTACTGCCTTGATGAGATCAGTCACTAGGAGCAAGGCTGTCACTTGGGCTTGTTTTTCAGTTCCGCTCGTCCATGCTGCTGTTAGCATTCCTCGGGACAGCCCTACAGAGTGACTTTGCTCCATTCCTTCTAGAACTATGGAATGCTGCTCAGATACTTCTGTAATGACTCCTCACACTCAGGGCTGCTGAGGTGGAGGAAAACCGAAATCCTCATTTTGGGACTGGGCCTGTTGAAGTCAAAGGCAGCACTTCCACTGCCTTCCCTGGGCACAGAGCAGATGCTTCGTCTGTTTCTGTGACGGTGACTCACGTGACAAACTGAGCTCCAGGGACCATTCGTGTGAACAGGCAGGGTGTTCAAGTGAACCTCCTCAGCGCACACCATTAGGGGAGGAAATGAAGGGAGCATACATGACCTAGTGAAATACAAATGGAGAGATCTCTCTGGCTGGAGACCAAGTATCCCTGGTCTCAGCAGGTGGGTCAATTTACTATTGCAGGACAAAGTTACAGAGGAAGGAGGGAGTCAAAACCAGGTTCAGAAGGACATTGGGCCAGACCTGTCTTAGACAACATGACCATTCACCCCCAGTTTGGTAACAGCTGATTAGTGACACACCCTGAAGACTTCACCATGGGGAATTACCTAGGGAGGTGGTGGAATCTTCATCTTTAGACATTTTGAAGGCCCAGCTTTATGAAGCCCTGGCTGGAATGATTTAGTCAGAGTTGGTCCTGCTTTCAGCAGGGGGTTGGACTAGATACCTCGTGAGGTCTCAGACTCTAAGGTCAGGAGGGACCAATATGATCTCCTAGTCTGACCTCCTGCACAACGCAGGCCACAGAACCTCATCCACCCACTCCTGTAATAAATGTATAATCTATGACTGAGTTATTGAAGTCCTCAAATCATGGTTTAAAGACTTCAAGGTACAGAGAATCCACCAGCAAGTGAGCTGTGCCCCATGCTACAGAGGAAGGAGAAAAAACCCCAGAACTGTGTCAATCTGCTCTGGGGGAAAATTCCTTCCTAACCCCAAATATGGCAATCAGTTAAACCCTGAGCATGTGGGCAAGACTCACCAGCCAGACACCCAAGAAAGAATTCTCTGTAATAACTCAGAACCCACCCATCTAACATCCCTTCACAGGCCATTGGCATATCTACCACCAGTAGTCAAAGATCAGTCAATTGCCAAACTAGGCTGTCCCATCAGACCATCCCCTCCATAAATTTATCAAACTCAGTTTTGAAGCCAGCTAGGTTTTTTGCCCCCACTGCTCCCCTTGGAAGGCTATTCCAGAACTTCACTCCTCTGATGGTTAGAAACCTGCGTCTAATTTGAAGTCTAAACTGCCTGATGGCCAGTTTATATCCATTAGTTCTTGTGTCCACATTGGCGCTGAACTTAAATAATTCCTTTCCCTCCCTGGTATTTATCCCTCTGATGTATTTATAGAGAGCAACCATATCTCCCCTCAACCTTCTTTTGGTTAAGCCAAACAAGCCAAGCTCTTTGAGACTCCTCTCATAAGGCAGGTTTTCCATTCTGCACATCATCTTAGTAGCACCTCTCTGCATCTGTTCCAGTTTGAATTCATCTTTCTTAAACATGGGGGACCAGAACTGCACCCAGTATTCCAGATGAGGTCTCACCAGCACCTTGTATAATGGTACTAACACCTCCCTATCTCTACTGGAAATACCGTGTCCGATGCATCCTAGGACCGCATTGGTTTTCTTCACGGCCACATCACATTGATGGCTCATAGTCATCCTGTGATCAATTAATACACCCAGGTCCTTCTCCTCCTCTGTCACTTCCAATTGATGCTCCATCTTATAGCAGAAATTCTTGTTATTAATCCCTAAATGCATGACCTTGTACTTTCCACTATTATATGTCATCCTATTTTTATTACTCCCATTTACAAGGTCTCATAGACTCATAGACTCATAGGTCAGAAGGGACCAATA